>OU342441.1:6012500-6612500 GCA_910589575.2 Carcina quercana | reverse complement strand
GATTCGGTCCTCTGACCGACCGAATCGAGTGGCGCACGGGAGAGGCCTATGTCCTGCAGTGGACTGCCGCAGGCTGTACATGATGGTACTTGATTGATAAATTGTATGCACACAGCGACTTGTTAGCTTGAGGATTCTGGGTGAGCAAGCTTTCCATGCAACGGCCCATGGAGTGAGATAAAGGATAACTGAAAAACTGCTAACCTCACGCATACAAAATGAACTTGTGGCCCTAGTGTCATTTAAAAAAGCTGTAGATCTATCGGTTAAAAAATAGAAATAAAACTAAACAATACTTAAAAAAAATGAAAACTTTGAAATATCAGAGACGTGTACAAAACTGTAGAAACCGCAGTATCGTTGGTAATTTCGCAGCTAAATTTTTCTAGACCATTACTCCTACCTTGAGTCTTGAGGTAGCAGTGGCGATAGTCGCTAACTACAGTAAAATGACAGCTTATTCAAAAATACAGATAGAGAGAATAGATATCATCTTTTATATGTTATAATCGAAAGTATATCAGAATGTGTTCCATTATTTCTAACTAATGCATACTGCATAGCATAAGGTATGCACTCTGCATGGTGACGCTCCTATACAATAAGCTGGATCATTCAAAAGAATGCGGCCGAGTATAGCCCTAGTGTCCTATTGAAATTCTATATTTTAACTGGCAACTATGACGCAATACATTTTGTACAGATAATTTAGTTAGTGATCCTCTTTCTGCTAGTCTGCTCAACACTGACGTTTTTTATGTTGTTTTCGTGTGTAAAGTCTCATCCCACATAGAGTCTCACCACATATTTTTCCTCTACGCAACTACACAATCCTCTACACAAGCCTAGCATTGCATAGTAGGTCAATTCTTCTGTCTTCAAAATTATCTGATTTGTGTGAACTAACAATACTATCCATGTTTTCTAAATCAGTAGGTTTAACGCATTCGTTAGCGATTGCTGAGACGAAACTTATGGTAGTGGTACAGTTTCCATTGTAGACTGTACACGTGTCTCGGTACGTGACGCCAGCAATATTGCAATTGTCCGCTCTTATTGAAACGTCCTCCGAGTCATAATAGGATCATCGTCTATTTTATTTTTAACAGCTGTAAAATTGTCGCTATGCTGATGGTATTGGAACAGTACTTTTGTAAGTGCTATTCGTGTCGGCAGACACTGAAATCAATCAATAAATAAATAATATAGGTAACACAATAAATAAAAAACCTGTGTCTTTCTCCCAACTACGGTGCAAAGAATGTTATTGTATGTTTTTTTGCTAGACAAATAATTTGATTTTTAATTTCTCAAAATACCAGGAGTAACATTTGCCCATTTTAACTTGTGTCATCGTTAAAAACAGTATAGGCCACAGGTAGACCCAGTCTCGGTATATTCAACTGACTGTTTCTGTCATTACATTAACGCCACAAACATTCCAAACCTTGACGAACAAGTATCACAAACGAGAGATGACAAATTACACATGTTCCTCTATTTTTGCACGAAACAGCTCATGATTGAAGATATTCATGCGGACCAATGATAGCATTTGTCCGGCGAGACGTACAATTATCTTATGAATGGAAAGAAAATTGTTTCAAATTACTGTTATTAGAACAAGGCCTTCTCTTTGTGTGAAAGAATTGGGTTAGGGCAGTCTAGATAAATTGGTAAAATGAGCTTAAAAACCTTTAAGCAATTCGGTATCCTTTGACCTAGTTTCTTTCCCATTTATATTATTAGAGTGAGTTATTTTAAGCCACCAAGAGATATTTCATAGAAGAGAATAAAAAAACAGTTTCGGACAACGAAATCATACATTTTTATTCATGTAATACGTAAATATGTCGATTTTATTCAAAGTCGAGAACTTTATTTTTAGATATGTCGGTCCATATTATGTAGGATAGGACAAAGACAGGAAAATCTTATTGTAGGGTCCTTGCCAATATAAATAAGCTCCTTACGTCGTTCTGCCTTGGCTCTTGGAAATGTTTACAGCAGTCCTATCAAAATATAAGGACAAGAGTTTGTTTGTTCATAAAAGATTGTCTTTGTGGCCGCTAACCGTATTTTCTGCTCTGTGTGGAATATTTTTTACAACTGGTTCGAAAAGTACAGGTTTAGGTACTTCAAAAGAAATAGCCGGTTTAGGATAGAACCGCACCTAGTGACGGGAAGCACTGCCCACTTGAGTCCCAGCTACATCTTACTGCGATCCCAGTTCGTTTACCAACCTTAGATTAGAGATTAGAGCTATGAATTGGTTGTTAATGTGGGAATTAAGTGTTGAATCAGAAGTTCGACTTGTTTTAGGTTTATTCCAACGATTAAAAATCTCTTGTCAGTTGGGGGCTCTCTTAAATTATTTCATATCATATTAGAAACGACTTCGATAAACTGTACGAGTAGCTAAACAGAAGAAAGCAGAATCCCACGGTAATGGCCGTTATGAAAAACTAGCCACCCTTCTAAGTAGGTCACTAAACCTACTTTATAAAAGTCTTCATGGAGAACTTACATTTGATCCGCGTCGCCCATTTGTCCCTCGCTCCGGAGCCATTAACTTTCCACCAAAATGCTTCAATAATGTACGAGAGGCATTAGTGACCCGCAGTGGCGTTTAGGACCCGCCGACGCGACGGTAGGGCCTCGAGTGCTTCCGGAGGTGGGGTGTTGACGTCATTTCCGTGTTCATCATATTGACGCGTTTAGGGAACTGCTGACATGGAGTGATGCGCCTTGTGTTTTGACACCCTTCGACTACAGCAGCCTACAATACTTACTTTTTTTTAAAACGAAAAAGAACAATACGGATATCAATATTGCTAAATAAGACTAGATTGCGAGATAAATGGATTTTTACCTTCTTACGATATTTCATTTTTGACGAATCTCGTGACCCCAAAAGGTATTTTAAAACAATGCTCTTTTGTCGAACGAAAGACGACAATGGGTCGTAGAATTTCTATTGTCCAGATAACAAAATAGTTCGCGGTCAATCCTAATGTTGGGCTCGTGAATCTAAGGACCGGAAGGTGGAAATCATTGACTATAAAGACCCTTGCTCCCACTCAAATGGGATACACAATTATCATGCGAACCATCGGTGTCAACTGCTCATCAAATAGTTCGCCAAACTTATTTAAACCAGAACCCAGGGCTGTAAAAACTAAAGGGTTCCGCTTACACATAAATACCCTAAGACCGGGCCTTAGCATTTACGAGTTTGGGACACAATTTAAATTGTATATTAGGTTGTATGTATGCTTATGTCCCACGAAACTCGGGGCCAAAGGGATATGGAGAAAATAAAAACTTTTAGGGATTCGATTACGTTCGAATCGCGTGAAAATCGAGCGGGTTCTATATAGATAGGGAATATTTCGCGAAGACACTTGCGGTGGAATTGTTACAAGTTTCAGCTTAAGTTATGAAGCTTTGAGTGACACGGGTAAGCAAAAATATATTGTACTTATATATAGTAGATAGCTATAAAAATATAAAGGTTTATCATGTCGTTGCTCTGAAGTTTAACATCGTGCTCGAAAAAAAGAGAGTTGCAGTTGGAAGTTAAAAAAAATTTCTGACGAGATATCTATGGAGAGTAGGTTACTATGGTCGATGTAACAACAAATGATAACGTCGATCCCCATACAAAAAACGTCGTTTTTTACTCGATCTTGCGTTAAAGTACGGTGGTACGGAACACTTAGTGTGCGAGTCAGACTCACTTGACAGGTTTTTAAATGAATTTTATTAACAAGCATCTTCATAATAAGGAATATGGATGATATTTTAGTACTTGACTTTTTATCTGAAAAGTTACCATTTCTAAAATAATTTTTACTAAACAAAAATATGTATAAAGCTGGGCAAAATGTTTTGGCTGTTCAAGCACGCCATGCTTCCCGCGGGATTTCTTGAGGTATACCATATTTTTATAGCAACTTGTATCAATGTTTACATAGCTGATATATACGTATCTACTCGTCACGGTTACGATAACACTCAAGGTAATAATTTTTTTGTATGTTTCATTAATTAAAATTATTAACAAGAATTTGGCAAGAAAAAAGCTATTTAGATGTTAATCAACAGCTGTAAACATCACAAAATGTAATATTTGAACTGAATTTAAGTAATATAATATATATGATCCTTATTATCTACTGGAAAACATTTTTTGAAGTAAGTCGATAAATTATTAAAGGTATTCACTTAGTGAGTATAGCGAGACACTTAGATCTTCTAAGAGACATTAGAAAACTGGTAGCTTTTGCTTGAAATAACTATGATTTTTAATATCTAGATTATAGTTCTCGATCAAAAAATGGAACCAAACCAAGTGTACAATTTAATGCAGGGGTTGTGTTCACAACTTAATAATTACTGAAACTGGGGAAGTTCGCGCGGGCGATTCCAGCCGCGAATAATTAAAATATAGTCCGCTGGCATACGAGGGAGACTGCTCCACGCACAAGCTTGGTGCTACACTGAACAGTTAGCAGTCTTAACCAACCAAACAATTTTAGAGTTGTTTGTGTTATTTACTATATTTTTCTTTGACACACGGAAAATCGCCATGAACTTTTTCCATGATTTATTTTATTTTGTGAGGGATTTTGTGTTACTTCATTTTAGTTGCTTGAATATTGCAATTATGCAATTAAATGACATTTACATCCTTCCCCATATATAAACAAAACATCATAAACTTCAATAGGACGACGGTCTCTCTGTTGGCATCTTATAATTCTACTACGACTACTAGGTGAATACTCGTATTAACAACATCTTACTGCAATGACCAACCCGCCTGCCAAAACATCAATGAACGACTCATGTATTGCTGTGGTCCCAGTAAATTGATCCATAATTATGTGCGTGGGCGATGTCACTAGCATCTAGTATAAATTAATCTCAAATATCGCTGCGGTTTACACATTAGACCAACCAAAGGGTAACCCAGGACCCTTTTGTGAAGTTTGTCAACTGCCTCCCAGGGAGTGATAGCTGGAGTTCGGTAATTTTAACTAATGACAGTTTGTAGGCCGACGAAACAGTTTCAGGTCTAGCCTCCAAGTTTCAGCTTCGTTCTACTAACGTTATGAAGGATTTTCGCTCGAGTTTCGTTAAGTTGGGAGTTTGGTTGTTCTAAGATTGGTGCCGATGCCCTGTGGTACAAGATCTAATTTTAGGCTCGGCTCGGCTTAGTTTAAGGTTAATGATGAGAAAATATGTACCAGATTAATAGGTTACATTCCAAATTGTTTAGATCTGAATAATATTTTCTACTGAATTGATATTCGTTCTTTAGAGCATACAGAGAGAAGAGGAAGAGGACGAAAATAATTCCTATCATGAAAAAAAAACTGATCTTATTTTACCCAAGTTTTGTTTCTTGTTTACCCAGTAATGTTTCAGCGTTAATCTTCATAATTCCATAATTCTACTTCAGGCAACAATTAACATCAAGCAAGATTAATTGAATTCTGAAAGACACTTCAAAGTCGCTCCAAACTGTTAACTCGTCTACAAAACTGATAGATGAAGGGGCTGGGTTGGCACCTGTACAGTATTGCAAAGATATCTCATTTACATACAAATAATTGTAGAGGACTGCGACCATTTGTTGATGTTTGTATTAATTTGTATAAGAACATTTGTATATTTAATTGGTTTGACGGCGTAACTTGTAAAATAATTCTTGGAAGACGTGACCCCTTTAGTTTGAATTTTAGACCAGTATTTTTATATGTACAAAATTCGTCTTCCGCTCCTTACATGGGAGTTATGTAGAGAGACAAAGTCCTACTGCAAGCTCTATTCTTCCTGTCAAGCGTGGTGATTAGGGCGAAACCCCTCAAAGATAGAATGTTCATCCTGATCAGATCATACTGATTTTTATATATATTTTAAGCTTTTTTTTTCGTGGGTGTCAGAAATCCCAGGGTGATATTACCGAAATGTAAATATCGTCCAGTTAATGTGTTCCGTTTCATTTAGAGACCCATTAGACACTTTTTGCGTATTTGAGTCGCAAACATTAACACTTTCGCGCGTATTCCACATGTTAAGTATGATAATTGGTTGTCATTGAATAATTGTACTAGCATTTTATATGAAATCTTTGTGGTGAACACATGTAATAATTGGGTACTATTTATGTACTATTTTCTGTGTTATTTTCTTAACATAGTTTTTTAACAATATACTGATAAATTGATAATATTATACTTTTAAAAATTACCCTATTAACACCAAATTATTTTGTTTTCAGATTCCATCCGAAGTTGTGCTGCGTGAGTATTTCGATAGTTAATTATTACCAATTATTGACTTGAGGCAATTAGACGTCCTGTAAATTGTACATTGTAAAACAGTTTATAAACTCGTAGAGTGATTGTTTCTATAACATTTGCATTTATTCGTTTTTTGGTCGTATGATATATGACTTGTTGATCTTTTAGTAGCTATCTAGGCAATACAGCTCGACGTGGATGTTTCATTCTTGGTCGTATACATGACGGAAATTAGTTGTTTGAAGCACAGTACTCGCTCTTCTCTCGGTACTTCAAATCCACCGCGGAATTCTTCAAAGTAGATTATTGTTTGCTTGTGATCTTGGCTTGTTTCACGTTGTACAGGAATTTGGTACAAAACTATACAACCGCATATCTCTCAAGCTCCTTGGTTCGATATTACTGTCATCTTATCCTTGATACATCGATCCGGGCATATCACATTGAAGAGTTTTCAGTTTTTAATGATGAAAGTCTCATCGCCTTAGTGGGACGTCTGTGGAACGGTGGTAGACGTTCATCAAAGCTTGATGGAAAGTTCCCGAATCTAAATAGAAAGAGGAAGTATTATTCATACTTTATATTATAAATGCGAAGGTTAGTTTGTTTGTTTGGACCTCGTTCCCGTCGTAGCAGAAGATCAGAATGACTTGATTTTGTAAATAGGGATAGTTGAAGAGCCGGAAAAAGACATAGGCATCTTTTATCGTGATCGAGCATGTAGTTCCCGAGGGATAGTTTCCGAATTTACGGATGCAAAACGAGTACAAAATAAGTCAGACTTAGGTGTCTGAAACAGCATTTTGGCGCTTCCAAATTCTGGCGACACTGGAATGCTGTTGCGGATGGTAGCTTTAGGCAGCTAGGTTTAAATAGAAGAAACTGACTTTGATAAGTCTCTATAGTGGTGTCATTTTCATGTATAGGAACCAACCATCTCAATAAAAAAAACAAGTTACAACCATTTATGATATAAGCATACGATAATTTTTAACTCGAAAAACCAGACAAAAGCTATTAAATAATAATTACTTACTTTCCTTCATTATGAAAAGCTAAGAAAAGAGAATAATATACGCCAAGAAATAAACCAAGCTTACAAACACAATTAGCCCAACCGGATGCATCCTATAATTGTTTACCGCGGATTCAGCTCCTAATGAAAAATGTCCTCTGGAGTTGGTCCCTGCACTTTATGGGGCAAGTTCTGTGGGTAAGACTTAAATTATTTTAAGTGCGGCCATTTCAGAGCGCGCGTTGCGGTTATCGTCTAGTCGGTTGATTAATGCACGGAAACTTTGCCTTTGAGGGATTTGCGGGGCTTTAGAGTTCTGTACACAATTCAATTGTTGCTTGTTTTGAAGGCAAATGTTGTCAGAAGGTTGACCTAGTGCTAATTGGGGAGACACATTTGGGGACGTCAAGTAGCTATTGGAAACTCTTGGTGTAAGGCCTTCTTTGGCTGTATAAATCAACTGTTAGACAAAAGTCCCCTCAAAGATCGGCACTCTGAACTTTCCATGAGAGGATTTGACATAAGCTCCATGCTTGGCAGGCGGATTGGTGATCGTAGTAATATGTGGTTATTACATGTTTTATGTATGATGGGTTTGTACTTGGCTTTCATATCACCTTTCGGAAAGTGACGGTAAGGCCTTACCATAAGCGTGCGCACCTAGAATCCTCAAGGTAATGAGGCGCTGGCTCTGCTAGCCTTCATACCGGAACACAACAGTTTGGCAGCAGACTTAGATAACATGGTGGTAGCTAGCCAGGCGGACATAAAAAACATAAATACAATGGTGCTCCTGCACATCTTATGAATTTTTTCCCTTAACCGCCTTGTTCGTCTCCCACGGGATGGCACTGGTCCTGTTCTAGCTTTTGAAGCTAATACCACAGAGACATACATGTAGTATAATTTTTTGAATAATAATGTAGGAGGTAATTAACTAAAAAATTGTAAGCTTGAATATATAAAAATAGGAATACTAATAATTACATGGATTTTTTTAAAAACAAAGTTAATACGCAAGCAGGGAAAGGAAATCTAGAAAGTAACTACGAAAGCAATGCGCCTCACTTTAGGAAGGCTTTATAAATACGAAGCAAAAATGCAGATAACGAAGCGTGCAGCTTCATTTAAATTAAAAAGCTTTTTAAACCAACCGTACTAATTTTTTGTCTGAAACTCGGGATCCGTTATCTGGAACAGTTTTTAATTAAATGTTTTTACTATCAGATGGGAACGGGGGCATTTAGAAATACGACTGTCATAAAACAATGTTTTTTCTTTGTATTTAGAGACTTATTTAACTCTGCTTTCTTTGTGTATTAAGTTAACTCTGTTTCGGTTTAAAACACGAGAAAAATATCGTAAATCCCGCCCCGACGAGTGTAGCTGAATGGAATTAAATTTTTATTCTTTGCAATTTGACGAGAGCCATATAATGCTGGTATTTTAATATAACGGAATTGCTTAGGGCGGCTGTAAAATTTGAAGACCTCCGAATTAATGTCGGGCAGTAATTGAGTCCGCTGGATTTACGTATGAAACGTCAGTTTATGTTTGGTCTCCCTCCCTCCCTTGGGCAGCGCTGTATTCTCGACGTAATTGGAGATCGCTGACTCTAATAACAGAGTAACAAAACTAACTTGGACCAACGACCTGGTAAATTACCATTAATATTTTTTAACATCAGTTTTGTTATGTATGATGGGTTTGCACTTGGCCTAAATCTCACGCCTTTGGATTGTAAGCGAGCGCACCCAGAAGCGTCAAGCTGTGCTACCTTTCATACTGGAAAAATAGGGAAGATGCAACCAAATTAGATTGGGTTGAATTGTATTTTACAGCATAACGGACATTAAAAGAAATCCCACCAAAATAAAAATACGTAATAATTTTGATTTTTGATTTTGATTTTGCAAGGACTAAATGTATCAAAAATGTTGTCCCTCGAATAGTAAAATGCTTATTAGCCTTATTAGACTTAGTTTCTCATTACATTTTGAACATTTTATTATAGGGGTATATAACGAATAAAAACATTATTTTACGAGATTTCGCGTCACATGCCGAACGCTTAGGCCGATCATGCCTCTCTATCGTTTCTCCCGCGCTCTCGCTTGCTCGCTCGGCTCAGGGGGAACGTGACGCTTTTTCCGTGCGTGCAGCCGGCGTTCTTCGATTTATAAGACGTTATCACGAGCAATTTGACTGTGTCAGTCACCGAATTCTACTACAGAAACTGGAATACTATGGTATTAGAGGACCTGCATTAAGTCTAATGCGTTCATATCTCACTAACCGCTCACAATTTGTACAAATAAATGTCTACAAAGAAAAAGGGGATCATGAATCAGTAAAATCTAACGCTTCTGTAGTAGAATGTGGTGTCCCCCAAGGTTCTGTTTTGGGTCCATTGCTATTTTTAATCTTCATTAATGATCTCCCAAATAACATATCTCATGGAACACCTTATTTATACGCAGATGATACGAGTATAATAGTAAAAAATAGTAACATAAATATGCTACAAGCTGAAATAAACACAGTCTGGACTGATATCACACAGTGGTTTAAGAGCAACGGTCTCAGTATTAATTTAGACAAGACTCACTACATGGTCTATAGACGTCACACAAATAGTCCAGAATACAACCTAAATTTACCGGTGACCAAAGTTGATGCTATTAGATTTTTGGGAGTGGATTTGGACCCACAACTAAGGTGGTCCTCTCACATAGAAAATGTACAAAAACGATTAGCCGGTGCATGCTATGCAATAAAGAATTTGTCATCGACATGTAACTCTTCGACATTACGAATGGTCTATTTTGCATATTTTGACAGTATTCTTAGGTATGGTATTGAGGTCTGGGGTAACTGTGCTGGAATAAAATCAGTTCTAATACTTCAAAAAAAAGCTGTAAGAATTGTAGCAGGTGCACCTCCGCTTGAACACTGCCGACCACTTTTTATCGAACATAAAATATTAACAGTTATATCTCTGTATATATATCTGACGGCAAAATATGTTTTCTCTAGGAAGTCAACTTATCAATGCAGGAAAGATCAACATAATCTAAATTTAAGAAATATTAACAGACTTGTTCTTCCTACGACGAAATATATGAATTACCATAGGAGCTTAGAATTTAATAGCATAAAAATATTTAATAATCTAGATAATGACATAAAAAACTGTAAAACTTTAAATGAATTTTCCAATAAATTGTATAAATATTTAATAAGTAGACCTTTTTATGACATAAAAGAGTTTTTTTGTAAATTATTTGACTCCGTCTCTAGTTATTAGGATTAGTTTTTAGTATTATTGTCCTTTATGTTTTGTATATACTTTTTGCACAGTTTATGTAACTTTAATAGCAAATAAACGAACATTGAACATTAAACATTAATGAAAAAGTTTACCTACTTGCATGTTTGTATAGCATTGCAGAAGTTCTGACTGTGAAAACTATATCCACTAAGAAAACAAATATCATTCATCCCAAGAAAGCTGAAACAAAACAATATAAACTACACGTATTAAATCTATTTACTATCTCAACTATGGAGGTAATTTACTGACTCCCACGGCTAGAGGGGTGAATTGCAACAATTATTACTTTTCTTGTTCCACGACTTCATACATTTACCGCCGGCTCGTGGTAACACTGCTAGAGTTTTTCTGATTTATAGCTAAACTATGGAAGTACACTTGAGGGGAGTAAAGTGTGAAGTGGGCGAATGAAAGTATTCATCTAATTTTGTTAGATGTTTTTCTCCACAATTTATATTCAGCGTATATCATGTCAAAAAGTCATCCATAATTGCCTAACAACCGAAATGTTTAGTTTAGTTTCTATAAAGGATATATTTCGGGTTTAAAATTTTAAAAGAATATTTTAGTGCATTGATTTGACCAGCGTAAACCTATTCCTAGTAATGCAAGCGAGAATTTCAATGCTGTACACGAGTATACTATTTTATTCATTCATCGATATATTCAGAGGCTATAATTAAGCTCTTGCATAGTCATTTTTTTACGCTGTCGTGACTTTCTTTTACAAGCACGACCGTTACTTTTGCAGTTAAGTTCAATTTACATATTTTAGTAGCAACGAGTTTTCATACATAGAATAAAATCGTATATATTTTATACGAGGAAAAATGAATGTGTCCTTATGCATTGAATTTTAAATAAGCACATTTAATTCATTGGAAAACGTGTGATACACGGGTGTGTGTGTAGGTTATTGCAAACTCGTAAAATTGAGAACCCTTGCCTCCTCTCGGGCTTGTCAATGACTGCTTTCCACCCTTGTATCTCAATGTACTATAATATTGTGTATGTATTGTATTGTTAAAGTTGTTGTGTGTGTGTCAGTAGGTAAAGGTGTGCGTGCTATGTGTGACTATATGTTGTTTGAAAGATGCAGAGGTCATACTGTATATGCATATACAATTTTCCCACGAGGCTTATTGTGGTAAGAAATGCCATGATGCATTTCCATTTTAGCTTTGCCCCATGTGAAAACAACGAAAGTAAATATTTGCTAGGAAATAAAAACCACAAACGATCTCTGTATCTGTTTTCGGATGCAGCGCCGCAAGTGTTTGTCATTCCCTCTGCAAGTCTCCCGCAACTTTTCCTATATGTCTCGTTCTAGAAACTTCTAGCAGTTTTTATCTCTATTCTAAAGTTCCGCTGTTTCACGACTACTTTGAGAACAATTCAGAGTATTTGCTTGGACTTTATTAGGTTTTTGAGTCTTTGTTTGAGTTCTTTAGGAGTATGCTTCTTAAACGTTTGGAAACTTTTCTGGTTGAACTTGGGTTGAACGTAAAATTTCATAGATTGCTATTTGCGTATTTTACTACTAGGCTTGATTCATGGGGGATGAACCAGGGAAGCTCAGTAATATAGCTCCGTATCCAATAGTTAGTGCCCGTTTAGTAAATATGAATGTTTATAGAGTTTGTTGGTTTCACTTTCCAACTGTCCTCCACGCAGATGAAGTCGCGGGCATCATCTAGTAAATAATAAATTAAACGGCGACAAACACATCCTTGGGTTAATCCAACAACGTTCGCACACAAAGAGCTACCTCCGAATTATACGGTTATTTTAAACAACCCACTTTTGTGTAGCACGTTTGTTTTGTTTCAACAGTTGAGTGCCTTTGTCCAACTAAAAACTCTCCGGGGTAATGGTTTTCTGGATGAATTCTAGCTTTAAAATTGTTTAGCCAGTTTGTTTCGTTCTTTTGTTTCTGTGGTGTTTTTCCACCTTTTGGTTTTAATTAAATGGACGCCTCGGAGGGTTGCTCAGGAGGTGGTTCAGTTTGAACGTGTTTGACAATTTGTCTTGTGGTTCTGGCTTTAGGATTTGATCACACTCTCTTCACGTGGGTGTCGTTAAAGGCGACTGAGTAAAAAATCTAAGACAGGCTGCAGTGGCTACCACAACATCTTACTGCGATCACCAATGCTTGAAAATACACGGAATATCCGTTAGATATTGAAAATGATTATCAAACCTAATTATAGATTTTTGGTGTAAATTATATTCTTTTAAAGTAAATAGCTTAACCCGAATTAGGTATATTGAAGAAAAGTAATATAAATTAAATAGGAGTAGTCACAAATAAAACGAATAAAATCTCATTCGACAACAAACCATCTCACCGCTCATAAAACTGGTCATCGGAATATTTAAAAGTAAAAGATAAAGGCAGAAATGTCGTGATCAAAGAGCTCGCGGTGCGTCGTGATAAGCCACGTCGCGTCGTCGGCTGTCGTCGACGAACATCATTCATCGTCTCCAGGATCCCTTATCGCGACTACCGAGAGGATTACAGGCTTTTTGTCAGCTGATTGAACTCAAAACAGCAGGGTATATATATCTGGTGCTCAATTTAGTCGCGGCAGGACACTTTTCTGTTCTCGCCCGCAGTTTTCTGCAATCTTATAAATAGGTAGCATTGGTGTGCAGTATCATTGCTTACCACCAAGTTAGAAGAAGCTATAATCAAAAATCCGTCGTGTAGAAAAAAAACTGGTGCTATTTTATGCCAGGGTTCACATTTTGTGGACAAAATCCAGATGTTGCAAGTTTGATTCCGGATGCCTATCTGGTTATACGCTATGTTATGCCTTAAATATTCCGAAAAACATGGATAAAGCAGCCATCAGAGCTTCATGAAACGGAGGCTTCTGGGTGAGATGAGAGTTCTTAGGGTTCAATCCTCACTTCACTTATCAACAAGTGTGATAATAATAAATGCTAAAGGCAACCACATAGTGAATTTAAAAGAAATATTCCATGTGTATCATATAATAAACTCTTTTTAAGCCATAAATATTGTATAATGTTTGGCCATCTACAAAAGAAGGTACATAATATGGAATCTATAGCGACTTTGACCTTTTCTTTCATAATCCTTAAACCCCTCCGACACAACATGGGCCTACAATTAAACTTTGCACAAAGCGCCCAGAGGCCTTTTGTTCTTATTCGGTTTACTTTAAGGCTTCCTTGGTTAATCTCGAAATTTCTATACGGATGGAGTTAAGAATAAATAGAGAAAAATTCGAAGTCGGCAAAGTCGCCGGTTCCTGTTTTCTATTGTTTGGTTGGTTCGCATTTTCTTCTGTTGTTGGGATTAAGTGTTTTGTTGGTAACTATTAGCTTTATTATTTACTAGCTTCTGCCCGCGGCTTCGCCCGCGTGGACTTTAGGATTTATCCCATTGGATAAATCAACTACACAACAAATATGAAACTGACGTGACGCTTTCCGGCAACGAATAATTATTTGGATATTATTCATACTACAATCCTAAAATCGATATAAAATATAGGTGGGGGTAAGAGGGTGGAAGATTCACACATAAAAATTGGTCAAGCCGTTTCGCAGCAGTGCGACCACAAAAACTGTGTCATTTTTATATATTAGATTGTTTCATTATGTGTGAAACTACGTCACACTTAATTTTATCAGTAAGGCTAACTACCCATTTTCATGCCGCTGACTTCGGAAAACACATAGTTCCCATACAAACTTTCAACCCCTATTCACCCCCATTTAAAAATATGCGGAAACACGTATTTATCTGTTTCCACTCTCCAACCACTTAACAATTTTCTTGTTATTATCTTCAAAAATGAGGAACTGAAATTTTAATTTTAATCCATCCCTGATTTCACCCTTTAGGGGATGATTTTTCTAAAACACAAAAAACGTCACCCTTAACTGTAGTTCATAAGACTGAGTATGAATTTTCATGCTGATGACTACAAAAACATCAGAGTTATCATACAAAATGAACCACTCCCATTAATAACCTGTGGAACACGTATTTCTTTGTTTCGAATCTAGCCACTTACTTAGTATCAATTTTCATGATATTGACTTCAAATACATCAGCGTTCCCATACAAAATTCCATCCCCCCTTTCATCCCTATTAAGAGACTTTGTTGGTTAGACCACGTGGCCGCGTTCAAATTTGGATTGTTTTGTAGCTGTCCCTATCCGAGCCCTATCCTACCCGCGCGCGTACGGTGAGACAGCATACACTACGCGAAGTTATCCACCCGTTATTTGGATGTTTCGTAGTCCAGGGATCATTTGAAGGATACAGTATACTAATGAAATTTCAGATGTCGGTGGTTTTTCCAAATTGTTCTAAATTGATTCACACTCTTGTAAATCAGGTTCAAAGTTGGGGCTTTTTATTACCGTAAAATACAATTATTTGACGCCCTGTAACTCTGGAAGTATATTTTTAATCGAAAATCTGACTCACCATCGACACAGATATTTGTTTCTAGATTGTGTCTTGAAAATTTCATAGATTTTCATAGTTTAATACTCAAAATATGACTGGACTACGTTTGTATGGGCGCTTTGACACCGGTATACCCTCTTAACAGCATATGTAATATTACATATACATGTTTATATACATGGCAACATGTTTGTACTAACAACCTTGAGGTCTCATGTTTTAATTGATTTTTTGTTTTTGTACAGTTTTGACCATAAGTCCTAGTACCTATCGGTACTTGGTTTGGTTGGCGGTAAGGCATTTTCTCGGGGCCTGTCGGTGTGTCGTACCACGAAAGAGGCCTATGTCTAGCAGTGGACGTTTCCTGGCTAATGATGATGATGGTGAAGGCATTTTCTCTGCCCATCTGGCTTTTATTATATTTAGTCTGTTATGTGAATATTGTTCGAATTGTTTTGTTTTTTGTTAAAATTAGAATAGTTACCGCCTCCGTGATCTAATTGCTAAATGTTCGATTCACAATCCGGAGGTCTAGGGTTCGATTCCCAGTGTCTATCGGTACTCGGTTTGGTTGGTGGTAAGCCATTTTTTGTCTGCCTGGCTCGCTACCACCATGTTACCTAAGTCTGCCACCAACCAGAATTGTTAATAGCACTGTTGTGTTCCGGTATGAAAGGTAGCAGAGCCAATATCCAACGGCCTTATTGTGGAATTCCCTGCCGGCTGTGTTTCCCAAGCGATACAACCTAGATAACTTTAAGGCCTGAGTGAATAGACTATTTCTGTACAACCGTGAACGATCCTAGACCACATTGTCGCTTAACATCAGGTGAGATTGTAATAAAACGGAAGCCTATCGAATGTAAAAAAAATCATGTTAGATGAAGGCCAAATACAAACCCATACAAAAAACAACTATTTATGAACTTTTTATACAAACTTACATCGCTAATTTTACCTCACATTCCGTTAGGTCTTAGTTGTATATGTATAAGCCTTTTTAGAAGATGGGTAGCAGAATCTAGCTATGTAACTACAACATCTTATTGCGATCACCAATCAGTGGATCGATCAGTGGATTCATGCAGCCAACCAGGTTGTGGAGGGACGGCCCGATACACGTTACACGGCAATCGCAGACTTTACCACAAACTTGCATCACATATTCTTTTTGCGGAACTATCATAAAAGGAACATATTGTCAAAATCTCATTACCCTACGTGGTTTTGGTTGTCAGTCAGATGCACCTTCTTTTGTATTTGCTATTTGAAATTAGTCAGGCACTTTAGCCATTCTGTACAGAACCCACGATGTGTGAGTCTGACTCGCACTAAGCTGGTTTTTGTATTCTGTTATACTACCTATATCACCCTCAAACAATTTTTGGCAAACCTTTTCAATGTACGGATAGACACGTTGATTCTACAGGTGTGAGGTACCAGACCAGTACATTTATTAGTATGAGTCTCCTGGCTAAACATGATTTCTATCCAACGGTCTTATTGTCACTTACCACGTGCTTACAGCTAAGCAGTGGAATTCCCTGCCGGCTTTTGTGTTATACCATTACGATAACTTCAAGGCCAGAGTGAATATACTATTTATAGGCAACCGTGAACCATCCTATACATCATCGTCGCTTAACATCAGGTGAGATTATGGTCAAACGGAAGCCTATCGAATGTAAAAAAACAACGTGTCAATCAATCAGTCACTTCAAACACTGAGGTATGTTTCAAAATCACTTTTTAACATTAACCACTACAGCACCTTCTTTGTCTTTGCTATTTGAAATTAATCAGGCATTGTAGTTATTCTGTACAGAACCCACGGAGCGCGAGTCTGACTCGCACTTAACTGTTTTTTTTATATTCTGTATACCCGTTTTCGCTACACGGCTACCAAATGCTGGAACAACCTGCCACCTCCACTCCGGATGATAAATACGGTTAAAAAATTCAAACAAATGTTTAAATCCCAATTATTAATATATCAAAAAGAATTTCCCATAGGTGGCCGTGTTGTTCCAACCTACCTCAAGTAGACTCACTGTTAGTACCTTATTATTATTTTTAAATATGTTTATTATATATTTCCTTCTTAAATAGCAACGTTCTACTCGTATTTATTTATTCACATATTATTTATTTATTGATATTAAAATATATATACAGTCTACTACCGCTGAGCAAACAATCACTGAACACATTATTACTTTTCTAACACATCTATTTATTTATTTATTTATTCTATTTATACATTTAACTGGTATCTTTGCACGCGCAACCGCACCTGCCTAGTGCTCCGCTGAAAACCAGCGCTGTCGCTGCATGGTGCAGGGACAGCAACATGCTGAGTCGGAGGACTGTTTGGCACAGACATATATACATGTTAATGTTTTTATTTATCTATTCATATCTTAGAAATATGTATTTAAGTTTTTTAGTATGATAAGTGTATTCCTTTTTTTATAAGATAATATTTAATATAAGTTTATTTTGTATTTTTAGTGTGTTAAGTATTTCTGTGCCAAATAAACACTTTTCTTTCTTTTCTTTCTTTCTTTCTCAAACCATTTTTGGCAAGTATTTTCAATGTACAGATTGACACGTCGATTTTCCATATAAAGGTAAATGATAAATAATACTTTTTATTGCGTGAACCGATTTTGATGAAATAAAGCTTAGATGTTGCCTAGACCTACTACTAATTTAATTGTGAAAACCGCATCAAATTTGGTTTTGTAATTGCGGAGATTAGCCGGTTCAGACAAACAGACAGACAGACAGACAGACAGACAGACAGACAAAATGTTTAAAAATTGTCTTATTGTGTTCTGCTACACTTCTTACATCACCCTCAATCAGTTTTAGTCAAAAATTTTCAATGTACAGACACGTCGATTCTACAGATTTATTATAGTATAGATAGAAGAAGATAGATAGATTTATATCAGACAAAATCCATATTTTTGGTAGTAAATAAAATACAGTCAATTTTAACCTAGTATTAGTAATAATATTTATACTTTGGCTTTATCAGTGTGTTTTTGGTAAGTTCTATAAGATTTCTATTCGAAAAATTGTTCGTAAATTTAATTGGAATCCACTATCTTAATATACACTTTGATAGAGCTAAGTTTAGAAACGCAATAAGAAGATTAGCGCTAAAACTGTGGCTAAAAATAAACACTGCAGTGTGGTGTGGCACACAAATATAAACATCACTAGTGAGTCTTAGTTAATCACTTACCCACTAACGAAATGCTCGAAGTTTGTAGTTACAAATCCGCAATAACTGTCAAAAATGATTTTGAAATTAATCATTTGTATCATAGCCATGGTTATCATTCGTCGTGGACAAAACCAACCGAAAGTTTACAATTAACTAAACAAATTTGTAACTGATTATATACATATATGCTCTGTTATATTGTGTTACGGTTTAAAATGCATTAGAGGCAGCGCCTAATTAGCTAGGCTTCTGGGTACGCACGCTTACAACCCAACGGCCCTATCTTCACTGAGAGTGAGATTACGAAACTCATTATTGAAACACCAAGATATTATCGTACCACTCTATCGGCACGGGACGACATGGAGTGATTCTATTCTAAATCCGAAACTGCAAGGATAAATTTATCACAAACATGCTCCCAACATGTTATTACGATCACCAACGTGCCGATTATGGTGATTATGGCAAATCCTCGCGAATAAAGCCTCTAAGTTTATCTATTAGATATACTTATTACGTACATATATGAACACTGGATTTCTGCATGCTGTTTTAGCATACGTGAGATTCGTGACGTAAGAGTTTGGTGCGCTGGCGCCGTAAATTACTCATTGTACAATCGAGAACATCACATGCAGAACACCGTGCATAAATCAGGAAACCGCCATGTCGAGTTCACAACTTGTGTGGAGCTCTCCAACTTGAGAACTTAGGGGTAACATTCTGTCGCTGTCGCTGAGACAACACAGACTAGCTATTTATATTTCGTATATAGGCACATACACTCAGTATACACACACACACACACACACACACACACACACACACACACACACAATACATAACACACATTTCCTTTTCTTATTTCTGTAAAATATCTCTCTCATAAATATTTCAAAATCACAACCGCATGATAAAGCCGTCTTACTTATGTATATGTCCTTTAAAATGTTTATCATTTCTGTTTTTGATATTTTAATTTCGTTTGTCCCGTTTTTATGGAATATATCGACATGCTTATTTTATTTTAAATCGTATTTATTGAGTTTACACTTTTCGATAAATGTAAATTGTAATTTGACTACAACGATTCGTTCGTCGAGAGAGTATAAAGGTTTGGTTAATTAAAGCTGTTGGCTTCCTAATTTAATAATATATTGTTTATACTGGCAGTGCTCCACAGTTAGATAATCATGCACAGGTCCAAAGCTAGTCAAACAATATCCTTCATATATCTATCGGGACACATCCCGTTAGTCGCCGTCCCCGTGGTCACCCTGTTACGAGTAGTTCAACAATGAGCAAAGTCTAGCGGGACATTATGCATGCTAGCGACTCGTTCAATGGATCATACTTTTGAATGGAGAACTTAAACGGACTTCACTTGGAAATATAGAGTTGTTTGGAATCGATATGCGGAGACAGTCTGTTCACTCACCAGCTTTTAAAATGACGAATGATTTGTTTATTCTAATTGTCTATTCGCTTGTCTTACTGACAGGCAACCAAATGCATTAATAAGGGTTTCTCTGTGTATTCTGAGATGCTATAGTGCTCCGTAATTCTGACGTATGGAACCCTAAAAATAGTTAAAGATGAGAGATGTCAGAATTAGATGTAAAAGAATTCGGAATCGTCACATTGATATTTGATTCCGAAATAACTCTGTTCCAGGTCCAGACCCTCTGTCTGTATGTTTGTTGCCTCTCTACGACTTTTGGACTACGACGCCATTTTGATGTCGTTTGTCACGCGTGTAGCATGCGCCATGGAGAAGGACACATACTACCTTTCGTTCTTATCAGAGGTTCTTGAGGGACGATTCTTGAAATCAGCGTGCACGATATTTAGATACAAATTATATCATACTTCATCTACCGTACTATCTGGTCCGTACTAACGTACTAACCAAACTCTAAATAAGCACAAATTTCAAAATTATTATAGAATAGGGAATACTACTAGCAATCCAGATGAAAATGAAAGAAAATTATACAGTATCCTGTATAATTGTAACTGTACTGTAACTGTAAAATTTTCTTTTTATTATGATCTGAATCGACATGAGCTGCGTTACATTGCAGATAAACAAACCGTAAAAAAGCCCATTCCATACAATAAAATGGAGTGCCCCGATCGAGCTGTTACGGGGTACACACGCAAGCTGTATCAAAAATTATTTAATTATTCGTACCGTGGCGGTACACAAATAACCGATAACTGTCCCATATCTATATAATTGCCCCACAAATTACTCCTAATTGTTTCTGTGTTAATGGCTCTATGACATGCCACTGTTTGCGGCGCTCTTTCATCGGAACGTCTGACGTTCGTCCCTTACTATAATTTCTAGCTTGCCGAAAGGGTCTCGGCGATAAAAGCCTACCATGAATCATACTTAAATGATACATTCGGTTTTCTACTAGACAACCAGTTGCCTTAAAATCGTAGGAAATTATTGAAATTGTATTTATTTACAGAGCTTTCCGTAATTTGCAGTAAAATCAATGAAACCTAAAAAGTTGCTGATTATTTTGAGCGTGCGTCATTTTGACGGAATTTACTTAACTATTGGAAGATATGAATTGAGCTAAAATCCTTTTGCATCTTAAGGTGGTGAATCGTGAAGCATAAACCACTAAACTGTTCTTCTCATGGCGAATTCGCGGACCCCTTATCGAAAAAAATAAGGTAAGGAAAATAGGAAACAAATCAAAGCCTCTTTTGTAAACAAAAGGCCTCGCTTTGGGGGTCTTTAGCATAATACATTTTCCATGGGCTATATTTAAACGAAGATAGAACCCTCTCAGCGATGTCGGTGCGGTCGTCACTGCGGCGTGACGTGAGCGACACCCGCCGAGACGAGCCGAAGGGCGCAAATCTTAAAATCGCGGATTGTATTGTACTCGTACTCGCTGATATTTCAATTCATTCAAGTCCCCCGGGTGGGCTTGAATGCTCCTTTTGTTTCTTTAAAACGAGATCGAAGAATATATGGATGCGGTTGCTTTGAAACCGAATGTCACGAAATATCATCCTGGGTTTGAGAGAGAGTGTGTATTTACTGTGCGACTTTAGAATTGGATCATTACATGACTTGCCATGGGTTTCATGAAAGACAACTTATATATAAAATACCAGGATATAGATATATCACAGACTGAATAAATTATACACTTACAGTCATATTTCTGAGGTATTACTGAGTTCACAAGACTGACTGTCAAAAGTGGTTTTGTCAGAGTTGGGATTTGAATACTTTCCTCTTACATAATTGTTTGAAAAATAGTATGTTATTTGTTCGTTGGCTGAAACACTATTCTTGAGTTTTACATTATTGTGTGAGCTGGAAGGCAACTGTCTGTTGCGCCAGCTCACAGCTAGCACTGCGGATTTTAATCGATGTTACTATACGAGTATAAAGTCTAAGCTAACTAAGCTAAACTACTGCTAACCTCCTAAGTATCTATGTTGTGATCATGGCAAATCCCCTCATGAAAGGTCAATGTTCAACAGAGGAGCAATCCATCTGTTATAAATAAGATAATAAGTGAACATTTCCAAACTTTAGATCTAGTAGTAGTAGTAGTAGATCTCTGAGACCCCTAATCGGTTTCTAGGATATGTTGTAGAAGACTCAGGGAATGAAACGGAAATGCGTGTTGTCTCATCCATTGCTCCGTGCTTTAGTAAATGCAGTGTAATTCTATTATTTGTGGAAGTCTGCGGCTGACTGGTGATTAGACATGGGGATGTGTAATGAATCACTGATGCTGTGTTGGCTGTGGTGCCACGGTCCCCTCCCCCCTCCCCCCTGCACTGCCGTTCCCGTTCGTTCCAATAAATTCAATCTGCGTCGTAAAGGAGCAAAGTAAAGTGAGCAAGCAGAGTGCGACTAAGGTGTAATAGGTGCCATAATGGTTAAATAGTTTCAATATATTTTAATATGTAACTATTTAACACAGCGTTACATTCGGTAGATAGAGCCACAATGTAAATGTACTACGCTTCCACACGTTTCAGACTTGGGGGCTTTGATTTGCTTTGAAACAAGTCATTCAAAATAGAGAATTACTACGGTTATTTTCAATACAATATAAATAACTTTATACAAACAGAAACATGATACATTCCAGTATAACCAAACAATATTAACTCCACAACACTCATAAATTCAAATTCTGATGCACTCTATTACTAATAATTATTTTGTGATCATCATGACCATAGTTATAGTTTTATTGAAGTGTTTGTTGACATAATACTTTTATTCCGCAAATATGTCGACCTTTTTCGACCATGTTTCATGTCCAGTAGTGTAATATTCAGGGTTCTTATTTGACAACTGGGCTAATTTTATTTATTTGTGATTTTTAGGCCGCATTTACCCAGGCTGACTAGTCCGTCAGATACACAGGAATAATATATTTTATTTACGTTTTTTTTCTTCAGAGAAAATGTTACTAGTTTTAGGAACCAACAAAGAATCGCTCTCTAGGGCACTGCGGAACCTAAGATGAAAGAATAAAATTATAGCAACTACAAAGAAAAACTTGAACATATTATTTCTCTTAAGACGACGTTACATGGAAAATTTATCCATGAGATTATGTTTTGCTCGTGTTAGCCGCGTTGAAACTTGCAGGGAATTGCCTGCAATGTTCGCTGCAGCTGCAGCCACGCGTCGTTCATATTCCTCAAACTAACGAGGTGAGGGGAAAGGTGGTTTTTGTTACTGTAAGAAAACATTCCACTAACAAAAACAATCATTCACTATTCTCGAAAAATGGGTAATTTTAGAAAATGAAATTTCTTTTTTGGTAACCAAATTTCTTGAATCGGGAGCTGTTGGTCAAAGACGCGATAGATCAAAGTTGCAGTTCCTCAAGGATGCTGTAGGTCAATGTTGGCGGGTATCCGGCTATCTTATATCTTATCTTATACCTTTAAACGAGCAATTCTTATATATACATAATCCGGATCTCCAAAACGGCACCATCGAAGGGGGGCGAAAAATCTACCTACGAGTAGATTGGTGTTCAAGTCTGGGAAAACGCGTGTTTTCGAGTGTTCATGCGCTTTTTTTCTTTCGCATTATTCGACGCAAAATACGGTCGGAAATTTCGCCCGTTCTGTCTTTAGCAGTATGGCGTGTTGGTCCTGACTTTCTTTCAAAGGTGTCTGGGTTCGATACCGATCGGTCCTAAAGTTTTTAGTTTTGTGTTTTATCTATTTATTTAAGTTATTTGTTTGCTTTGTTTAGCGGTCTTTTTAAAAACACAAAATATATTTCTGACTGCATTTTTTATATGTTTTGTAGGGGATTTGTATGTTCTTTAATTAGATTGCAGTATGAAAGCGTGCTCATCACCTCAACTTAATGAGGGATTATGTTAACTTTTCTGAACTATAGTTCTTCGCAGCAGACTTGGATAGCACAGTGGCTGCTACTGCTCTCCAAACATACATAAAAATTGATATGGTAATCGAAGCCGCATTCATCAGATCTGCGGTGCAGCCATTGGTCGAAGGCTATTTCCTTTGTATTGTTCTGCCTCTTATAAAGATTCGGAATTTAGCAAATGAAATCAGCAGACCAAAAAAATTGCAAAGAAAAGACAACGACACAAAATAATAAGAAAAATAATAATGCTATAAAATATACGAGTTCTTTCTTAATATGATCTCGCACAGAGCAGCGAAGGGACTGCTATATTCCGGGGCAATATTCTAAACTTTCTGAGTACACTTTCATTTTGAAATGAAAATTTATTTTTAAGAATTTAAATTACTGTAAGTAAAATGACATATGTGAATCAGTTGTGAATAAAACCAAAGGAGTTTTTATTTTGGATGTTTTCATGCAAATGATCGGTCCTATTTCTAGCAGAGATATAGGGAGAATAAATAGTCCCTTTGAGTCGATTTCTTTTCTAAAATATTTTATATCATTGATAAAAACTCTCTATTTTCTAAAATGTGAGTTTCTGTATAAATTGCCTTCGGGAGCCATTAGTATTAGTAATAGGTAATAAATAGGTGGTTAAATAATAATAATAAAGAAGTTAAATAAAGGTGGTCTTTTGTCTGCAGTCCTTTGCTCAAACTTATGTTAAATATTGTACGGTGCTACGGAACCCTTAGTGTGTGAGTCCGACTCGCACTCGAAAGGTTTTTAAACACTCGCACCAGACTGCCATGTATCTGATTGTAAGTGATAAAAGAAGTGTGCTCACCAAGAAGCCTTAATTTTATTAGTAATTATCAGAAACTGACTGCATTGTCTTCGCTTGCCGAAATACACAGCTATATTGTATTCTGTGCCATGTCAGACTATTATTGGTCCATATACTTTGTTTATATCTGTATTGTTTAACTGCTCTGTGACTTAACACTATGATGTACGGCGCGGCGGGGGGCGGAGAGCGGAGGGCCTTGCAAATGAGCACCCGACTGACGAATGCAGGACATTTGTTTGGACCTCATTTGTTAACCCACCGCATTGCTCCTCGCAACCCCCTCGATAGGGTGTTACATTGCTCGTTTAGATCCCGCTATATTGTCGAATGAAGTGTGCAGTGAATGGGAAGTGTTTAATCCTATTCCGATTTTGTCTCTAGTTGATGGGCAAAATCTGTAACACGGCTATATTCGTTTCGTTTAAATTTTCCTGCTTACAGATTGCAGGTAGATAAGGTATGGCAAATTATTGAATAAATTTATATCCATTCATAAATTTTCTTTTTAATTCGTCAGTGTGTTTGGGGTCAGTCTTCTTAAAAATGCGATTTGAGTTTATTTATTTCTTAAAAGATTAAAAATCACTTACAGGAAATACAGATACGATTTCAACATCTAAATGTATGATGCGAACATAAAGCGAAGGTAAGTCCGAAAATTTGCAATTTGTTTGTTTGGCACGGCAACAGTGTCCGGTCAAAAATCAAGCTGACAATCTGTGCTGCCTATGTTTTTCAAAATGAACCTCTTAAGAGGGAACAGCAGATAAAAAATTTCATATGAAATTAAGGGTTTGGGATATAGCTGTTTTCTCAACGAAACGTTAGCCAAATTCAATCATTTTGATCTTATTCTCTTTATCAAAGAATAATCTAGGCCCGTTGGTTTTGCTTTTTTCAATATTTTGTCTACAATTAGAATTATGGGCATCTCAAAACTCAAAATTTCAGAAAAAATTTCTTTCAACTTATGGTACTCATTATTTAGAGTAAACGTAACATTTTCAGAAAAAGCAAAACCAACGGGCCTAGATTATTCTTTGATAAAGAGAATAAGATCAAAATGATTGAATTTGGCTAACGTTTCGTTGAGAAAACAGCTATATCCCAAACCCTTAATTTCACGGCAAAACTAGGCAAATACCAAAAAAAGCTTCAACTGTCCTTCTCGCACAGTTCGGTTCGGGAGGCAGGGTACACTATATCACAACTATATACTGTGTATTATATGTATAAAAATAAAGTAAGCATGCATTAGTGATGTCAATAAGCTTTATCGATTTTTTCGACTAATAGTGGTGGGAAAAATATATCGATAGATACCCTTTCTCTAGCTATAATGGTTTTACCTGTTAGTTTTAATGTTTAGATTGATCTAAATAAACAAATATAAAGACAAATAATTCTAAGGAAATTTATTTTATCTCTAGAACAGAACATTTTCCCTGAAATTCTTAGTTGTTGTTACGTTTTGTTACGTGTAAATAATTAAATATGATTTATGAATAAGTGACTTATGTTTCAAATATTTTTTTAATGTTAAAGTTCGAGTCGGACTCGCATACAAAGGGTTCCGTACCACTGTAAAATATCTAAACAGAAAAAAAACACAGAAAAAACATAACATTATTGCATGGACATCCGTTTATTTATAACTTTTTTAAAAGCTTTTTTATATTATTTTTTGTTATTTATTATTATTGAAAGTCTTGAGAGAGAACGAGAAGTTATATGGACATCGCATGTACAAATCGCTACGGAGACTATATGACCCGACACTTTACTGAAGATATCCCGGAGATCAGCCAGCAAGAGCTTGCAATGGCTCTCCAACAACTCAAAAACCGGTCAAGAGCAAGTCGGACTCGTGCACCGAGGATTCCGTACAGAATATGAATTAATGACATACTGAAAATCATAAATAATAGGTACGGTAATATGCACCCAACAATGCTCTACCGAAAATGAAATTCTAAGCTAAATTACATATTACGAAGTTAAGTTTGTAAACATTAAAAAATCAATTTTACTGTGTTACAATTAAAAAATTCAGATTTATTCCTATGGTTGTGCTGTAAAAGCTTTCTTCTTGCCAAATTTCAAGACATTAGGTCAACGGGAAATACCGTATAGATTTTGGGTTCATTGCATTTTGTACGGAAATGGTCTAAAATACAGCTATATCTTTTTATTGCGTTGACCTATAAGTTTCATTATTTGACAGATCTAAGGGACAGCAGACTGGAGTATTCGATATCACAGTGATCCTATAAGGATTCCTTTTTTCCTTTTGAGGTACTTAAAATATAATAGTATAATATGAAGTATGACAGTAGGAAATACGATAGATTTCGACGATATTATTATTCATGTCGACAAATAAAAACTTGAAATATTTTTTCCCAGTTATACATCTCATACACTTAAGACGGGATTTTTAACTCGTCTATTCTATTGTGTGAGGTGTCGTGAAATTACAGTTTTTTAACCGACTTCAAAAAAAGAGGTTATCAATGCGACCTGTATGTATGTAATATTTCCAGAACTGCCCAGTTTTCATATATGTTAGTCTATACCAGCTTCTAAAGAAGTGTGCCAAATTTCTAAAGTGTATGTTTATTTGTCCTCGCATATATCCGGAACACACACACAAAAGAAAAACACACATAGGGTTCGTGGATTTCAACAAAGCATTCGACACACTCGAACATAGATTTATCTGGGACGCACTGGAAAAACAAGGCGTACATGCAAAATACATAAGAATACTGAAAAACATATACACAAAAAGCACCGCACAAGTGAAGCTAGAATCTACAGGCGAAGAATTTTCGATTGAGAGAGGGGTACGCCAGGGAGACCCAATTTTACCAAAAATATTTTCAGCTATCCTGGAAATGATATTCACAAATCTGGATTGGACGAATAAAGGACTAAATATAAATGGCAAAAAGCTGGGTCACCTACGCTTTGCAGACAACCTGATCTTACTTTCGGAAAACCCGAAAACCCTACAGACAATGTTCCAACAGTTAGCGGAAGAGAGCGAGAAAGCAGGCCTGTCAACGAACTTAACGAAAACAAAAGTAATGTCAAATTCCTCACAAACAGAGCCCATAACAGTAAATAATGGAGAAATAGAGTATGTAGAAATGGACAAGACTAATAACTGAATGGCAACCACGAGATAGCAAAAGAAAAAGAGGCAGACAGACTAGAAGATGGGAGGACGACATCAGACAAGTGGCGGGTCCAACATGGACCCGCATAGCGAAAGATAGAATAGAGTGGAAATCCTTAGAGGAGGCCTATGTCGAAAGACAAGCTGAAATGTAGGAACGACCGGTTACTGATACTTAATATAAAAAGATAAGTAACGTATAAAGTAAGCATATTTTTAAGAAAATTGTAACAAAAAATTAGTTCAGCAATAAAGGCTATTTTATTTAATTTATTTTTTATATATCCGGAACTACAAGTTCGATTTAAATAATCCCTTTTTTGTTTACCTAGGTATTGTAAAACTTAGGGAAGACTGCAAGTTTCATCAAAATCGGTTCAGTAGTTTTTGAGACTGGGAATGTTAAGTGTGTATTTCGGCGTTGCAGTGCAGCAGAGCAAATTTAAAATTAATGTTTTAACTGTACTGTAATCTGTATGCCGAATAAATTATTTCTATTCTATTCTATTAGTTAAATGTTTGTTACCTCAGAGCTTTTCACTGGGTGAACCGATTTGGATGATTCTTTATTATTTGAAAGCTGATGCTTTCCATGTGGTCCCATTTCAATTTGGTCCGGTTCTTAGAATGGAATCCATGAGAAAACAATATACATCTTAAATTTTCCTTAATAAAAGTAGACTTTTAGGGCAGTTGAAGTCGGTTTCTAGTTCTTTTTGAACGCTTTAACTTGTTAGTCCTTAGACTCTAGCACTCTAGGTACTAAAACACCTCTAGGTCACCTAAAGTATCGTTGGAAGACGAACGTTCGGATATGGTGAAACTAAAAGGTTTCTTTGTTGACCGTAGAACCCTAAAATAGCAACGCCATAATTTATATTGTATTTATATGTGATAGGTACTTACTAGTCAATTATATCAAATACAACCACAGTATGTCGAGACTAAACCAATATGCGAACAATAATTTCTCAAAACGTAAAACAAGGGTTGACGCACGCTCACGTCAAGTTTATTATAATTTTGAAAAATACACTCTAGCCCAGGCGGAGGGGTAGCGACGATGCGCGGCGCGCAGGGGCCTCTTTGGGATGTTATGCAGCGTTATTTGTGTGAGTGAAAGCATGTGAAAGGCTGTATGTGTGCGTACCGAATCGCGACAGCAATAACATATTCAAATACCTACTATTCTACGGAGACTTTGCTTCATTGGCCTCTTAAATAATAACTCTTAAGTGATTAAAAAATACGCAATGGTCTTGCACTTGATCGTCGTCTCTAAACTGATGATTTTGTATTATTTGGACACTCATGCATGCAGTCCGTGTAGTCACTGCGACCTCTATTCTATTCTGACAATCTCCTTTGCATCAAATCATTTCCCCAAGGCCGATCTCGGACATTACAAACCGTATTACGATTGGTCTGGGTTTGGAGGTGCCGATCGGAGTGACGGACAGTCCGTTGAGGTGGTGTGCCACCGAGGTGTATTTTTCTGCTGTGATGAAGAGCATCACTGGAAACCACGTTGAAAGCTGGGTTAGTGGTTACACAAAAGCCATTAGTTATCTATGAGGCACATCTGTGTTATAATAACATGAAATTGATAGTCTTTAGTCTGCCTAGTCTTTATTGGCAATTAATAGATCTAGCAAACAGCATGTTTGTAGAGCTCCTGATCAAGTCACATAGTTTCTCATACGAGCGAGAGGGACAGCATATGTTGTACGATGCAATAATCCCGTCTGAGTGGGGCTTAAGCCCGCTGCAGTTTGTAATTACTTAGTAAGCGTGCTTGCACTGTTGTTCAGTGAGCTCTTCTGTTACTCCTATTATGCTTTTTATTGGCTATTTCAGCTTTTTGAATAGTACTAAATGAAGTGTGGTGAATTTCCCCCTTTGCTGAAGGTATTCTGTTTATTCAATATTCTACTGCATTTTCAACTGATCCGATGACTTAGAGTTGGTAGTCGGTTTGGGCAAGTTTTGGGTCGAAATGCTTTTGTCAGATTTAAGTATGTAAAAATTGAAATAATTTGGAGTAAATAACATAAGGTCACCTATACCTTAAATAATATCTTTCTGGTAACCGGTGCCTAGTGGAGACATGTACAAAACAGGGGTCGGTCTAACTGACTGAACACTGTTATGTCCTATGCAACTCAAAGTATATTCAACACTTAGTTTTTTAAAGTCTGTAGCAACTAGTGCCAAACAAAACTGTGCCATGTTTGAGCCACATACAGACAATAATTTTCTAGTAAAATAGCTGTGACACAAAGTCTATCCGTAGACATGACGACGAAGAAAAATAAGGTATTATTTAAAAAGTGTCATTTGGACTTTAAAAGACCAAAATGAAAAGATCTAGAGTCTTGTCTGTATCCAACAAAATAGCCAAACTGCTTTCCACTCGAGAACAAAAGCATCGCCCGGTAATTAAGCTTCGTAATTAGCATCTCTATTTAGGCCTGTTGTCCTTAATTTATTGGCAAGGGGTCGAGGCAAGGGGGGTCTTCGTAAACGCTCTCGTAAAACGGCCTCTTAGACGATATTGCTCGTCTGAGGGACGGGGCAATGTCACAAGGTGCCATTGGAGTTCATCAAAATCGTTTTGGCTGTGATGGAAATGATTTACGGGGAGATGCCTTCGTCAGTGATAAAATATAAGATTTTGCTTTTAATACGTACTTGTATTTCAGTATTTCATTGTATTTGCTTATTTATAATCACAGGTATAACGTCAAAGGATGTAGGCGTGTTCACCTGTATGCCTCAATGAGGCAGAGGCTAATCTGACCATGTTATTATACGCATATATTTACATGTATGCAACATAATAATGCTACGTAAAAGTTCTCGAATGGCGCCCACATACCGAGAAGCGTGTACCGGGACGTCCACCTGGATGGTCCGAAAAGCTAGTTAAGGTCGCGAGTAGTCGCTGGATGCAAGTGGCTCGGGACCGGGCAGTGTGGCATACAATGGGGGAAGCCTATGCCCAGCTGTGGACGTTTCCCAGCTGCTGCTGATTAATCGTGATGGCAGTAAGACAGGCGAGTACTGGTTAGTGTCTTACCAATAACTTCACCCGGCACAGATAGTTTCCCTTCGGGAACTCGAATCCTCGACCGATTAACATTTTGCTTTCAGTCATGTGCGATATTAGCCTTATAGAATTTCGTATTATTATTTCCACGAATATCCAAGTGCTATTTGTATATAATGTCGTAATGAACGTTATATGTAGTATCGGCATGCTGAAAATCCCCGATATCATATTCCTGGATTGCATGTCGTAGAATAGTAAATTGTGGTAGCTTTATCGTCATTTATCGACTTAAAACTTTCATGACCTCTTAAGGTTGGATTAGTATTACCACCTGAATGTCTTAACATTTGATAAGATTAGTTTTAAAGTCAAATTATTTAGTCTCATCTCATAGCCGCTAACAAGATACAATATACAATCGGTAATTTGTATCCTAATGTATTGCGATGTGACATTGCAATGATTTTTAAACAATACTTTTGTTTTAAACTCTCCTATTTTACGGTTTGTTTCGATCCTGGACGAGGTAGTTATATTAATTAGTCTAATTTATTAGATATCGTGAAAGTTTCGAAGACATCTATTGTGTGCAACGTCTGCAACGTTTTAAAGTTTTTAACAATAGTTCTACCAAAATTAAAACTTTAATACCTATTTAAATTTGGCTCAATTTTGTGTAAAGAAGTAATTAATGGACGTTACGGCACAAATAAATTGTTGTTATTCGTTGTAAATATCAGAGCTAACAAGGAGAAAGTATCGAAGACCTCGGCCACATGTATTGTGACCTAGTAGGTATAAGCAAACTTTTACCTAAAACTTTTGTGACATATTAAGATTTGGTTCCATTTGGCATGAAGTCATTATATTAATTAATTTCATCTCAGAGCTAACAAGGTGAAAGTCTTGAAGACCTCAGCCACATGTATTGTGACCTAGTAGGTATAAGCAAACTTTTACCTAAAACTTTTGTGACATATTAAGATTTGGTTCCATTTGGCATGAAGTCATTATATTAATTAATTTCATCTCAGAGCTAACAAGGTGAAAGTATCGAAGACCTCGGCCACATGTATTGTGACCTAGTAGGTATAAGCAAACTTTTACCTAAAACTTTTGTGACATATTAAGATTTGGTTCCATTTGGCATGAAGTCATTATATTAATTAATTTCATCTCAGAGCTAACAAGGTGAAAGTCTCGAAGACCTCAGCCACATGTATTGTGACCTAGTAGGTATAAGCAAACTTTTACCTAAAACTTTTGTGACATATTAAGATTTGGTTCCATTTGGCATGAAGTCATTATATTAATTAATTTCATCTCAGAGCTAACAAGGTGAAAGTCTCGAAGACCTCAGCCACATGTATTGTGGCCTTGTAGGTATTTTATAAACAAAACTTTTACCTAAAACTTTTGTGACCTATTAAGATTTGGTTCCATTTGGCATGAAGTCATTATATTAATTAATTTCATCTCAAAGCTAACAAGGTGAAAGTCTCGAAGACCTCAGCCACATGTATTGTGACCTAGTAGGTATAAGCAAACTTTTACCTAAAACTTTTGTGACATATTAAGATTTGGTTCCATTTGGCATGAAGTCATTATATTAATTAATTTCATCTCAGAGCTAACAAGGTGAAAGTCTCGAAGACCTCAGCCACATGTATTGTGGCCTTGTAGGTATTTTATAAACAAAACTTTTACCTAAAACTTTTGTGACCTATTAAGATTTGGTTCCATTTGGCATGAAGTCATTATATTAATTAATTTCATCTCAAAGCTAACAAGGTGAAAGTCTCGAAGACCTCAGCCACATATATTGTGGCCTTGTAAGTATTTTATAAACAAAACTTTTACCTAAAACTTTTGTGACCTATTAAGATTTGGTTTCACTTGTCAGGCAGACATTATATTAATTAATTTCATCTCAGAAGGTGAAAGTCTCGAAAACCTTCGCCTAATGTGTTGTGACGTTACGCAGGCGCTATAAACAATAGTTTTACTAAATGGCCTCTGCAGACTGTCATCGCTCGAGAGGATACGTGAAAAGACAATGAAACGCCTACTTGGCTAAGTAAGTACTTTAACGGCTAGATCGATGCTTATCCGCAAGAAATATATGACCAAGAATACACTAGAAAAATGTGGAATAGGCTCAACCAGACCTGAATTCTAAATAGACGTTTACTTGATGTTTATAAGTAAATAAGCTTATGTGTGTGATGTGTTTTGCGATTTTATGGTCTTCATTGGGCTAATATAAAAGGTACTTCAAGAAGACATACATTTCAAAAGCCTTTTTTATTCATTTATCGTATGGTGTGTAGCTAATATGTGGGGAGGCCTTTCAGCTATTCAATGGCGTCGTCATTTAATTCGTAGACCTTGTTCAGTCCTCCATTAATTGACCTCGTTGGGCAGTGCTCCACTAGGTGCCCAAATGCCTTGAGTGTTCAGTTAAACATTTTCAAAAGAATAGGTCTAGTGGCGAAAAGCGTAGAGTAGGTCATTTTATGTTATTGTGTTTTGCTTTTGTCTGTCTGTTTGTTAGACACTAGGTGGTAACACTTGGTAAACTTTGTATGTAATTGCAGAATGCAAGATTATCGAGACCTGTCTTTGGAAGGACTAAATAAGTTAATAAGTAGGCGAAATTTGCACTACAAATAAAGTGAAAGCACTTTAGAATTCTATATTTAAATGAAACGCAACATCCAATACATCTGTTCAATGTAGTCAATTCTTCTTCAACTTGAAAATAGTATCAATTAGGTAGACAGGGTATTAATAGCAAAAGCTGTTTTCGTTCGCAGAAACTCGGACGTCTTCAAAACAAAACAATCGAAATTGGAACGTGGGTTGTTTTGTAAACATTTTCGGTTTTCCTTTAAATGGGAAACTATACTATCAGCTAAGACGTTAAGACACCATAAATCGCTGTTTCACGGCCCACTTAACGAATGAACTGAAAAACTTATCTAACTCTTAGGGGTCGGGTACTGTCGCACACAAAATAACATGTTGTGTAATAATTGATTAGGTACACTTTCTTTATACATACATTGAAATAATAACTAATTTAAATTTCTGGAAGAGTGAGAGAGACTGAGAGAACTGCAATAGTAGCAAGTATCTCCCATGTTGATGTAGAAATGCATTTTTTAATGTTGCATTGTATTGAACTATTTGGTTGCTTTATTTACTAACTTATTTGAATTTTTAAGTTAGCTTTTACCCTTTATCTTTTCGAATTATAAATAAATTGCATCGACATTTCTTCTTAAATGTAACAATATTTTCATTTTATTATGGATCTATTCTATAATATCATTTTAAAATCAACATTGACTTTTGCAGGAAGAAAAAACTGTCGTTTACCAATTTCAAATGTAACCAGAGTCATTGCGAATTCCCGAAAATAATAGTAAAAATAAGATTTGAAAGTAAAATGAAAGTGAAATCGTAAAGTCAATCTAAACCCCCAAGTAATGTACAAGACTAGAGCAGAAGGCTCAGACGGTCACTTCACAAAGGGCCTCTTGATAACTTGCCCAGACGTTCCGAAAAAGGTAGTTCTTTCGCTAGATTGCTACAAATCTTTTGTGTATCTGTCTGGCTTCTTCGTTAAACGGAGTTTTGTTATTTTTCCTGTACCTTTAAATCAAAATTATTTACTGTTGGGTATATATTTTATTTTCATTAGCCTTAGAATATTTAATCTAGTTGTACTTGTGTACTAATAAACAGGTATCTTATTGAATTTAATAGATTGTGACACAACATTTTTTGTATAGATTTCATGCCTTATATAGGTGATAGAGCTACCCCTTTGTCTTTAAATGTAGGTATCCTACTTTCGCACAATTAACCCTCCGAATGAAAACATGAGATTGCCATTTTGTGAGTACGTCGATTTCAACATAATCTGTCCAAAATTGAACTACGGATTAATAACCGAACGAAAAAATAAGAAGAGATGTTTAGGTAAAATGACGTTTTCGCTGTCACGTTGTGAAGGTTTTATCTATTGGGTTTTAAGTCGATCTCTCATGCTTTCTTTATTTTAATTTATTAAATATTATAATTTATTTCACTTAATGACTTTCTGTTTTGTATACTAGTGAATCAATTTCTATTTAAATATACTCAATGCTTACTGAAAATAGAACCACGACGATACCAACTGATAGTAAGCGACGAAAGGTGTCCTACGATGATACGCTCCAGTCTACTTACATATAAGACCGACAGTGCGTTCCACTCTCCGGTTGGTCTATATAGTAAAGACACACTTATAATATTAGTAGGATAATATAATCTTTCAATTGTATTGTCTCCTCATTGTTGTAGAACCTGCCTGTTTTTAATTCGTCACACTTTTGTCCGCGACGGTACTTCAGGACGGAGGATATAAAGAGGCATATCGATGGGGTTAGTTCCCCTAATGTTCGCATAAATAATCTTGTCGAGATCTTATCACGTGGAAATACGACGGTGGCACTGAAAATAGTTTCCTTTCACTACATCCCCTTTGAGGTAAAAGAGGGAATGTTAATTAGTAAGAATTTCATAGCTGAAATATTCAAGTTGAGCTGTAAATCATACAGATATATTAAATTCAATGTATGTGATAAATGCATGCATAGCTTGGAAGTTTTCTCAACGATTTAATACGAAAATTCGAAAGCTAATGTATCTGATACGGTTTTAATGTCTTCAAACTTTATGGCTCTTATGAATAGCCTAATCTGCTTATGAATGGCTTTGTTTATTGCTAAAATGGTGGATAATAGCTGTAGACGACTATGAATCTCGATATATAAGTTTATCAACCTTTAAATGGATCTATGGTTTGACAGCGATACATAAATTTATTGTTATAATCAAACTTAACTTTTCTGTTATACTTTAATATCCTACTAATCCTACTAATATTATAAGTGTGAAAGTTTGGATGTTTAGATGTTTGGATGTTTGTGACGCTTTCACGGAAAAACTACTGAATGGATTTGAATGACACTTTACAATAATATACCTTATACATCAGAATAACATATATGCTATAGTTTATACAGACAGATATTGTGTAAATTGTACAAAATTACACTTATAATATTAGTGGGATTACATGGGCATTTTGGCATAACAAAAACGTGTTGCCTAGCAACCGACCATAGAATATGTAAATTCGTATATACAAACTTTCGCGTTTATAATATTAGTGTGAAGACTATTTGAATGTACTACGTCAGATATAGAAATTTCTTTTGTTTCTTTAAACTATTAGACTACGTAACAGAATAAACACTATTTTGTACCTTATGCTGGAAATGGAGATAGATGCCTTCTATGCCTATCGAACAAGTAGAATAAATCCTGAAGTACACGCGGACAAAGTCGCGGGCGGAAGCTAGTTATCCATATAAGAGTCTGCGCACACTGCGGCAGCAACCGGTGCGGTTTGCTCCTGCAAAAATCTGTGATGTAGGTATGTATGAATCACAGTGGCGATGCGCCACCACGAACAACCGCATGCGTCTAAAAATTCTGTGCTTTGCCACAGATTTTTTGCGGTGCGCCGCCGCACGGTTTGCTTGCATCATAGGAACTTGTATCGAACCCCGCGCACTGCGGCAGAAAAAACCGCACCGGTTTGAAAACCGCAACCGCAACTCGCCGCACCGCAGTTCGCGCTAGCACTAATGTAACCTTTTTAATCGGTCAATTAGAAATAGGGCGAAATCTTAGTTGACATTCCACCGTTCATCATGAAGTGTTTCTCTTCAGCACTCATGTGCTGCTAAGGAATGGTATTCCCTGCCGGCTGTGTTTGGGCAAGGGCAGAATGAATCAGCTATTTTTGGGCAAGCGTGTATCGCCCTAGACCACATTATCTCTCAACATATACGAGTATTGAATCAACGATATTGTAGTGAAGCATATATACCCTTATACAAATAAATTCTGGTGACATACAATACATATACCGAAAAGATACTCTCTGTAAGATATTGTAACGTCTGTGGCATCGCATAACTTTATGATACATAACTATGATTTATTTATTATATATTTCAGAAATTTGATACCTGCTCTTACAAATGCGCTGACTTGGTTTCCGTGCGGTACAAAGCGTGTTCACCAAGAAAGTTGAAGTACATGTGTCGCGGGCTATGTTATTTTTCATTTTTTTTTACAGAGTATAGATCAACGCTTGGCCACGATCTCACCTGATGGTAAGCGACGATGTGGCCTACGATGGTGCGCGTTGGTCTAGAAGGTGCCTGTTCACCCTCGACTTGAAGACACCCAAGTTATAGTTTTCTGGGAATTCATTCTTCATTCAGAAATCATTACAGTAAATCATCAGTACTAGATTGATGTTGGACGGCAGACTTGGAAGTATTTACGATGGAAGCTATAGAAAGGTTGACATAGATAAATAAAATGATATGAAATGATGTTACTCTAAAACCGAGACTTCACTGCCAATATCAGTAGGTATGAGCTGTAGCCCTAGTCCAGTATAATTGAATTCAGAATCAATACAGATTTTAACGAGTACAGGCAGCAACTGTGCCTAACTGGCATAAGATATTATTCCAATAGATTACAGCTTCCGATACTGGGTGAGCGCACCAACGTTAATTGAAATAAGATCCAAGCTGATATTCTGCTTAAAGGCAGCCCCGGCAGACTTCGATGGTTAACTTTAGAAAGTATTAATTTCTCGAGAGGTTGATTTTCTGTCTATAGGCTTAACGTTCTATGGAAATGTTGTTTGACAGGAATATTAAATACTAGATATCACCTAGATATTAATGAAATATTTTTATTATCAGATATTCAGATATGACAAAACCAATCATATAGATAAAATAATAATAAAACATGCAAACAAATTACTTGTGTTTGCTTTACTCTCAGTATGGGTGGTACTCTCAGTCTGAATGAAACGAAATGAATATTTTGAATATTTACAAATAGCCGAATGCTTAAATTAGTAGGTTACATTTTTGCATTATGTCTTTATTGTACAGCTACAATGTTGTTTCACAAATATAATGTTACAATGTTCTATAGTTTGATATGTCCACAAGTGGACATGCACTTTGGTTGGACAGAATGTGCTCTTTCAGTGCTACGTGTATCATAGCATTATGCTCATTTTAAACCATGTACTGTTCTTTGTCAAAATAATTGTTTAAAGATCTTCAACAATCATTTCACCCCAATGATGTTTTCACCCTAAAACATTTTCACTTCGTCCTAAGCAGTTCGTTTTAGATGGCTTGAAGCGCGGGACAAAGTGTACCCTTTGGCATTTTCCCAGAGGCTGTATGAGTCGTTTGACAACTCATATCTCCGTGAATTCTTCAAGACACTTGGCAATTTGTCTCGGGACGGCGGTTTATGACTTCAAGTTAACTGCTCCCAGGAGATCAGTCTGTTTTAAGTGTTCCTCTTTGACAGACGTTTCGAGAAGTTCGAAACAGGTTGCTTGCAATATGGCCATGTATATGCCGTGACTGTTTTGAGTTTTGTTATCAAAGCTATCATCCATTATTATATCGTATTTATTATTATTTGCAGGTGTAGGCTAAGGAAAACAAGTTTTGCTGTACTTTGTACCCTCGCTACAGTGTACTGGAGAAGTACTAAGTATAAGTTCACTGTCATTGTAATGGAACTAAAAGAATAAATGTACTCGTTCATGATCATAAAACAATCGAGGGACCGGCTAGTTTGTCTTTGGTTCCTGCAGTCTCATCTCGTCGTCAGTTCATTCATTCAATATCAATAATTCTTCTAAACTTGCTTTGACTATAGCATGGCATAACATCTCATGGGAGTGGCATTAGATCAACAGGGACCATCTCAACCCACCGCATTAACCTGCCAAGAGAGGTGACCATGGTTCCTCTAGTGATTAATGATTAATCATCTTTAGCTCCGTAAGTCCACTGCTGGACATGATCCTCTATAATGTATCGCCGGGTTTAACTTTCCATAAGGCGATTTGCCATAATTAGCTTGCAGGTAATTAGTTTGTGATCTGAGATATCAGATTAGTAAAATGTTGTTGTTACATAAGTAGATTTTTTTATGTCGCCTTTTATGACACTAACCAGATTAACACGGGGCGACCGTATCCATGCCATATTACTAGATACCACACGGCCATATGTGGCACATGACAAGAAACATGAAATTACTTGCCTACACCACTTTAATTGGTTGTTGATCACAAATATTGGTGGAGTAATTATTTTAGTCAGTCCTTCGTTTGCTTACGAGTATCTCGAAGTAACAGGAATGTCTGATTCATTCCGTTTTTAAATTACACGCAGTAGAGTAACCCAGATACGTTTCCGGTACCAGCTGAAATTTTACATCCACTTCCGTTCCGAAATTATTCGGTTTTCAGCGAAAATAATCGCGGAACTACGTCAAAACTAATTAAAATAACAGTGTGATAGGCAGGCTGACCGTCGTGTAACAAGTTAGTCTTCCGTTTTATATTTGTGAATGTAACAATGATAGTTTAAAACAAATAATTCTCGTCGTTTGAATGAAATAGAAACAGGTCTAGATTCAGGTCTGGACTTTTTTTGCTCATTCGATACACACCAGTGCCTGGACGACAATCGACTTTTGATGCAGAAGGTGGCTTTATTCGATTTACTGACTCCTTACACCTTCATTTTTAGGGAACAAGTCTTTTAATTATCAGCTGCATATATCATAGTTTTCTATAAAGTAGTAGATATGTTGCTAATAAATATCAGGTAGTGTACCTACATAATAATAGGCAAATTTTATAGCAATATTCTTTACAAAAATTTAAAATAGATTGATTGAAGTCAATTGTATAACATGATCATATGACATTCTTAATTTTAGTATGTGTGTGAATAATGTTTATACAAAAACTGTTTTGGATATGCGTTTGCCATAATCCAGAGTAAAATATTGTCAATCCACTCGCCTTTAATCCAACGTTATTTTCTCATCGAGATAAATCTCCACTTTCGTCGCATTATCCCAAAACTCGGGTCCATTAAGCAGATTATATAATGTGTTTATGTTCACGAGAGACAAATTCAATTAAACATCGTCCAAGTTTTGTTATGTTTATCGCATCATCAGCCTGCCAGCCAGCGTGTCAAATACTGACGTCGTAAACTTTAACGCGAATGTTTATCGCCCGTGCTGATAGCGGGCTTTTGAATTAGCGGGTTCTGCACGAGCGATAGCGATTTTTATAGGCATGATTATGCTGCTATTATATTATTTTGGAATTGGTACATACACATAACACCATTAAATGATGTTCTTGAATGTATAGTTCTGGACTAATATGCTTGCCTACGACTTTGTGGACTTCACCAATATCTTATGGGAAAATGATTTTTAAAAGAAATTAGCTGCACTCTTGTATACTCGTATGTTCCTATTTGTATCGTTGATTTTATTTTATTTTAGTATTTTGTTAAAAATCTTACGTAATATCAGTTATCACTGGTGGGTTGATTTATTCATGCGACGGATAAAACGAAACGATTAATAAATATGATGCCTCGTAAATTTAATCAAAATATTTTAGTTTTCATAATTCAGAGCTATCGATTTTTTGGTATTTTTCTCGCCTAAACATCAAAAGTCCGGTTTGCTCGGTTATCAATTTAGCATTTTCATGGATAGCTTTTGGGCTGAATATAAGCACAAGTGCCATTTGCTACAAACTTTCGATACTATAACTCGGTAAAAGACATGTAGTTTCTAACAAACAATGCTCTCTAAGAGGAAAACTCTGTAAGAGAGTAGGCCTGAGCCCCTGCAGGGGGGACATATACATATAGGCTGGTGATGTTGATGTTGTAGTTTTTTTCGTAACACTATCGTCACATCTCCGATGATGTCACAGCATCCCCCGCTCGCTCAGTGGCCCCACGTCGCGCGTACCCTCATCAATCAATGGCGCCGCGAGCGGACATTGTAAACGGTGCTTAATTTTAGACGTCTGCCAAATTAACTTTTACTGTGCGATTCCATGAGATGTGATGAAATGAAAAATCTTCAATCGCTTACGTTATTAATTACCTTCTTTCTTGTGTGAGGGAATTCATTTGACGTAAATTGATTATAGAGGATATGGCAACAGCTGACGCTGCTTTAAATTTACTTTACGATCGATCACGGCTACATCCAATGTTGCATGGTTTATGTAAATATGTTGTTGTAGTATTGAAGAAGCCATGGTAGCTCAGTTCGATAGAGCGTCAGTCCTTGAACAATGGAGGTCTGGGTTCGATCCTGACTCGTACCAATGAGTCCGAATTTGTTGTTTGAGATTTATCTACGAATGACTATTTTAATTGACTGGCGTGTATCGGCAATAGTAAACATAGAATGCGTCTCAATTAAAGGAAAGGCAAACATCGTTCCCGTGGGGCGGTAGAACAACAGAAACGTGCTGTGTGCTCCAAGTGCAAATGAAACTCAAATACGAACCAGCTTGTAATTAAAACGCGCGCGGCACATGAGCTAGTAACGTACTATAGTATCGGAGCTGTTTACCAACGAGCTACTATGTATTGTTACTTAGTTACAACCATAGGTATAGAATACAAAGATCGGCTTAGGATTGCTCACGGCGTTATGACCAGTTTACATTATTCCAGTCCAGTAACCCAGTAGCCTGGAATAGGCCGGACTGACGAAATCGTCTCCATGATTCCAGTCATTTAAAAACTGTGGAGTCGCCAAGACTGTGACGAAAACTTACACTGCACTTACACTGATGACTATAAAATCTGATTTCTTGTTCCCTCCGTAAAATCTTAATAACTAATAAGTAAACTATGATTCGGTACAATATTCTATACTATGCACAGGTAAGTAAGTATCTATAGTTGTTGAAAGTTTCTCACCCGAACTAGCTCAAACTAGCAGAACTTCGGGCAGACGTTAAAAGCAGCTTTTCGGCCATGGCGGCTAGTTTCGAACCACTGAATATCTAAAGAGTCTGGAGTAAGTTCATGAAGGGTTATCACAAATAAAAGGAGTACTTGTTTTGTATTGTATTTGTATTTCTGTTAAGGGGTTTTCGCCGACCTGTATTTATACACCATAAATTTGAAAGTGACTCTTGGTTTTAGACTAAAAAGCTGTTGCCGATCTAGATGAAACATGTTAAACACTTTCTCTTCACTGAATCTACTTACTTCATCTTTTGGAATAGCGTTCTGCAGATAGCAAAGTCGAAAGAAAGTCAACTGGTGAATATATACCGTCAAATGTGTTAGCATTAAGGACGAGCCTTCCACGAGGGATCTAATATAACCGCACGGCTCAGGTATCCAGTAAACAGACAATAATTAAAATATCTCTAAAGACTCTCTGTAGAATTCGAGATCTATCAAAAGGCAAAGGTGTCCAATCTCTTTTGTCTCTAAATTAAAACCATCGAGTGGAATCTGACCCAACCCTCTCTATTTCAAAGGACAAAGATCAAACTGAGCGTAGTCCCAGAACACACGGAGCGAGACGTACACAAAGACCCCAGCCATGGTACTCGCAAGAGCCTGGAGGCAGTTTGCGTAATTAAAATCTGCCTTTTGGGCGTGGCCTGTCTGTCTGTTGCTCTATGATAGGTTAGTGATGTGCTTCTGTATCGAAATTAAGTTTGTTTTTCCATAAATGTTATTTCGAACGTACTAAGCTTATCATGTGTACAATAATGGACGCAGAGCTGGCGTCTATTTTTCCACAAAGCTACAATTTGGACTGTTTCTATTTATAAGTCGAATGTGAAAAGGAACTTTCTAGTTAGACCAACGCCTACTTAACATAAAATAAAAATGGCGTCCATGGCATTTGACATTTGACATCTTCCAGTTAGTACAAAAAAGAACGATTTGGTGTAACAACAAACAACATAAACAATGTGTATATCTAAAGCTTCAGATTTTTCGACGTTTACCTTCCAGAGAAAACAACGCAAAGAAGAAACTCTACATACACTTTCAATTCTACATAAACAGCTTCAAAAGAAGTAATTTATATCACCAGAAAAATATTTTACCCTTGTGATAAGAGTCACCTTGGATCTGAGTCCTCAAGTTTAGCAAGTTTATTAAACATTAAAGTGGCAGTTAGCCGTTAGGTCCAGAGATTGGCGAGGTTTGGAACTGGGTCGTTAGCTACGTATAAGCCGAGACGGTGCGATTCCGGGATATCGGGCAGCGCGCCAAATCGATAGAGCTTACGTCACTGATCTCCAACTGACGATTCACTTTGAGACTTAATTCTAAATACGCAGGTTATTTGTAATGAAATGTTTAAATGAATTAGAATACTAGGATCACATATTTTCGGATTTCGTTTTGTGAATTCGTCTTTATTATACTAGTACGATTATTTTTTAAAAAAAAATGTCGTCTGACTTGTTATAAAATAATTGACGCACCAGGTTTAAAAAAATTCTAATTGTATTTTAATTTTATTTAAATGTAGGCAGGTAGTGTAATTGACAAATGATGCAGACACGACATTTCAAGTTACTATAATATGTAATGTTACAGTAATGTAAAATGAACTTTAATGCCCAAGACCCAAGTTCTAGATCATTTGTAAAAAAAAACATATTGTACTTGTAGTTGTGCCTTATGTGCTGTGTTAGATTTTAAAAATAGATATGCAAGTGCATGTATAATCTAAATATGTATTTTAGAACTACCAGAAGTCCATCCTTCGTCGTGCCGTGAATGTCGCAAAAGATAAATATGAGAAAACTTCAAGGAACATCAAGCGAGCTACTGACATCTTTCCGCAATAATTATAGCCCAGGCGTGGTGATTGTGGCAAATCTCCTGTAAAGTTTATTCGTCGTAGCGATCCGTATTTAGAATAATGTTCAGCGACGGAATTATTTAGCTGAAAGAGAAAACGTTTCAAAAGTGATTAACCGTTAAAAAGTTGCAAACATTATTTATCGATACATTAATTACAATGGTGTCCATCCCTCGAGCAAATCATACAACCACGGTCGGAGACGCGATGGCCTCCGTTCGTCCCGTGGCAACCGGAATCCTTACCTATGTTTAATTCATTCAGCGCCGTGACCCCCTGAAATATTTAATTAAGGACCGCTCAAAGATTCCGCTCCTTGCATGACCCTCACGCTATTTACTTTAAATTAAGGGTCAGATTTGTTAAATTCTGTAATTAAGAACAATTCCATTATACGGATACTATTTGGAGTCGGGCCCGAGATTGACCTTTAGATAGAAATTCTTATGTTTTTGTATGTTTTGACTAAAATTGGATATTTTGTTCGAACACAAGTGTATGTGCCTAGGTTACCCGATATAAAAATGTACCACAAACAAACATATGTGTTGATCTTTCATTTATCTATTTTATTATTGATTGCTAATGATGTATGTTTACTTATCGGGTAAAAGTGGAGTTAGGTTCACCACAAGGTTATAATTTAGCACCAACTAAAACATTAATAATCCATCGTATATCCGTTGTATTTAATCATTGATCAATAACGACAAATGGCACGATCCTCACCAAGCTCATTTCCTCTCCTCTATACTTTAAAAAGCCTGATAAAGCCATCAAAGATCCCCTAAAATCTCCTCATTTACCTACTAACATTACCCCAGCGAGGATCGATTACCCTAATTTTTAGGGCAGGCTAATATCTGGCGATACCGGTACGGTAAGCATTGAGATACAAAAACCACAACACGGCACTACATAGAGATTCCTATGCCCGAAGACAAGGTCCTCCCAGTCATCTCTACGTCCGCCATTTTTATTCGACAAGCCATTTTTTTATTTATTTAAACAGTGTATTGTACACGGAAACATTACATAACACAAGAAACATAAAAAATATATACAAAGCCATATTCGTGATCATCACGTCATACTTCGTAAATATTGCGGAATGAGAAGAGTCTAGACCTATTTTGTCTCGTGATCGTAATTATACCTCTAGTATGTATGGTATGATCATAATAATGATATTTTATTGAGGGACCAGAAATTCATTTTCGAATGCAAATAAATAATATATATATCCTCGATAAAATGCTAAATTCACCACGCTACAGCCGGCCTGCTTTGATATCGCGGTGGCATCCTTTGATAGAGGTGCGGTGGCGGAATAAAACAAGGCGACACTATCTTAGCGAACTGTTACTTATTTTGACATCGTCAAGGCTCTACAGTTTAATTGTTTTGTTTCAGTGTTTGTTTACCTTCATACATTACATATTATTATTGTATTGAAACCAACTTTAGGTCTGCTTTCTACGACATGTGGAATGCGATGATGTGGCAAGGTGTTGGCGTGTCCATGGTTTTTATAAGCCGTCTGGTAAGCCTATTTATTCCGGCGTCTTCCGTCGCCCCGGAGGCCCGTTTGCCTGCACTTGGATGATAACGTGATTGACCTTATAAATAAATGATAGGCTGGCATGGATCTCCACGGACTGCCTCCAAAATAATGGTATCTAATCTATGCTCGATAAACCTGTAGTTAGGGTAAAAGGCCAGGCTGTAGGGGTATTGAAACGATGAAGGATGTACCGTGAGTAGTCTTTGGTTTGGGCGGGTAGTATATTATTATATCTACTTATGTAGTAGTAGCAACCTTACAATGTTATCTTAATCGTCCGCCAACAAAATTTCCTTACAGCATTTTTGTTTTCCGGCAAGCAACGATAACATAGCGAGTGCCTGACACGCTTCCATTTTACAGAATTATCGTCACTTACGTACTTAGGTAAAATAGAGACCAACACGTAGAATAGAGACTAACTAGCTGTGTAGGTGCCGCTTTAGAACATAACCGCTCAAGTCGAGTGACGTATATTTCGTACAAAACAACTGTGATAAGGTGTGTGTATGATACCAATGCGAGCGCTGAGAGTGAAATTTTGATTAATATGTCATATGTCACACTCTGACTTTTTACAGTACGTCTGCAGTGCTGGTGCACGCGCTTTATAATGCGTGAGAAAAATATAGAAGTATACAAACCAACTGCACTATTTTTTTTGAGTTATTCAATGGAAGCCATACTTTTTATTCGATTGTTATTTGGTCCTGAAACTATAATAAAAAACAAGTATAGAAAAGTAAAACGATACTGAATTATCACCAAATATACAGTGTTATCTTTACGCGAGTAGCTCGTGAGAAAAAGCTTGAGTACGCTCGTCAAGTTTGCCCATTACGCAGTGTTACGCAGACAAAGCGTGTAATGACAGCCGACGTAGACGGGCGCTAATGAGCGCTGTTAGCGACAAAAAGCGCGCTTTACCACCTATATGTAGCAGTGTATACGTAAACTTATTTCTTTCATCAGGCGAAAAGGTCCTGAGTTGATAAAAGAGCCTAGTCTTTTGTATTACCGTTTTTAAATTTTCCTGAAAAACCAATGCGACGATCGAGCGAACCATTGAAATTTTTATTGAATTTAAAAAAGAGAGACTTTACATAAAATCTCGGAGGATTGCTCCGAGCATAAAATACAACCCCGAAAAGGACTACATTCTTAGATTTGCTTAGCTAAATATATTTTACTATATAAATAATTAAACATAGGAGATCGGATTATAGTGTTGGGAACTGAATGAAATATCAGTTACAATAGCTGTTACGCAGCTAATTGTCCCTAGATGCGTCTTTAGCAATAATAAAAAATTGAGTAAAAATAAAGTTGTATGCCAATGGCAATTTGACAACCCCTTTTGCGACATTACAATCCCATGTTCTTTTTTTTTAGATAATTACATCCCAAAGTTAACTATTGTAAGATTATGGTAAAAGAAATGCCACGTTCCGCGAAAGTATGGAGCCAAGGCCTGGTCTTGTACACTTATAATTATAATAGGCCATTATCAAATAAAAGTGATTTAGTTACTATTTTTATATATTTCGGTTCAGTTTATTTGTACAAAAACATATAAAACGCATAAAACAAGGAAGACAAAGTCTTCGTTTCGTTTTTGAAACAAAGATGGCGTCAATAAAATGACGTTTGATGTTGTCACCTAGTAAAAAAAAAACTGAATGCAAAAATTTGATTCTAGTATTTCTCTATACATATTTAGACTATAACTTGATTTTGGAAACAGTGTACAAGTGTAGGCCGAATTTAAAACAACTCTAGTATGAAACTTTTGTTGACTTAGCATGACATGACATACTCGTATATCTTACCGCAGTAGTTGGATAAAAACAACAACAAAATGAGTGAAAAAGTTTAAAATGAAAAACTTTTTAGGAAACATTTTATGGTGAAATCTATACGTACAGACGGATTGATTCTGTCGCAACGAGAGTACAGAGTCAATACACGGACATCGGCTATTCGCCCGCGGCGAAATTTAATGAAAATCCGTCGGCCGTCCGCGTAAAATCCAATTTGTGCAAAAACGTTTAATATAGCACAAATTGAATATTCAGTACAAAATAAAACAAACACGCCAAAGCTTAATGTAAACAATATAAATTAACCTATGAACGTTCGTTAAACTTCAACAAACATTTGTACTACATGTTTTACACGCTCCTAGCAATTACGAGTATAATACAATTGAGCTAAGTTGGTCATTCGTTATTTATTACACCTGACGCTGAATTCCATCCCGAGCCTGCGACGAGGGCAAAATAGATTCGAGAGTGTAATAACAAATTCTCATTCGTTTCATAGGACGTTTTTTAACACTTAAGCTACAAAGCACATATATAAATAATAAAACGCAGCCGTTGAAAATGATCACTAATCAGCGTGCCCTGCATAGTGATGATTTTGACAGAGAATAAAGGGAAATCATGAACCTATTCTATGGACCGCTATAAAAAGCAATAGAAGATTTGTGATAAGTGCAGTGGTAATTAGCTCAATTCAGTAACACATGGCGGGGGTGTTTATCTTTTCTTATGTATAAATTAAAGGCTCCCTGATTGATTGATTGATTGACATATCAAAGCCCCGCCCTAACCGCTTGAGTTAGAAACTTTGGGAAAATAAATCATTTTGATGACGCAGAGTAGAAGAAATAAGCGACGTTAGAAATTATGTGCCAAAGGGGATGAATAAAGGCTAAAACTTTTTAGAGACAAATCACTTGATCTAGAAACTTGGCAATTTTAAACATACATTCAATTTTGTCGATTTAAAGAACCACTAAGGAAGGTGTTTCCATCTAATAGTAAATGAATTGTGTTATCCCAAATAATAACTTTTACCTGTGCAAACAAGCATCAACATTTTGGTTCAAGCCCTTCATAGCTCCCTTTGACAGGTAAGACGCGCAGTGATTCACCGATAAATAGGTCAAGGGGTCCGCTCTCCGCTCCAGTCTTAACAAGAGCCCGTGATAAGTGTGCTGGTAATGAGACGTCGCCCCTAGCGATAGCGGAAAGACTTTATGTGAGATGACTTACTAGGATTTGTCCAAGTAATATTGAGTATTTTGGAGACATTTCAGAACTTGACACAAAAAGTATTGCCGGCATTGCCACCGTCGTTTCTTAACCCCGAAATTGGATGGAATCTATATATATATGTAAATGAAGTCCATGTTCCTTCATTTAATTTGAATTTGCCGCGCATTCTCTTTGACGTCTTTTCATGAGTAAGCTATAGAAGGATGACAGAGAGGTTTTAAGGTTATGTTGTCAAAACGAGTGTATAGAACATCTTAATATTATAAGTAAACGAATTTGGGGAAATAATAGCTTTAAATGTTGTTTCTCTTTTCAGGTAAGCTTTATAATTAGTTTTACTAAACGTAATATTGTGAAGTGATGTTTGTTAAGCACTGTATTTAATTAAAACATTCTCTTTTCAGAGCAACACAATTTAAGTTTTTATTTCGTTGACTATAACTATAACTGAATGGTTCATAAAACCACATTATATATATTTACAATTTTGATGTTATCGATACGAATGCAAACTAAATATGCAGCTAAAACATAGCTGCAGGTGGGGAAATGGCGGCCAGTTAAACCGCCTTTTAAATTAGACGACTTCAACTGCAGCCACCCACCAAAGACAGCTGTGTATTGGTAAAATACAAAAATGGCAGCTTTAAATCAAACAATTTTAAATTAAATAAAAGCCTGCATTGCATCAAGCTATGACATCAAACCAACGAAGATAACAACAATTATTCATGAATATACTCTAAGCCCGATGTAACGCAGCAAAATAAAAATCCCACTTGAAAGGATTCGTACCATTTAATTTGGAAGCGATACGAGACAAATCCCTCATAATCCGAGGTACCATCTCTCTAAGCCCTGACGCCGTAAGTTCCCATTGGCAATGTGGAACAAAGCCATCGTGTTTGGTAAACCTTCGATGTATAGACGGGACTTACACACCGCAGTGTACAATGTACATATCAATGGGTTTATGTAAGTAACAAGCCATGGAGGACAATACAAGGAGTACGATTGACGTGTGCCTGGTTCGATTTCTCTTGTCTACTCTGATGAAGGTGTTCGGAGGATCGGAACTGGCAATTTGGAAATGCAAAGATTAAGTTTATATTTACGAGTAAAAGTAATTAGACACATCCGTGGCCTATACGTTTGGACTTACAATCTAATATTGTCGACATCAAAGTTGCACCCTTGTCAGTTGCTTGCATATCTCTGCAGTCGACAGGGCACGTTGCATGCCGCTTGGAGCGGTACCAAGCAGAGTTGTATTGATGATACGTTTAAGATAATAAAATTTAATAGATTATACGTTGCAGTGGATCGTACTTTGACTTGACGAAGGTAAGTGGTTTTCTTATGGTAATGTCTATAGATTGTACCTCTGGATTTCAGAATGTACTTTCACCGAGACATAAATAATCTAACTCAAGTTCATAATGACATTAATAATAACGAACAACCGAGACTAGTTTCGGTTAGACAATGACTTACCGTCACTTAAAATTTATTTTATTTTAGTGTTACTTAAGTTTTATGCACTACGAGTATGTCATCTATGACAGCCTAGCGATTAATTATGGATTTAAGATTTATCATCTAAGTGACATGTGATTTCTTTATTAAAAGTAAAGTTCTTAGCCACAAATTGGTTCAGTACCTAAGTATATATATATATTATATATATTTATAATTTTAATTTTATTCAGTACCTACTTCATTTCTCTATATTTACATATAAGTATGAGCAACTTGCAATCGTCGAAGATCACGTCTGTATTCAAGTCTGTATGTCTAGTGTCTCCACGACGTTTTAATGATGCTCTAACAAAATTTCACGCACAGCATTCAACAAGAGCCATAAAAATCTGCAAGATAGCAGCAAAATGTTTTTTTTCGTGCCATCTTTTACAATCCCCTATCTGATTTTCCAACAGAAAAGCAACAGAAAACTCCCAAACAACAATTGCTGATAAAAATAACCCTATAGATAAAAATTTCCGGCGCCGTCACAGAAAAAGGGTTGACCCCAATTTAAGGGACTCCCTAGATAACAGCCTTGATAACATTAATCAAAGCACATAACTCCTGAGGCTCGGGCACTCGCCAATTTTCTGGTCAATGCCCTTTTAATTTCCGTCCTAGTGAAGCAATTTTTCACTCCAATTGAGATATCGTAAACACACCCTCGCCGCGCCGCGCCGCCTGATAAGATCAAGTTTAATAAATCGGTAGCTAAAAATAAAGGTTTGCTGGGTTTTAAACGATACTCGCGGTAAACAGGCATCTTCCAGAGCCTAGACCATCATGATAGAAAACTGAATGCAAAAACATTTAAACAAAGCGTTCAATACTAGTTTTGATGGAAGTATGAGTAGGTATGATATTGTTTTATGTAAGCTATGATTTACCTGTCTGTGTAATTTGCTGAATTTGAGTTCTTATATGACCTCCAACTGCTTTTCCTTTAAAGTTTTTGTATAATGGCAGTCTAAGAATTAAAATTTCTAAATAATTTTTGTGCCATTGGTATTTCAAACTATAGTTTCATAAATATCAGATAATTATCGAAGGCAGGATACACAGTATCAACCACAATACATATACATTCATTCAGAAAACAAAATCATTCGTTCCCGTTTAGAATTTTACGCATATATAAGTTGTATAGTGATATATATGGCGCTTACAGCGTAGGTAAGAGAAGGAGTACATTAACCCACTGAAAAGCCTGACCAATTTGCCGGAAAACATTTCGCAAAGGTTACCGACATCGTTAATCTTTGTTACGCCGTGGCCGATATGCCGTTTTCCAAAATAGCCCGGATAATATCTGAGTTACCTGTGACCAATCGTTCCAATGACTAAGCGGACTGTCAGTCTAGTGCTAATCTTCCTAATGCTTTGTAATGCTGTCACATTTAATTACAGTTACGGCAGGTTCAGTACCCTTACAATCTAGATTTATTGTTGTCGTCTTTGAAATTTGGGTTGACAGGATTTCGTTGTTTCTGCATTATAAATTAGCTTGATTTATTTATTACTTATCTTTGGTCAATTTAGGACAAGGATTCTAATTTGTTTACCTATACTGGGATTTATATTTAACTATGTTTTTTACTTCGCTTTATTTGGAAAATAAACTCTTACTGATCTCGTTTACTTATCTTTAGGTTTACTTATCTCGACGGTTTTTAATGTAGTGTACAGAGTGCAGGACGGATTTGATGCGTCTCTTTTCAACATTCCAATTTTAAATCTGTATGTCCGTCCACCGATACCGTGCACTGTATCCCTGTCAGTTACTCAATTATCATATTGTTTTACTTGTATAGACAAGATATGTCTCTGCCTGTACTGATGTGAAATACAAATAAAGTACTTATTATGTGACGACCCGTTAGTGTAGCATCGCCATCTATTTACATTACTATATGTAGGTATGACAAAAACGTGTAAATGCAACTGAATGAACAGGCAATGTTATAATTTTCGCACGGTTTCTTCTTATAGTGAGAGAGTCCCAGGTTTCCCTTTCATTATTTCAAGTTTGTAAAACATAGAATTTTGTTTTACGACCGAACTAAAACATCCGCTAACAGGAGACAAACTAATTCAACAACAGATACGTTTGTTTTATATGTTTTAGTAGAGTTGTTAATGTACATGAAAATAGTTTTATAGTCGAGTTGGATGTTACTACTTCAGTGTGTAATTTTGGGTCTTGTTTTATTTTCACAAATTCAACCATAATAATGGTTTTATAACTATGTTTTATGTCTAGGATGTGAGTCAACTTCGAACATGTAAATTTGTGCTTTGTGTCAATTTTGTCCTTCCTGTTTTTTGTTTGAAGTGGTTTTAAAAATACTGTTGCTTTAATTCGGACACGATAAAACTAACTTTTAAAAAACACCTACATTGATCATGCTGACTTCTTCATTTTAATATTTAAATAGGTCGCGTCCGAGTCTGTTCTCAGTGTGAACGTTTGTGGTTTCCCTTTCCGCTTTCAACAGTATGTTGATTTATTTCGACTTCTTCCTAACCCGGACAGCTAATTGCCTCACCTTACCTAATGTCTCACCTCGACGTGTCAACTGAATCCCTCTTATTTCTTTTTCAGCGCTCTAAATACAGCGGCGGCCGTGCAAAGCGTTAAACTGTGAAAAACATCACAGGAATCAAGATGGCGGCGAAGATTGCGCGCCAAATCCCGCGTCATCACCGCGACGGGCGCCATCTGTCAACGGTGCGCGATAACCACTTCCGCAGTTTGAATCATTCGGACCGTTCGAAATAGTTATTCGTGATTTAACTGCCGCCTCGTGATGTGATAGGTACTGTTGTGAGTGTTGTGTTTGTGTTGTGTTGTGATAATGTCGGAGGATCGATCGCGGCGTCTGTCGCAGATCTTCGACCCTCTGGCGAGGTTCACGGACCACAGTGGGGCCGGGCACTCGGCCAGTACGCCAAACAGCCCCCGTTTGCTGCCAAGGAGGTCCAGAGATCCACCGCCGCCACCACCTAGGTAAGAAATATATTTAAAATATATAATCAATAAACAATACTCTAGAACTTCTAGGCTAGAAGTCTCAGTAAGGGCTGGGTTGACATACAGAAAAAAATAGTTGTTTTAAAAATAATTCGATCAAAATAATATATCAACAATGCCCTGTTCCATTTGAGTATAGAGAACGTGATAAAGAAATACCGAAAATAGTTTTTTTAAAAGTAAACGTGTCCAACTGGTTTTGCCTATCAACATTTAAACGGTAAAATAATTGTCTTTTGACGAAGGGACAATGCATAGCTGATTAGACTGTTTTATCTAATTTGTTTTTGTTGAAAATACAATGGGTTTGTACTTGGCCTTCATCTCACTTGATGGTAAGTGATGATAACATCTATAGTCCGTTGGATGGAAAGCGTGCTCCTCAAGAAGTCTCAAATCAATGAGGCGCTGGCAGTGTGATCTTTCATTACCGGAACACAACAGCGCTATTAAAACTGATGTTTGGCGGCAGACTAAAATAGTTTGGTGGTGGTAGTGGACACTGAAGTCCTAACCAAACTGGGTAAATTATCACAAAGTTATATTAGACAATGTCCCCACGCGGAATTGAACCCGGAACCTTCCGTGTGTTTTGCGCTTCTGAGTCTTAGCGCACTAGCTGCGCGTATGTGCAACAAATAAGAAGACTCTAAAGACATGAAATATTATGGCCGTCTATCTTAATGCATCGCATATAAACTCTTTTGAGCGCAATTTATTCGCGATTGCTTATGCGCATGACAATTGATCACATTTGTCCGGCTGCGGCGCGGGCGGCGTTTCAATCATGCTTATTGGGACAATATTTCCATGCGCGCAGGTCATACAGTCTAGACATTGTAATGGATCATACATAATGTACCAACACTGATTTTAAATTAAATTGTTTGACTTAGACTAATTTGTAATCTGTGTTATGTAACGCTCGAGCGTAAAGCAGGCTCTACCTACAGAAGAGTAATTAAAGTTGACAGCAAATATACACTTTAATTTACTCACTAATTTGATTGGGAAATTTGTTCAAATATTATGTGCTTGGGATGATAATAATTTTTTACCATTCAGCTAATAATCCATGCGGCCGTGTAATTTCTTTCTCTTCTTAAAAATAGGATGACGTCTATGATTTCTCCCTATCATCACGTTAGCTTCAGCATAAATAAACCATTTAAACCATTTAACATCTATCTGCGATCACCAATCCACTTGCCAAGTGCGGTGATTACCGACTGGACGGCTTAAGATATCCTGAATTTGAGCGATTAATAATTGATTTTGTATTACTTTTTCATGGAATAATATTCTTTATTATTATGCACGATAGAGTCCTACTTGGGCTTGACGATTAGACCGTTGATTACAACCATGCTCAATGAGGAGCCTTCTTCTATTATGTCGCTGACTATGATGATAAATACTAAAATATAAACTAGAATCAAGAACAATGTTAGTCAACAATTAACATACGTCGTAATGGATACGATCTTTTTCGTGAATTAGTTGCATAGCTCATACAATACGATTGAAAAGATTCGATTAATAGTTAATTATCTGTAACACCGAGAGTCATTACTATTTAATTACAAAATTAATACAGCGCTCATCGTGTCTGATAAATTAATAATAACGCAGCTCGTTTGGTTGCGTCTCTTGAATTAAATAAATTTAAAATTAATCGGTATTCATTTGTTTCGTGAATAATCGCGCGGCGCCCCGCCGTGCGGCTCTAGTGCGGCCAACAATCGAATGTTATCATATTCGTCTATTGATAAATGAGAAAACATTTCATTAGTGCTATCTGTCCTTACCAAAATCTGTCTTAGGCGGTGACTTGCAATGTGTCTTGGACAGGCCTAGGATCTGGGATTCTCTATGCCCCAGCCTTAGAATGTGTGAATAAGGCGTGCAATAAGCGTGCACAGCATTCCTTTGAAACCATTAGACCATATCTATGTATTTAAAAACAGAGTCAGGTTAGTCACACCATTTATAAGTCAAGAATGGACCATAATATGGAGTTTAATATCTTTGATTTTTTAAATTTGTCTCCGCCCCGAATAGAGAGGGATAGTTGAAAGGTCAAGGAAGGACATAGGCTACTTTTTTCCCGATCGAATGAGTAGTCCCCATGGGATAAATCATAAAGTCCACGCAGGCGAGGCCGCGGGTAGAAGCTATTATAAAATATTTAGTGTAATGTTCCACCGTTGCAGACCAGGTGGTCACCCGTTGCGGCATGACCCCCTGGACTACGAGCTGGCGGCGGTTGCGGACCTGGCCTCCGTTAACTGGCAGGAGCGGTGTCTGGAGCTGCAGCTCGAGCTACATCGGAGTCGCCACCAGGCCACCAGGGTCCGAGACATGCTCCGAGATAAGGTCCGTGAACATCCCTTTATATATTTTAGATCGCGTAGTGGAGGATTGCTGGACCTAGCCTTTTTGGTAAAGAAGGGAGGGTCCTCCCTTCTTTACCAAAAAGGTTTCGAATGATGCCCGGCTCCATACGGGAAGAGACGGATTATATTCATACCCACTAAATTTCTCTGATGGCCATCCGATGTACCAGCGGCGGTAACAATCTCTGCACTCACAATATGGCCGTGATCGAACATAACTTAGTTACGAACACAGACAAATTATGAAAATAAAGTCACCATATCATCATCTTCGAAGAAAACATGGATCACCTTGCACATATACTTAAAAGCTTTGTTGCAATAAATCAAATATACAATTTACTTATTTCTGTGCTAGCAAGACGAATTTAAATCAATGCTATTTTACAGACTATGTTAGTCTTAGTACATTCCAAAAAATGAAAACAATAAATTGTTTATTTATTTAAAAAACTTATCTAAAGCAGCATACATGGTTGGAATCTCCTTGTAAGATAATAAATTAAAAACATAGAACAGCATACAATAAATTTCCCTGCAAATTTCGAAGGAATTCAAAACATCCTTGAGAATAGGCTATTTGACTGGTTTTTTTGATCAATCTCATATTATTCAGTACAGTTTAAGGAACCCAGAAAAAGTTGTATTTTTCAATTCTGGTACATATTTACTGAAAAATGTTGAATTAAAAATTCAATATTTAATGAGCGCGCCAAAACGCTAATTTGACAATATGGGTCTGCGATGGCTTCGGTGACGTCACTTGCCTGTACTATAATCGGTGGTACATGTCACCCACATACATTTGTGCAAACAAAAGATAAAAGTGCAGTTAAATTTACATGAACAGAGTGATTTATATAAATGTTATTATACTTACTTTACTGTCTTTACATTTTTTAGCTCCGAAGCATAAAAATCGGGATTATTTTTGAAAAATAATCCGACCATGATTGCTTCGACTTGGGGCAAGTTTCTGCTGTCTGCTTTCACAAAATCGTTGTCCATAGTGAAAGTACTTGATAAAATTTTGCGAATAAATCACACAAAAACAATACTGAACGCAGGAAAATATTATTTAAAAATTTTAGAAAGCTATCATTACAAGCACGTGAACAAGTTTACAGGCCAGTGACGTATTCATTAGACAGACCAATCAGGACCGTTTTGTGTCACGTGACAAACATCAGAAAATATGCATTTTTATTTACGGATTTTTGAATGAATAAATTATTATTTTTAATTTCCGATAGTAAATTACCATTCTTAAACTTATAATACATACTGATTACATTAATTAAAATTTTATTTTTAACATGGTCAAATAGCCTATTGTACAAGCGTAAGTACAAGCGCCTAATTTAAATTGTTCGGACACTTGAGCATTCATAGCAGGCAACTCTGCACCATCTCGAACCAAACCAGAAGTTGGTCGCAAACGTCATCTGTTCTTTATAGCCCCGGATTTAATTTCGAATGACATTATTCACATTTCCCCGTAAGTTTTTGTTCCCCGGAATAACGCGGAGGAAAAGAGTTTATGATAGATGGCTGATCCATTTTTCATTATGTTCCGGGTGTTTCGGAATCAGCGGGTGTTTTGTGGATAATGCGGTGATGGACGTGTTTCCGTCTGATATCCGGTTCAGTTAATTGTTGCCTATAACTGGGTTTGAGGCTAGACGCGTGCCAGATGCAACCGGAATAATGCTGAAAATAAACAGTAACCCCGATATGTATTCGTTTCGTTTGAAATTTAAGAAATGTGGAATAGGAGAAGTTTTCTGACGATTTTTACTCACAAATTTTAACATTTTCAAAGCGTGATATCAGATGTCTTGTTTGAAAACAAGTAAATGCGTTCAAAAAGAACTGGAAACTGACTTCAATTGCCCTAAAAGGCAACTTTTATTAAGGCAAATTTAAGATTTATATAGTTTTCTTATGGATGCCATTGTAAGAACTGGATATAATTGAAATGAGACCACACGGGAAGCACCAGCTTTCAAATAAAAAAAGAATCTTCCAAATCGGTTCACCCAGACAAAAGTTAGAGGTAACAAACATTTAAAAAAACATACCCGAAGAATTGAGAACCTTCTCCTTTTTGAAGTTGGTCAAAAATGCCTTGTTTCCTTTTGCAAAAGCTAGTATAAACTGTACGAATAATTCTAAAAAGTATCATATGGATTCTGGGAAGTTGGAGTCTAGTTTATTATTTTTTGCACGCAAAGGTCAAATAATTCTGTCCTCCTTTCTTCTAAATTACTCAGTTATAGACTGCTCTACTTTTAACAATTAAATATTGTATTGATGGAATTGTCTGTAACGATAAATATGAGATTCGTCTGTCCCTCGATAGGTTGAACTGCGATATTGGCGATACCATCGATGAATCTTGATTTACGACTAAGAAAATCAGCGAAAAATAGCTGCGCTGGGACCCCAAAGCTATTTCTTACCCCCTACCCTTCGAGAGGGGCGCAAACGGGGCGTCACTAATCATACGTCACTGTGTCTATAGAACGTATGAAATACTATAAAAAGCACTGGAGAAGAAGAGAGCGATAAGGAGTAAGGAGGAAGCGTTTTAATAAAGATTTATCTGAAGCCGTTAGGTTATTTCTAATGATTTTATTCGTTTTAGACAAGTTTGTCTGAAGATCTGACGTCTATTTTACCATTATTTACCATAAAATTAAAGCTGTGTGTCCAGCTACATGACAGACAACCCCATAAAAATAGTCCACTTATACACAACAAAAATATGTATTAAAATATTTTTGAACTAATGTACTACCGTACTGTTTTTGAATGTCAATTCGTGTTGGAGTCTATGATGGGAGGCTTATGTCTATGTTAAAGCCCAGCTGTGGACTTATACAGCTATTGATGAATGAATAAAAGAGACGTCAACTGTGAATTTGTTTCTGTAGATGAACGACGAAAGTACGAGTATACTTACCGGAATAAAAGAAGTAGCTTTTCCTTTTAGCCCTTGAATACTTAGGTACTTAGTGGGTACTACATTCAACAAAAAATAAGATAAGTTTGTTCTTTTAACAGATTTGAAATTAATAAATTCAAAATAAATGTTAGAAAATAATCCGGTAAAACCATCAGCCGAGCAAAGGCTTAAAAGTCATTAACTGCTTTATTGAAGACCTGAATGAAATAAAAATCTATTTCAAGCTAGATTAGCTAAACTTACAGCTGGTTCTCAAACTTTTAATTAACCAAACTGGATCGGTCGGGCGTCGTCGTCGTTCGCTTCCAGCAATTTATAAAGTTTTAACGACTGTCAACATTGGAGCGGACTGGCGTCAACTTGATCGATTTGAAATTGCTGACTTTTTACATTACATTTGACTTATCGACAACGTTGACAGTATTCCCATCGACGATGAGATTCAAATCAAAACCTAATTAAACTACGAAGCATGTATTCGTAATTACTGATGTACGCTCAGATTTACGAGTGTTTCAGATTAGGTTAGGGATTAGATCGTATTATTGACGTCGCTGTTTTAGTTTATTTAACCAATAACAATGTACATTAACACATAAGAATATTATAAATCCTAAAGTGAGTTTGTATGTTTGTTCTTCCTTCCGGTAATAACGGAAGGTCAGAATGACTTAATTTTTTTGTATAGGGGTAGTTGCAGGACCGGACATAGGCTTATTTTATCCCGATCGAGCACGTAGCTCTCGTGTGATACTTGCCGAAGCAGTATGTATATAGAAGATAATGTTGTCTATTTTACTGTTCCCATTCTGCCGACTTTATCACTCATTTATTTTATGATTGACAATTATGATGCAAGGCTTATGTAAAAGTCTTAACTCTTTTCATTAGCTATATAATGTTCAAGTTCTGTAAATTTGTCTAAATACTCAGCTAAACATGGTTAAACCGAGTTCGATTCACGAGCGGGAACTGTTGCTGCGGGAGTTGGTGTTAGCCTTCTTGAATCGTGATGCAGGTAACTTGACAGAGTAGGTGGAGTTACAGAGCCGTCGTTTGCTCGTTGACTCTTAATTATGTATTAGGAACAGAATAAAACTTTACACAACAAATAATGTAATTACCAGAATAGATGCGTTGGTGTTTTTTATAAGCTATTCTAACCTCACATGATATTTCATCCTAGTTTTTCAACGTTAGATGGAGAATTACTACGGAGTGTTTGCCGTAATTTATGTGGATGGACATGGATACGTAAGAATCGGAGCAGACTAGTAGGTGTGTGGCAGCATTTATCGTAATTATAGTATGCCACAAATATCGGAATATGTGTTAATACGCAGAAGTTTTACTGTATGGCTAGATATTCTCATTCATCCACGCCTCAACGTTATTAAACAAAATTAATAAAGTCTTTACATATTTAAAAACGGGATTGTTTCTTTTCAGTAGTATTTGTTGCGTAACGTTTGCCAAGTGTGTTCAATACTCTATGCTAATCTCAATAGGGCCGTAGATCACTCGAACGGGCGCAGCTCTCAATAAATCAATCCCCCAAATAGTTGCCGACTACAAACAAATATTTTATATAGATGATCAACCGTGCCCTGATATTACCGAGTGTCAAATGTTCGATTTATAGCCTGACAAGAGTCGGCGGGAGTATGCAATGAGGGCGCAGCGCTGACTTATATTCATGTTTTGACTCTTGACATGTTTCTCGTATAGTTCTGGGTGTCCCGTAGTTTAGTTAGGCTCTCTCCCATAGTTCAGTGATCCATTCATGTAAAGTTCACGTCCTTTCTAATAGTTCAGATTATCTCTTAGCTCAGGTTGTCTGCAGAGTTCACGTTCTCGGTCATAGTTCAGGTTCTCTTCCATAGTTCAGTTACCTCCTACTGTTCAGGTTCTCTCACATGAGAACGAGTATTATCAACAGCCTATATACGCCCCCACTGCAGGGGCTCAGACTTACTCTCATACAGAGATTGTATGGGCCATAGCCCACCACGCGGGCCCAGTGCGGATTGGCGGACTTCACATGCCTGTTCAAGACATGCAGGTTTCCTCACGATATTTTCCTTTACGGTTTAGTAATCGGATAACGTACTGGAATTGAAAAAACCACTCATAGGTACACGTCTAATTTCGAACACGGAAACCTCAGATTGAGAGTCCACGCCATATCAACTGCGCCACCGACGCTTTAGTATGAAAGTAGAGTATGAAAACGTAAAATTGACATCTGAGGAAAGGAGTTTGTCTGATAAAAGTTAGGATAAAAATGCTACAAAATATGTTGTTATTTAAACTAAGGTACGGCTCATTCATTTTATCAACGGCTTCAAAGTCAGCTGATGAGATAACCAGCAGCGTCTATACATGAGAAAGAATCAACAAAATCTTACTGTGACTATTAATTATTGTGCAAAGTGTGATGATAAGCATAATGTGGTATATGAAAACTAAATCTGTAACATCAAGAATAAAGCGATCCTAGTGCAGTGCATCTTCAGCCAGGAAGCGGAGTAAGACATAATCCAAATTGAAAGACCACTCAGCGCTGCCATCAAAAATCCGCAATCGCAGCATTCCGTACCAATTGCAATAAAAACTCATGCAATCTTTATACTGCGATCTAGAGTTGGTAGAGCGTTTCTTCCAGCTTCCAATTTCGAGGGCCATTCATGAAACACGTCATACTGAGTAGGCTTCTATTAATCCGGTGTGTTCACCCCAAGTTGTCTCGTGTTCCGTGGTTGTCGCAATTGATTACGGGAGTATTGTGACATGGGCAATTTGGCATGGCATCTATATTTTTCAAACCATTTTAAAATTACTAGGCTCAAGGCGTACATGGGCCAGCAATGGACGTTGCCCGACTGATGATGCCGATTGGGCACCCTTTGGTTATATAATCCTAAAGCTAAAATCGGTCCATTCCTTTGAGAGAACCATAAACTGACATGTAAATAATTCTAATTTATGAAATCCCTGATCTTGCGTCGGGGGTTAAAAAGAAGGAACTATAAATAAATAAAGGTGGTGAGTATGTGTGCCCCTTTGGTTTGTATGACGTTCAGGTCGGTACAGTAATATACTGCAAATGGAACCCGGATCGTGTCCATCGCATTTCACATAACAGGCTCGGTGGAAATATCCTGTTGCAATTGTGCTTGCCGCATACTCTACTTTCAGATAGCAAGATTGTTTCCAACTGCATTTTTATCACGTTTATTTCGTTGCGTTTTATATACAGTTTAAATAAAATCGGCCTTTAAATGTTAAAAATATTTTAATTAAATTTCATTTCTACATTCATCATGGTTTAGAATAGCATCGTTGTTTATTGTTAAGTGTTATAAAATACGAAAAAAGAAAGAAAGCTCTGATAACGGACATCAGCCTCTATCTACCTGCATTCACTGTATGACTAAATCACGTAATTTCCACAAAATATTGTCAATCAATACAATTTTCATTTAGTAATAATACATCCATTACTCCTGGTCCCTATCCTGTTCAACAGATATGCGGTGTATGTGTTAAAGAATTATCTAGTGGTACGTTAAGGTGGCTAGCAAATTGCCGGCGCGGCGGATCTCTAAGCGACGAGCTAGAGATAAACTACGCAATTAACTTGTTTATAAAACACATTTTGGATACTTGTATGTATACACATATAATCTGGTTAGCTTAGTTTTTCCCATAGCACCTTCCTGTCAGTAATTTACTGACACTGTTTGGTTATTGTAGAACCTTGCGTCACTTGTATATATCGTGTATAAAACCGTATCAGTGATATGGATAAGAAATTGATTTACTAGAATAAAATACAGCTATCCTGAGGCAGAATCATTTATGACTGCAATGCAACACTTTACGTATTTTTAAAATTACAAGTATAGATTGCACTTCCGTGTATCAGGTAATACGGAGCTCTATTTTTGATTCGCCCTACGCGCCACGAGCGCTCAATTTCTACAGATTTTCGTTCGACTTACGAAATTCGATATGTTTGAATCGTTCTTCTGCAACGAGTGGTTTACCTTACCTTAACCAGTCGATTTGATTGATTTTGATAGTTTCGAAAGCTCTGAACTTTACGATCCTTTTTCGTTGCGTGAATTACCGGTTTCATCAATTCAAGCGAATGATAAAAATAGAGTTGATTTCAAATTATAGTTTTACTATTTTCTCACAATAGGCTAAAGTAGCCACTAATTAAAAATATAATTGTTAAAATTTGAAATAACTTTTTCGTTGCGATTATTACCGGTTTTATTTTTCTGCGTGAAACGGATAAAATTGAACATTTGGTCAAACTATGGTCAAACTTGTTCTCATGCGACTTATAGTCGATCGTGACTTACGTCGTATGCGACGATATGTCACACGAGAGAATCAAAAATAGAGCCCCTGTAAGGGGAAACTAACAGCTTTTATTTTATTCATTTTTTTGAGCCGTTTTATTCTGTGGAAAACGATTTGCGAACTTGGAAAGTGACTCTTTTAAATCCCGCTATCTCTTGTACCTGAGGGCGTCACGAGCACCAAGTGTTTCCGTTGACCGCAGGGCATGCAAATTTATACGTTGTGGCATGGCGCGCATGCTCTCTTAATTACCGCACGGCTAATGCTTTTTCGATGGCCGACCGTCGGGGCCTTAATTAGAATCGCGGCGTGATCGAAGCGAAGCATACATTGATAAAAGCGATTGTGATTAAGGAATCCCATGCACTTATGCGTTTTATTTTAAATTTTAAAAAAGTGAAGTTTGTCAGCTATTTATTGTCACACTGATGACGACGCGTTGACGATGAGACTGTGGTCTGATTAAGTCGATTTTAAAAATATAATCCAAGTCAATACGTAATAATAATTATGAAGCTCAAAAAACTGTGCCGCCTGCCCCCATATAAGGCGGGCGATAATCTTTTTAGCTTCTTGGTAATAATGATACTATATACATATATGCTACATTTAAATATAAATTATTTCAGTAGGTTTTACGCTTGAGGTTCCTGCATCGAAATATTATAATTTATTATTTTTACAGGGACTGCAAAATGAGCACCTGCATGAATATTTCCAGCAGTATTTTATTAGCGAAAAGATAGAAAATATTTTTAAATGTATTAGTAAAATTTCGCTAAACATTCGCTTGACCCCCAAGCTAATGTAAATGTAAAAATATTTTCGCCTTCTTATATGATTAATCATTGCAAACTACGTCCAATAAATTATAGTGGCAAGAAAACGAAGTTAAAGTCAGTCACGATGTTAAAGTTCCATCAAATTAAGGATGATAGATTGAAAAGGTCAACTTATTTTTATACAGAAGTGTATGGCAGTGTACTTATGAAGATAATGATGAATCCAAAAAATAAAAATGCAAGCAGTCTTATTTTTCGCTACAAAGTCTACCGCTGAAAATCCATAACGCAATTTACGAATCACCAAGCCTGGTAGATGTATTTTGTAACAGAGACTTTTACCCATTTTCCCATAGCCCTTAGGTTGAGGATATCCACGGGACGACATGGGACGTTCGGCCGCCACCCATATAGCTACTATCTATTTACAACCACCATGGTTTGTATCTCAAGGAATGTTATCCTTCCTCAGCCTCGTTAGTTGGAGGTTGGAATTAGAGGAGGAATCTCACCTACCCGCGGCATGTCGCGCTTAACATTCACAGGGTGGATGCTACTGAATACTAATTGTTGTTAAAAAGTTGTATTGTTCGTGCTCGAGTTATGAGCGAGTTGTGAGTGAGTTACGAGTGAGTTATGACTCATGTGGTACGTGAGATGGATGGCGTAGCACTGTTTGAAACTAAATGTTTAAAGGGCGTCATACGAAGCATTTTTATTCAGTAATTTACTGTGGATGAATAATCTTGAACATGAATGAAATGTTTTATGATGTTTCGATTTGTTAAAAATTCAATTTTATTACGGTGTAGATATTTTACGTAGAAATTTAAATTGCCTTAGCTGCATAAGTCCACAGCTAAATATAGCTCCAAGTAAGTATAAAAGCGTATAGTTTTCTATTATAGTTTTATTTGACTTATCAAAATATATTCAAAAACATAATTAGATTATACATATATTAAAAGTTATATTCAGGCCGATTAGTGATCACAATGAGATGTACATCAAACTCAAAATGTTTATTTCTAAGCCTTAAATATAAAACAATTCTATTCTGTGTATTTATTACTGAGGCAGCAATACTGTATACTGAGCGAACGACTGTTTTTCAAGCTAGAGTGAATCTGTATTGGGAAGCTGTTCCGCCGTGCGGCGCACCTAAGGTTGAACAATTCGAGGTTCTATTTCATATTTTGGTGATACATACGTAGACACTGCTTTGTCTATTTTATTACAGTCGCCTTTTGTACACCCACGCCAAGGGAAAGCAATAAGTGACTATTAACAAGTATACTAACGTCATGCAATTTTGGAATTAATTAATGGTCGATTGATACTCAAACCATATGCAACCAAATTGCAATATAGTTGTTCGAATTCCAAATATTTTCTATAAATAAAACCCCCAGTCTTACATCTGAAAGCGACACCTAATTAATTAAAACACAAAAAGCAGCGTTTATCGCTCAAACAGCTTGTTCCGTTTATTTCTACGTTGTAATTATTTGTAATTTTGACCTGTCGCTTGTAAATAAATGATTACAGGTTGATTAACTGTGTTCTGAGTCACGCCATTTCTGTATGAAACTTCAGTTTATGCCTCGAGTTTTACGATTTCTAATCGCATTTCTAATTCATTTTTTTCCCGCGGAACTCTAAAGATACGAATACGCTTGAACGAAGTTTGAACAATAATGAAATCTCAACGAAACGAAAACTCGGACATAATAAAAAGAGGCTTTCCAACTTGGAATTATCACATAGATTCCTTTTAGTCAAGGTGGCACATTTTACCTTTCTGATCGTGTGGCCTATTTCTGTTTCATGATTGTCGAATAATTTTTGTTTTGGATTCACTTTTATGTAACTGTAACTGAACTAATTTTGAAAGTTTAGCGCATACAAAATAAAATGAAGATTGATGGAGCAGCTTCTATTAGAAAGAATTGATATATTCTCATTATCATTCTGAAAATAGATCTCAAGGTTGTTGCCACAATTTTCGGTCCTAGCTTTGCCCGCGACTTTGTCCGCGTGAACTAAGGTAAGTACCCCACAGGATCTATGTGTTCAAACGGGATAATAAGCTGCCTATGTCCTTTTCGATCTTATACTATCCCTATACAGAAAAATGAAGCCATTCTGACCTTGATCATGCCTGTGACGACGGGAAGAAAGGGGAATCAAGCAAAATAACTAATTTTCGAATTTATAATAATAAAAATACTTTTATTTGTTCCTCCTTGTTGCACGGTATACAATACGTAGATCTTACTAAAAACTAACGGACGAACACGACCGATGGGCTCAGTTCTACCGTTGGCAAGCCGCCGGTAGACCTGCTTTTCAGTCCACGCCTTTACAATATAGTTAGTTTTTATAATATAGTACATGAAAACACTGGACAAACATTGTTTATATCAATTATTATTATTGTTCTTAAAACTGTGTATCAAACGAGTACTTATGATCTGACTTCAGTGTGTATGTATCGGTATATATGTGAAAGTATTATGTATTAAGTATTGTAATTAAAAGTGGAAATAGATTACAAGTTATTTGACGAGTTGTGTAATATATGTATGTGCGAGTAATATCTGTAGTTGGAGGGTGAGTTTTGTGTGTTACCGCTCCTCCAACATCTGAACATCTAGAAGCCACCTACGATAATGTTTTTTAATGTAAAAATATTGAGTATGGATAATTGCAACCTCTTTCTTCACCCTTCTGGGCAATTGCCTACCACAAATCCCCAGATTTCCACTTCAGACGGTTTAAGAACGAGTCATGTTCATCCCGCCGCCATTTTGCGTAAGTCTGAACGCGATTTCCTTGGTTGTGATCCATTTAGTTGCAGCCGGGGGAAGAGGATAGGAGTAATTGCTTGACCGCAGAACTTATCTTGAGGAGAAATTTTAAATCTCCAGTCATCAGTAAAGCAATCCCCCCGCATGAACCCCGGTCAAAAAGTGACGTGTAACTAATAGCGCACATTACCTGCTACTGTTGCACCGCCTTAACGCCGCGCTGTGTTCCTAGCCTTATCGTGATCGCTTTTCAGATGTGATAAATAGTCTGTCAGGCACTAACCTTGTGAAATATTAGCTGAAAACTGCTTGGTCATTTATGTTTTTTTGTTTATATTCGTGAAAATGTGTGATTGACTTATGCTACTCGGGAAGTTTTTTATTCATGATCTAGCTTTAGCTCCCGACTTTGTCGGCGTACTTAAGATAAGTCAACGGGAATACTGGGATATAAAGTAATTTTTGATCTTGATTGGGTTCTCCGTTGAGGCGTCAAGAGGTAAGAAAAACACTCCCTTTCGCATTTATTTTATTTAGTAGGATGCCACAGCTAAATCATGAAAGAAAACGCACCAAGTTTTAGCTTGAAAATATATTCTCATGGAAAGTTAGTTCGACGTGACAGTTTATGATGGCTTCAGGATTATGTCTGACAGTGCACTAATGCAGCGAATAGTGATGAAGAAGAAAATTCTTATTTTGAAATAATGATTTCGAGTTACATAATTAATCATAATCAGCCGGGAACCGACCACTGCTGAACATACGCCAGGTATAATTAAATAATACGTGAAAATTCCTTCTTTAGTTGTACTTTAAATTTTCAAATGGATTGACGATTAAAGCTTCTAGTCCATATCTCAAGTGGTTTGTATATAATAATGTGTAGGTCTTTTTCATCTCCTTAGAGGTGAAATTTCTAAAAATCCTCCGTTACTTTATCTTTTCATCAATAGGATCGATGTTTCAAATTTCAGGTTGCCATCTCAAGCGGGGCGGTTGATATTTCAATCAGTCATCCAGGAAAAAAGGTTTCCGTTAACATTCCTGTTTCTAAATTCAAAAACCCTTACGTGCTCCGATAAACACGGGGTCGGAAAAATTAAAAAAATCGCATTAAGACGGTCTCCCTTCATCAAATATAAGCCAGGGCCGGCTTTTGATTGAATTAACATGAAACTTTTGGGTCCTGCTTGACAAATTTATTGCTGTAGAATTTTTGCCCCATTTACCTCGTAAAAACCATTTTCAACTTGTGAATCGTGCTTTTTTCTGTGGGTTATTTAGCTTTTTGTTTTGTGTTATTATTTCGCCGTGCATTTGGTTAGAATTTGCTAAAATATGAGTTTTGATTCCCAGGTGTTTAGCATTTCATTCGGAAACTTTATGGCAGAAAATCCTGCGATGCTTTGGCAATCTTAGTTCTATGATTCAATTAAAAGTAGTTTTAACACACGAATTTAAAAAACTGTTCAAAATGATGACAGTAATACTCGTATCATGATTTCGCAACTATTGACGGCATTTCTAATCCAGGCATTTTATTGCATTATAGGGATTGACTCATAATTTAAAATGTTTGTTGAAATAAATTTAAGATAATGGTCCATTAAAAAACTTCAACCTATTCATCCAGTAACACCTTCCTCCATAACAGCTATTATTTCGCACCCTAGACGATGTTATTGCACAGTAGGACTACCGTAAAGCTTTCACAATACAAACCGTCACTCCAATTCCTATTAAAAAAGAAATGGAAAGAAACTCGGACAAATGAAGGGGGGTTGTAGGGGGAAATAAAAACGCGTTCTACGCTATAAGAAGACGGTCATTAAACAAGATCGCTATCATAATTGAATTAAAAATTCCAACACGAGCGCTCCCTAGGTCGACGTGCCACTGTTAATGTCACTGCAGTTCGAATTTCAAAACTGGGGGAATGTAACTGGCCGGTTGGAATTCTTTTACGCGGTCTGAAAACTCTTTGGAGTATTTAAACGTGATATTATTTTCTTTTATCTGTGGTATATTAAAGCGAGGCGAGGGAACAAGATCAAAAGAAAGGGGGGTTGCTCACGAGTTGTTCTATATTTGACTTACAGTTTGCTTACAATACGATCTTGTGACAAAAAAGTGAATAAGGTTTTGAAATCGATTATTGATATTTCAATGCATTCGTTGAAGTATTATTTGTAAATAATCAACTCCAAAACGATGATTTGATAAGCAATAAAACTCACTCGGCAAGGTTAGAGCATACATATTCCCAGTTTCAACGTGACAGTCACTGTGACCCAAGAAATATAGTATGAAATTTTATGGCATCAAGATAATGTGAAATGTGGTGTATTGCTATAAAAATTGATTATGTTAACTAGATAGACCATTATAGGAAGATATTTAGAAGTTCACCGTTGAACATAAGTTACATTCTAATCATGAGCCATCCTTCATAGGCCGGCAAGTAACCACCCTTTGAAGGGGACCTGGTAATCACTGTAAGGTATAACTGAGTCCTAATTTTGAGGAATAAAATGTACCACTCGTTTTATCCTAGTGTTGTAACTAGTTTCGTAAAATAGCGTGAATAGGAACTCAATTTGTTTTGATCTAGTACACCTATCCAATAATACTCGCCATTCAGCCTTCCTTTAAAAATAGTTAAAGTTTGCTTCAGTCTGTAGGAAGCGGAACAATGGTGGAGTAATATCGGAATAGCTCAGGGCACATCTGTCAAGTTGTCTCCGGGTAGACTCTGCCGCGGGCTGTGCGGAGATAGCGGGCGTCTGCTCAACTTGCACGAGAAGAGGTGTTCGCCTTCTATTATATGGTATCTCACTGATGTATAGCTGAGATTTAACTAGAATCCCAAGGCCTGCAGCAGCCGCCTGTGCACTGTGCCTCTGCACTACATTATCATCATCATCAGACGGGAATCATTCACTTCTGAACAATCCCTAGTCAGAACTCCCTAGTCATTCGCATCATTCACTTGTAACCTTCACTACTTCTGTCGTGGCTATTACGAGGGAGTCTCGGGTCCAACATTGGAATTATTCAGCTGGCAAATGACAATGAAAGTATCGGTGAAACCTTTATTTTATTCTTATTTTTCATATATTTCTTTCATTCTTCTTATATTTCAATTATGGGCTAGAAAAATATTGTTTAAAACTAGCAATAGCGATTAAATAAGCAAAGTTGAAAACAGCAACAAAATTCCAGATACAGAGCTCAGGCACTTTGGAAACCGTTGCTGAAGTGCATTTGCATCGTGATTGTTTCTAAGTCAGAGTTTACGTGAGTTTAGAATCGACGCCAAATTGAATTTTCACTTTGGTTCGCCTTTGTATGTACGTTGAAGTCAAAACCAAACCATAAACCATTTCATAAAGAACATCTTGACAGTAAAATTTACTACCTACGTCTTATTGCGACATAGCAAAAGTAAACTCTACGTTCAAATGTAGACGTTTTCTAATCGATGCGATTTGGAAAAATAATACAATTGTTGATTCCGTCCTCACTATTCAAATACTGGACGACCAGAATTAGGACAAGTCTCCATCCACACATAGTTGATGTCCTTTCGACGCATCGTGTCAAAAACGCAAAACGCAATTTTTAGGGAAAACACCAAACACTTGTATTGCCAAGTTTCTGGTAATGCCAAAGATGTTGTCGCACCAAATGTTTTTCTCTGACTTGTACAAGTATTGAGCACAATAAATGCAATGCAAACAGCTGACTTTGGGTAACCTCAGCTTCTGTGTCAGCAGAAAATCAGGAATTTATTTATATATGTATAGAGCCGTGTGGTTTCGGCTTCAGAATAAGATCACGCCATGTCACGCCGCAAGTGTCGTAAAAGTGAAAAATATTTAGTACATACTCAGCAGCATCTACCTATGTTAGAACAACATCTTACTGCGTTCACCTATCCGTCTGCCTAGCGTGGTCAGTATGGCAAATATAATCATAGAAAGTCTAAAGTTTCGCTGTATGAGGGAGGCGCATGTCCAACCTTGGACTTATGCAGCCGATAATGACTTAATTTGTAGTACATTGTCATTTTCTAGGCTAGACGTGTATCATTCTTGGATCAAATCGTTACAATCAGATATACCTCTATAGATCAAGCAACCAATGTTCCGCGGTAGATCTTTTCAGATTATGATATCTTTATAACATGATTTAGAATTTAGTCTCTACTGACTGAATCTTCTGCCGCTATCGGAGCAGAATAAAATTTAATCATATATCGTTACCGTATAATATATTTTATCTTCCCCTTTTGCTCCAATATTTGAACAACAATTTCAAATTGCAGAAAGCTTACAAATACAAGCAACGCGTCAAAGGCGAAATGAACGAAAATGTCGGGTTTCTCTGAGGAAAGAGCATTAAAACGTCTTGAGACATCTCAGCGTGTAGAAAATAAGATAGAAAATTGTCTTGCATGTGCTGCTTTAAAACGATTACAGTTTTGAGTTGTCTCAAATAATATTTTTTATTTTGGTATGGGCGTCATGGAAGTCAGTGAGCTTAAGTGGCGTTGCAGGCCACATCGCTCAAAGAAGGGATAACTGATGGATAGTCAGAGTTCTGGAGTGGCGATTACGTATTGGTAAACGTGTAATAGGCCGTCCCCTACTTCATGAACCGACGACTGGGTGGGGAGTCGCTGGATGCAAGTACCTTGGGACCAGTAGTTCTCATACCATAAGGGAGGCTAATTCAGCTTGCAAGATTTGACCCGAACATACATACATACATACATACATACTTACATACATACATACATACATACATACATACAAACATTGCAAGTTAAATAAAAGCTTTTAAAAAGAACAATTTTTGAGATTTTGCGTGCCGTCATTTATGGACGATCCCAAATGGTCTTTATTACCCCGGAACAATCGCCTGCAATGTGCTACTACCTTTATACCTGTCGCATCTCGTGTCGGATAGATATTGCCGACCGAGTGACTACCTACTCCGACACTGACGTGTGTAATTGTCTAATGTTAGACGCGCGGCGAATTAGTGTGCGATGTTTTAATTAAACCTTTACTGCTACTTAAATCAACTGCCTTTGTAAACTGGTGGTTATGCAGTTTGAATGTGGTTGGTCTCACGATCCGGGTTATATTCGCACCTGTTGGTGCTCGGTTTGGTTGGTTTTTATGTTACTCAGTTACAAAGGAGCGTTTTCTTTGTAATGCACGGTAAAAGCAGCCGCGAAAAGCAGTCTCGCTCCCGCCATAATTTTAATTGAATTTACGCTGAGATCATTCTTGTTTTATTTTATGGTAATCATAAATGTATTGATAATCGTCATATGGAGCTCGTACTCAGTAAGCTATCTATAATAGTCATCGGTTTATTATAAGCACTCGGCTTCGCCTTGTGCCAGTATACTCCTCGACTATAACTTACGTACTTCCATCGTTATATATCATATCACATCATAAAACAGTTATCGAATAAAATTTACCGATTATCAGAAATCGTTGAGCTTCTCTATCACATACATAATTTCTCACTTCGTAATCTAAATGAAATACAAGGTTTTTTTTTATAGAAGACCAACACTTGACCTCAATCTCACCTGATGGTAAGTGACGATGAGGTCGACGATGTTACGTGTTGGTCTAGAAGGTGCCTATTTACTCTTCTTTTGAAGATTCCCAAGTTGTAATTTTCAGGGAACACGGAAACCGGTAGTGCATTCCATATTTTTGCTGTACGCACGATAAATGTGGAAGCGAAACGCTTGGTGTCCATCAAGGTACCCCCTTAAATGGTAAATACAGCCGAAAATACACGTCAAAACTAATGGCTTAAACTGAAACCACGCACCGCATCTCGTCGTACAACCAATACGTCTGCGCTGCGCTCAGTCGACGTTTATGCACGTCTTAATTTACGATATTGAATCAAAGGAGAGCGGCAGGAGAGCTTTGTTACCGACGCGAGCTCCATCCACGGAACGTTATACAATCACTCTTGATTTTCTGTTAAAGGTATAGCCATAGAACCGCTAAGATTATTTTCTCTATTTATAAAAAGCTCCTGACTGATAGATTGACACAACCCAAAACGAACTTTTGAAGGTGAAATATCATGAAAAGATTAAACCTTGTGGTAGACTGGTAGATAGAGGGGTAGATAATTTAAAAAGCTGTAGATTTGTTTCGGCTACCTATTCTATATGTAGTTTGGACATATTTTTTCATTTTACCTAAAGCGCTCATGGTCTATGGTGAGTAACGATCATGCGGGTTAAGCAACGTTTGCCGTGGTAATACAATGGATGGATGCCGACTGCTATGAGTGGTTTCCAAATGCTGTCATCGACAGCAGTGGTTAAGCCAAGGCCAATACAAGCCAAAAGTAGGGTATACTTTCCTCTTTAGGTTGCAGAGTCAGATGGTAAATGCTTCTGTTATAATTAACTCGTTTAAAAACAACAACTAATAAACCAAATTCTACTGCCCTAAAAGACTACAGCATTCATTCCCATAAAATGTTCACCCTTAGAGGTTATTGGGTTATATATTTAGTTTTTGTTGATTTTATAATAAAATGTTAAATGAATTTTAATAAAATTTGTATGGGACCACCTCTGAAGTATGATCGACCCAAAAAAGAATCATCAAAATCGATTCATAATTGGCGGGGTTATCGCGTAACATACGTAAAAAGCATACAGTCGAATCGAGTACCGCCTCCTTTTTTGAAGTCGGTTGAAAACTAATACCTACGGTTACGCTTAGGTAGCCGACGATTGAGAACCCGAATACGAGTAAGGCTGGGGTAATGATGAATGACGATTCTTTCATTATATCTAGCTCCATTACTAGTTGCTTTCATTCTTTACGCCCGTCTAAACGAACGAAAGTACATTAGAGACATACAAAGGTACAAGATACCTGTGTATTATACTCGTATTCCTGTATAATAAAGATGTCGGGGCTGGATTAACGTGTGACGCTTTCAAATTAGACGAGGCAGTGATACAGGGATTACCAATGGATTTCGTTTTTAATAAAAGATACAAAGGAGGAATACAGGGAAAGTAGAATCGCTTATTATTAAATTATACCAATATTTAGGCGGCGGAGGTTTGTAATCATGCATTTTAGGGTTCCTTGCGTAAACTGTCCAAAGTTACCAACGGAACCCTTTTACTAAGCCGGCTGAGCAGTAATATGTAGACACTTGAAATTTTCTCGGTTTGTGTATTGGTTGCTAAAACAAGAAATAATAAAAATAATATAAAAAAATGTAAACATTAAAAATCCTTAAATTTGTCGCTTTTTAGGGTTCCGATCATCTGATGAAGAAACGGTACCCTAGTTTATCTCCGTCCGTCTGTATGTCACAGCGGATTATTTCAGATACTAATAATATTTGGAATATTTATGGGAAATTGGGATTCACAGGTGCCGCAATGGTGAAATATTTTAGTTATAAAAAGGAGCTAAACACGGGGGATTCGGGGATATTTAAAAGTGGAGTCTCGAAATCAAATGAAATAATGAAAAAATGTCTTGTATGAATATTACAGGTAAACCTAAACGAAGTAAAGTTTTTAAGAAATCATCAAAAACCCTTGACAAACAAACTTTAGTTATGCGGTTGAGAAAACGAACCTTATTTCTAGTTTTTTAAATAATAGATAGACCAACGCTTGACCTCAGTCAAGTCCACCTCGCACCCAGGTTTTTTAAAAACTTTGACGTTTGACTTATATTAGTATTTAGACCATCTTGAATATGATTCATGTCGCGTAACCGTAACAGTTTCCTTTCTCATTGAAATTTTCGATAAACGTTTTGCTGATTATACTACATCTACATACGTATCAAAGATCTTCCAACTATCGGCATGATATTTAAGCCGACTCCGCACCCCTTCCTTGCAGGTTGGCCTCGAGCGCTTAGCATACAAAATTGAATTCCACCGGGCGTACAGCGCGTAAACTATCCTACAAGATGGGGCGAGGTTACGCAAAGATCTGCGCGGTGTGCTTCGTATTGCCACGGTAATGAACGGATGGGAATGACTGTCACCTGCTATGTTTAGGATGCTCAAATGTTAAACGTTCTAGAAAAGTTCGAAATTATATTTAAAGTTGTGTTTTTTTAAACATTTGAAATTGCGGGATAAATTATGTGAAAAAGTTTTAATATGCTTGCTGTTTGTTTACAAAAGTCTTACTTTATAATACAAAGAAGGCAATATTAATTCAATCGTTTCTCAATTTTTATATTAATTTTAGTAATTTATTCTACTTTATTAACTAATATATAAAACTATTTAAATCATCATCATTGAAAACGGAAACGTCCACCGCTAAATACACACATCATAGTGAACAATTTTATATTACATACATATATAATACAGCAAACAATTTAGTTTTAATATATCCATGACTCATCATCATCAGCCAGGAAACGTCCCCTGCTGGACATAGGCCTCCTTCATGGTACGCCACATCGATCGGTTCCGAGCCACCTGCATCTAGTAGAGGGACGGCCCGGTAGATGTTTCCCGGTACGTGGTCGCCATGAATAATAATCGCAAAATAATCATCTATTTCAAATAAAATAATACAAGCCAACGCAGCGGTTGGAACACGAAACAACCGCCTAGAAATCCCCTTTATCCCTTCAAAACCGTCAAAATGTCATTACTAATAAACAATGCGGCATAGTTTCACGTGCCAGTCGCTCCGCGTCGCAATCGCAATGCGTCGCTTAATCGCTGGTGTGTGTCGTTGCATAATGAACCCGGATGAGACGGAGTTGGCGCGTGTGTGCGCCCCTTTACATGAGATTATGTGGTTCACTTTAGAAAACATTAAAGGTGAAGTTCCATTATGGGCCGTGCCTTGATAGACTTTTAAAGTATAAAGAAAGATATGGAGTTTATTCTAAAAACTATAAATTTCCACATTAGATGAAACTATATCGTGTTATTTATTATTTCCGAATTTTATAAATAAACTAAAAAACTTTCATAATATTAGTGTGAAGACTTTTTGAATGTACTACGTCAGATATTGAAATTTCTTTTGTTTCTTTAAACTATTAGCCTACGTAACAGAATAAACACTATTTTGTACCATATGCTGGAAATGGAGATAGATGCCTTCTATGCCTATCGAACAAGTAGAATAAATCCTGAAGTACACGCGGACAAAGTCGCGGGCGGAAGCTAGTTTTTAATATTCGAAAATTGTGTAGGTCTATAAAAAATGTAATGAATTGTTAAGAATATTAATTTTTTTAATTCTTATTTATTACGTGTTAGTTGTTGTGGATGTCTCCATACATTTCTGAAACAATAACTTTCATTTCTTCAACATTGATTGGTTTTGTTCTGTTTGAGTTGTTGGAAAGATTATAATTGCCTGATATGGTAATTACAGTAACGTTGTTTGATCGTATTCTGGATATTAACAAACCAAACACAGCTAAATTTTGCCAACAAAGTCTATTACTATTTAGTTACTAGGCTTGTTAATTCGTCGTTAATTGATTTTGGATTTTGTTATAACAAATTACACATAAGCATTTGGTACCATGCTTTTCAAAAAATTATGGACAATAAGTTTATTTTATCAAAAATAAAGTAAAAGCAAAACTTCTGTTTTCAAACTATTGTATGGAACCTAGATATTTTATCATGGTATACAGGCAGTGTAATATATTGGTTACAAAAATACTTCGACCAGAAATATTTAATCTTTTCACCAGTAAAAGAGATGTAAAACAGTTTGAGTTATAGATCCCTATTCTACTTGTATCTGTTCAATGATATCACATTGCGACGGGAAATTGGAAGATAATTACCTCGACGATCGATCCGAATCAAAACAGATGTTTCTGGCAACTCGATCAGGGAGCGGCGACGACGCGACCCAAACAAAGTAAATCAAATTTTGCAGAAAATTTGCATTGAAAGTTGAATGTAATTTTGTGATGATAAATTCGTTTTTAAAGAGCCGTGGAGTTTATTGCATGATTATTGGAATAGGTAGGTCCTGGTCGACGAAGTGGGGAAAATCTTTCTCTGGCTACTGTCATATTGTTGATGCTTGGTGAGCAGTGGTCTCCTTTTGTGAAACGTTAATGGTGCAGAAGGAGAGCGCAGAACAGAAGCGGGAATGAGCCGATTCCGCTCGGAGAAGGAGGCGAAAGGGCAACGGAAACGTTCGCCAGCATATCCCTGGTTATACTGGGCTAGGTACCGGAGACAGAGTTGGGGCTCCGGATGTCTTTCCTCGATCCTGAGAGGGCAGCGGAAACGGTGTGGCCCCCTTTTCGTTGCGAAGTTATTATCAGCATATAGTATATGGGAACACTGGATGCTTTCGTTTGGAGGACCCAGAGCTCTCCGACATGCGCAGCGGATGGCCTCTGGAGGGGTTTAGTAGGTAAAAATTCTACATAACCCGGCTCTTCCCCTAAAGAGTCGGATATCTTTTGAATATTCCCCTCCTTTACAAAAGGGTAGGACCGCGTCGGACTCTTAGTCCGGAGGTCCCGGGTTCGATTCCCACTTGCAAGTAGTTCTGTACAACTGCGTTTAACTGCGCCCCACCTTGGCCCGATAGTTCTGATTTTCGCGATTCCCAGTACCTATAAATACTCAGTTTGGTTAGTGATGCGCCATGTTCTGCTCGCCTAGCTAGCAGACACCTCTAAGTCTGCCGCCAAACAACAGTGTTCATACACCTGTTGTGATCCTGTATGAAAGATAGCAGAGCCATCGAATCACTATATTGAGGCTTCTAGGTGAGCATTCTTTCCATCCAACACTCAAGTTCAACCGCATTTTAAAAAACGTACTTCTATTTGTAATGAGTAGCCAGCCAGCTACTCGAGTAAGTCGATGTATGTTTGTTGAGGCAAGTCACTCGAAGAGCGCGACTGTTTCCTCTCACAGAAAAACTACATCCACTTGTCTCAACTATCACTTGACACATAATGAAGGACACTTACAAAACTCTCAGCTGTAAGCACGTACACCCCTCAACCACGCTTCTTCTCGCTGCTCGGAAAACAGTAGAAAACAACACAAGCTTGCGCCACCGACGGTCTGTCCCATTAAAGTCCATAATCCTTTCTTTATTGAATTCCCTGTGTCTCTAGTCTAGTACGTGGGTATGCACATTTTTGCAGCGTTCCCCGACTGTGGGCTATTTGCGGGCTCCTGGACTATAATATGCGTCCGCGAAGGTGAAATATTAAATTTGCTTTAAAAGACATCACAACGCGGTGCAGTGTTGAAATTTTTCGTTTTGTCGCATGAATTTTGTTCACAGTTTTAAAGATGTGTGCGAAGCGAACAAACGTCTTCCTTTCGACTACTAGGGTAAAAACTACTTTCTGTGTGTTTGTATATTTTCCTGTACAAGTCGCATTTCTCAACCGATCTAAACGAAACTTGGTATGTAGGTTAAAAGGATTATTAGAATTTTTCAGTCGTTGGGGATTTTTGTTTGGATGGGTACCTCCTCCAAAAAGTGGTAAAAAGAGGGTACTGGATATCTACGCCATATGATATCCGGTTTCGATGCGGTTTCGTGATACATATTTGAAAGTTTAGTTAATGGAGTAGAGACAAGGTAAAAAATAGAAAAAGTTATTAACAGAACACCTGGAACAATCTTTTTATCACAAATCCAACTATTATTGGCTATCACTATTTATGGTGTTATGCTTCAATTTCGTTAATATTTAAAAAGAATTGTGTGGGGCAAAGTATGTTCTCGCGAGGTCTACAGCTCTATTATTATAAAATATCGTTAGTTATTTGAGAATATAAATTTATTATATTAAGGAATAGAGGAAGAGTCCCTAGTCCAAAAGTGAAATTTTTAAGTGCACGTTATTTATTTATTGTAATTTATTAATAATTAATCTAAAACGAAATTCTTATACAAATTGTTTATTTTGGTGCGATTTAGAATTTACAGTAGTATTAGAAGATCCAATATACAATACAGTACATTTTAAATAACACATCACTAGTTTCATTCAGTGACTGGAATCACGACGAAGTCGGTCGGTATATGGTTTTAGTAGACAGTAGTTACTCGTATCTACCTATGATGGCAACAACTCCATCACGATGCACTGCCATGTACATATTCTGTGAGGGTAATCGAAAGTTCCAGACGATTTACGCGGTGCCAAGTGACAGATGGGGCCTATTAGCCCTATCCATCTCTGTGCAGCTGAATTATTTATGTACAGCGATGCACCTAAGTGCAGCCGTGAAACATGGCACAGGGGTCACTCATGTTCTCTCTGTAGGATCGATGGATGTGATTCGGAATTTTTCCTTCATTTTTATGGTTCGGTCAAGTGCGAGTTGGACTCGCGCACCGAGGGTTCCGTACAGAATATTAACAATTAGCATACTGAAAAAAATTTGGTAGTGACGTTTTGTGACAGTATTCAGAATTTTTTAAAAATGTATAGAATTTAGAGACTATGATCAAAAACGAAAAAAGACGAAGTATAATAATGTCCAATGTCAAAGAATATAAATTTCGACGTGAAAAATGAAAAATGTTCACGTTAGTGGTATTTGCTCTTAGCTACCCAAATACAAAATGATTAAAATGCATTGCGATCAGTGACGTACATACGATAACAAGCAGGTTCATCCCAAGAACATTACTTCGATGAGGCACTGACTAATGTTACTGTCCATCTTTGCTTCGTTATCAGTTGCTCATCCTCATCAGTCCTCTGGTGAACCTGGCCCTCCGACACATGTTGCTATTGCCAGCTCTTTCCGCGAGGGGATTTGTTGTAACCACCGAGCTTTTGTTACATTTTCGAATTTATTTTTGCTGGTTTATTGGGTATGTATTGTATTTTATACCATAGAGGGCATAACAAAACTTCCAAAAAAATTAGAAATCTATGTTTAGGGTTCCGAAAATCCGAAGAAGAAACGGAACCCTTACAATCTCACTTAGTTGTCTGTGTGTCTATCCGTCCATCCATCACAGCTGATTATCTTAAGAGCTACTAATGCTATCGATTTGAAATTTGGAATAGTATTGGGAAATGGTGACCTAATATATAATATAATAATAATAATATAAAGCCACAACTGTGACAAATGAAATACCAAAATAATCAAAGGGTCGAAATTTCAAACTAGAGTCCTTAGTTCAAGTGGGGTATCACATAAAAGGGCTTTGGTTTGTTAGTGTGTATAAAACAGATTTGCATATTATCTTTGATGCATAGTTTTTCCACTTATAATGAAAAGTTTATTTTAAAATACCATTCCATTGACCATTCCATTTACACGGTCTCTCAAATGAGAGCATTTTGGTCAACTACCCAATTCCAATGAATGCGTAATTCAGTTACCTTCAAAACCGATTCTAAATTTAAAATGTAACGAAGAATAAGCGGTGTCCGTCACAGTAACAACTCCCCGAGGAGAGCATTATAGCGTCAAGCAGCGATAAAAGCGAAGTGCATTAGAATCGGTAGCACTTGCATCGCACCTCGTGTGTACATAAACTTCTAACAGCGGACGGACATCTTAGAGGGGAAACATTTACGTTAGAGAGCCGTGTGATACTTACTAGCTTGATAATATAACCAACCATGTTTTCCCTGTGAATTCCACAGTAAGTTCATCATATCAATGGACGATTATGATGAAATCTCTCATAGAGACCGTCTGTTGGTCGCGTCTATCTCTGGGGGTGGAGTATTATGTCCAATAGTTAACTTGTGATATAAAAATACTTAGAACAATACAATTTAGGAAGGGTAAAACGGGCGAAAATTACGTGGTTACGAGGTTTCAGTATATTTGGGGCAATTGTTGAGTGCAATCCCGAGAACCCTGACTTTTGCGTGCTTTCGTCTGCATCCTTCAGCAATTATCCAACGCAAACACTTTTATAAAGTAGCACATGTATGCTCCTACATCAAGATCGAAGGCGTTACTAAATTGCGCTTATAAATCGTGTCAACTACAATAATTATTACGTTTTATCCCATTGTACTAGTTTTTATAACCAGCCAAGTGCGAGTAGGCCTCGCGCACATAGTGTTTTGAAAGCTGATTTCCCCGACCACATTGTGTTAATGATTTTTGCTGATTTCTGAAAATCTTTTTTAGAAGGTACTCGTATAAATAAAGCACTTTCATATGATACTACATTTGACCTGGTGATTTTACTTTGAAATTTCGATCTCTTTGCCAACGACCACAAATGCGATTGGTTTTCAGTTTTTCATCGGATGATCAGAAATATAAAAGGGGTCTATTTTGTGAACAGCATACTCGTACAACAACACACAACGTTTTATACAATTACTAATTAATTTTCTTGTCATAAACAGCTGTTTAATCCCTCTACTTCCTAATTTCCCTTTATTGAACTGATAACTGTCATTAATTTCGGCCCCAAACCACACCGTGAAAGCATTGCGCAACCCTCCCGGAGTCCCCAATGATAGCGGTTTCATAGACTGCACTCAATCTAAAAACAATATCGCTAAAGTATTCATGACAAATCGTTGTCTAACGAAGAGAAATAACTGTGTGAACACAGGGTGTCTTTAGTTCAGGGGTGAAATTTGAGGTAGAGTGTCACTGCAAGCGACGTGCACTGACAGTATTATTTGATGGCGCGTTGGATGGACATGGAAACACCTCTTTTTTATATTTAAAACAGGAAGAGAGTACAAATTATCTTTATCATTAGCTGAGGAAGTCCAATGTTGCACATGGGCCTCATAGACCACTTAAAAGTGGACTGGATGTTCACGGCAAGATGTTGTTGATTCTTAGGTTTAATTTTCTCCTCTTTGGAATGAGTGGCGGGGAAAATGGTTAAAGTGAATATTGTGAATTAAATGTACTTTATATTTCATTTATCAACACTTGTTAATAACCCAACTACTCTTTAAAAATCGAACAGCTTTGAAAATCAGCGATTTGAAACTTGAATTTGGAATATCACTTTGATGATGTAGTGTATGGATTTTCTACGCTTGAAAAGACGCAAGCGGATTACAGGTATGATATATATCGCTGTCATCGAAGCCCTACGCCTACCACGCCCTGCAGTCAGCCCAACGGTAGGGTGCGTAACTACATAACACCGTTTAGATTGATGGCTGATGCAATTTGCGACCGACTTGGATTTATTGACGTTGATAAAAGAACAACTGCGCCGCATTTTGATAATACGCCTCTAAATCGCTCTATTTGTCAGGTTGAATTGGGTTACCTTTTGTTTTGTTATTGAAGTATGAATTCAGAGTCTTCATCTTTATCTATTTTCTTCGGGAGGTACAAACTTGTGCTAGATGGTACATATTGACCCTCGAAAACAATAATATTGCAAAGAGTCTAGGCAAGGTCTTACATTGTATATCGATTGGTAGTTCTTAGAAGAAGTATTGCATCTTTGTTGTAGTTTTGTTGTCCTATGGTCAGGACTTAACACATCAAAAGACTTGTACTCTCAAACGGCGGTCAGTATATTTTAGAATTTTGTATCTATACAAGAGACGTTCTTCATTTCTTTGAATTGTCTTGATGCTGTTGGTCCTGCGACCATTACAGCTTCACCCGAACGATTTGGCTAGCGAAGCGCTGGACTGGTTAAGATTTTAGTTTTCAGGTTTTAAAACTGATTTCAGAGACAATGGTGGTTCATGTTTATATGATATTCGACGTTTTTTAATAAGTCTTATAGCAAGCTTGGCGACAATCTTAAATTCACTAGGCTTTACCTTCTTCTAGATTCGTCTGAGAAATCTTCCTAAATAATTCCACAGGCACATGTCACCGGGATAAGACGTAGCATGACCATCTCTATATTTCTCCAAATAATTTTGCCGTTGAGACATTGTCATAGTCATTTGACTGCGTGACAAGATTTCGCAGCTACAGCACTACGAAGATTCTTTTAACTCATTAGTAAATCTCCTAGACATTAGGTCCCCGAGAATTCCTATGAGGACTTCTTTTACATTTAACCCTAATGTAACGAGACAGGCTAGTCGTCCAAGATTACCAACCGCAGAAGGGATTCCCTAATCGTTCTAGGGTAGAGACAAATCACCGGGACACACTGCACTGAGTTGCGGGACGAACCCCGGGGGACGCTGCGCTACTGTCCCCTAGACAATGCATTTACGGGGTGGTTTGTGCCGTAAGATTCTTGCGGGAAGAAACTTGCCCAGTAAAATGCCTCTAAAGCTGAAGTAGGTCACACTGGACTCAACTTATACGAGTCGAGACGAAGTCTAAGGTAAACTTATATTCCGTAATCAAACAAATTTCGTCTGTCGGTCTGTCTCTGACAGTATCGTATGAGTATTTAATATCATACAAAAATTCATGTGCGAAGCTTTTGGGTAAAAAGAAAAATGTACACAATATATACTTGTTATAATCCAGCTGTTAAAAATTCAAATTGTAGAAATGTGCATCGGTACAAATGTCAAGCTTTAATAATATGTGCCACATAAGCCCATAAGGTGTGTTTCAATTAGTGCAGAACCTTACGATTACTCTGTATTTGCTTATAGCTTGCACCGTCATACTAAAGGGAAAACTGTAAATAGCGGTAAAATGGGTGGTAATTTCCCGGCTGCAGCGACTTTGACTGATGTATCGGCGCCCGGACACCTAATAAAGTAATGCATTTTGGGGTCCAACATGCCTGCAGCCCCACGACACTTATTTATCTGTGAGGGGAGACAAATGATGCGTTCGTTATATAGTAATTCCTTACTCTAAATAAAAGATAACTTTATACGCCACTTAATTACTTGAATCAGAGACATAACATCTAGAAGATCTTGTGAATTGTGTATTTCAAACATTTCATTTTCCTTTATAAATTGCCTTTTGGAATAATGGCTTCTAGCGCTCTCGAGGCTTAGTGCTTGTGCATTAATTATTTAGAAAAGGTCTTTGAAAGCAGCGCTTTCGTGAAATGTAAAGTTTTCATTAGCCAAATAATTATAATATGCTGATTTAGCTGCGAAACATTTTCTTGTGCTCCTTTTATGTACTACGAATAAATGTGAAATACATTTTGAACATCTATCCCTTTATGATAAGATTTGGCCACGGGGCCAAAGCCGCGGGTGACCCACTAGTTAAAAAACCTTCCAATCCCGAGTCGGACTCGCGAACCTAGTGTTCCGTACATAATGAGCTTACTAAAAGCATAAATAATCGAAGGTAAGGTTGAACAATGATCCAACGAAAGTGTAAGTCCGATTAAAGAACAAACTTAACTTTATAATGGAAACTTTTTATCCCATACATCGGTCTACTCACGATAAATGCTTCAACTGCAAATGTAAGTTTGTAATATTAAAAAAGCTACTTTAATGGTACGGAAATACCCTATAGGTTTTGATTCCCTTGCGAGTGTCGGAATATTCGGTACAAACTGCCGTATTTTATGATTACGTAGAATTAGAAGATTGATTTTTTTCGTAGGCTTAAAGGTTTGCAAACCTGAGGATTTGCTATTAATTTCACATTGACACCTCTACTCTAAGCGAACCTGAGAAAAAGGGTCTTGCCAGACAGACCGACAACAAAGCTATACTAGGTTACGTAACCCTAAAAAATTAATATAGAACGAATTAAATGCAAGGGACAGACAAAAATGTGATTTATGCTCTACTGGCATGTGATACATCCTCTCTCTGATCACAACTGACATGGCACTTTACGCTTGTAAAGAATGATGGCTCAATAGTGCGACAGGGGTGCAGGTGCTCTAACTGATCAACTGATGGCACCGAACATTAGGCAGAACGGTGATGTAAGAGCCGGTGTTACGGAAAAAATGCAGGTAGGGGGAAATGGGATGATTTGTCTTACGGAATTGGCAAAAAATCTACAAGGGGTCCCTTGTAACGATTGTCGATGCTTGAAGGTGGGGCAAGGCGAACACTTTGGTTATATTTTTTGTCGTCATTGTAACCAAGAACGACTAAGTTACATTAAACGTTCGTAATGTCCGATTAAATCCCAATGTCTAATTAAATAAATACAATTCCGATTAAAAAATAGAAACACTGATAGCTCTGGTTTCTGTTTGTCTGACCATCTGTCTATCACAGCTGATAATCATCATCATTAGCCGGCACACGTCCACTGCTGGACATAGGCCTCCTTCATGGTATGCCGCATTGACCGGTCCCAAGCCACTTGCATCCATCGACTTCCCGCGACCTTAACCAGGTCGTCGGTCCATCTAGTAGGGGGACGGCCCAGTACAAACTTTCCGGTACATGGTCACCACTCGAGAACTTTTATTCCCTAAAGGTTACCGGTTGTTCGAGCGACGTAGCCTGTCCAATTTCACTTCAGCTCACTGACTTGTCGAGCTATGTCGGTGACCCTTTTTCGTGTACAGATTTCCTCGTTCCGGATATTTCGAGCATAGCTCGTTCCATTGCTCGCTGAGTGACTTTGAGCCTATTTTAGTCAGGTTACTCAGCAATAACTAATGATATCGACTTGATGAAAAGTTTAAACATTGTAAAACAGATATTTCCTGCGCTGCATAGCTTCTGACTTATGAATAAATTGAGTAATAAGTTTTCTGCCATGTCACGGAATCCTTAGTGCATGATTACGACTCTCACTTGGCCGGTTTTTTCCTAGTAAGTGTCCTAGATAGTTTCCAAGATCAAATCACACATATATCGCCACGTCAAAAGTCAAACGGTATTTCCTTGAAGGAAATTTTTTGATAAAGTGGTTAGTCATTGCCATGCTCTTGACATTTTACAACAGTCGCAATCTCATAGTTTTGAATCCAGAAACTTTTACTTGAAATGATATCGGGAGTAGCAGTAGTTTAATTGACGTCAAAAATATCCAAATATTAAAAAAAGGTTTTACTACTTTTTTGATTTAAATATATTTAAACCTGCTTTTATTGTACTGTCTTTTGACCGCAACATCGTCTGTGTGGATTTCAGAAGTTCACGGAAACATACATCGGGATAAAAATTAAGTAACCGATGTAACGCTTCGGCTCCAAAACTATCACTATGCAACAAGTATTAATTCTTTAAAAAAACACGCAGTAATCGTACAAAACGATCCATTTAATGCCGGAAATGCCTAACATCAGCTGATACTCTTCGAACTGCTGTATGGATTTTTACCGAATATAGCTAAGAACCACCAAGGAAACTTGCTTTCACGTAAAAAAACGCATAAAAATCGGCCCATCCGTTTGAGAGCTACGATGCCACAGACAGACACACAGTCATTGGCGTCAAACTTATAACACCCCTCTTTTTGCGTCGGGGTCAAAAAGAACGTCGATTACGTTGCTGCGCGAAAAAAAAGGACAAACGAACAGACCAACCAAATAACACGCTTACGCATCAAGAATATTGGTGCAAATGGTTTGTAGACGCAACTTATTACACCTCGTCATAAGAAGAACAGCGGTTCACTCTTCTATTTCCGCCCAACAAAAAAACCCTATAAAGACGCAATAAAAACGTACCTGTCGAGTGATTGCCCCGATCCTGTTCTGAGAATCTTCAGCCCCATGATGTATAATGGTTGCAATTTATTTTATCGTCCATTAGTGGCGAATTGCAGGCGAGATGTGCGCAGTGGATTTACGTACGGGGGTCCTGTACAATGTATTTTAGTGGGACGTTTAAAGTGATTCGGATGAAGTTACTACATGCGTCTGCATGTAATTTATCCTTTATTTGTATACATTGGGCTAAATTATTTGGAAAGTCCATCGATGGAAATTCATGCATTTAACGTACATCTATTAAAATATCTTATGAAATGGGGTGATTATATTATAAAGCCGCAACCAAAACGCATTTCCTCTTCCCTAAAGTTCTAAGTATTTTATGGGCTACGAACGCGTACTGTCGTTGGCCACATCGTCACTTACCATCAGATGTGCAGAAAAGAAAAAGAAGAACATTATATGAAATACAAAAGCAAAAGCAACAAATAGGTATACCAAGACTTTACAATCTAGTAGACTTTAAAAAGCTGCACCCACTATTTTATCGAATTGAATAACGAACTACTAACCCATTTCTCTTCAAATTCAATTACCGTCAGCTGGATTAGCACTGATTTCTATACGGAGACCGAGAGAAATTTCTTTTTCCTCCGATATCTTTGTATTGATATTTGAGTTCAACTACTCTTGTTTGTCAGCTGGAAAACTCCAATTATCGATTCATTGTGTTGCTTCTGGACCGGAACGTAATTCGTTAGCTACAACTTTTGTTGTCTCTTTCTATTCCTAAGAACATGTAGGAGAAGAAATAACTTAGACAATGTTGTTTTTAAATTGAGTAGAAATAAGGCATGTGAGCTTAAAAAAGTAACGGCATACTTATGTACATACCAACAATATTTTACTGTAATTTGTAATCAAATGTGTTTTTGGTATATCACCGAACCGACTTACTTCTTCCAGTGCTCATAGCACTGTTGTGCCTCCGCCTTATTAGCTTGAGGCTTCTGGTTGCGGACGATTAATATATATATAACATCACTATCTTAATTTCCAATTAAACATTAAAAGAAACATAGGCAACCAATAGCAGCGGGTATATTTCACAATACACATTCTCTACCCTTACCTAATGTATTTTTATTATGTACCTAAAACAACAAATGTGTTACTTGTCTGTATTACATACAAATACGTAAAAGGAATTCCACCTCCAATCCTCATCTTTGAGGAACGCGTCTCAACGCTTCACAAATCATATTGAATTTATTTAAAATCTTTCAAACATTTCACTGGAGGCGAGCACTCTAGTTGTAAAGCACAGGCTTCACACCGTACGTACGCTTTGAGATCGCAATAAAGGTTCAATCACACGTACCGTCAAAGTTTCTAGAGTGTCTTTTTGTAACGCCGACGACAGTGTACGCGGAATTCACTCGGAAGTGTAAAATGAAGGTGTACGACGATATGGTATCTATCAACTTTTGAATTGATTTACAATAGGATCAAATATAATCCCGTGGGTGTTTATAGACATAGTCATCATCATCATTAGCCGGGAAACGTCTTCTGCTGGACATTGAGGATCCCGAGCCACTTGCATCCAGCGACATCCCCGCGACCTTAACTAGATCGTCATTACATCTAGTAGGTGGACGGCCCGGTACACGTTTCCCGGTACCTGGCCGCCACTCGAGAGCTTTTCCTGGAGATAGTACGAGATCGGATATAATTTTTAGGCAACCTAAAGTATTATTTGTGTCGGGGACTCGAAAGTACACGATTTGATTACCTTTTCTGAAGTCGGTCAACAAGAAAAATGGCAAGGTTTCATCTTTACTTCGTTGATATTCGAAAGTTCTGCTAGCTAAGCAGTGGAATTCCCTGCCGTTTTTTTTGTTTCATTTTTTATAAATTCAAGGCCAAAGTGCAAAGCTTTTTACTTACAGATGTGTCGCTCTGCACCACATCGTCACTTAGCATTGGATTCATGCAGATAATACTAATGATGACGGTGCGACAGCTATGAGTTAATTTGATATTTTCATACGTCTTAGAAAAGGAGGATTCGGCTTTGTGTATTTTCTGTGCAATTTTCACCTTATATTTTCGCTGATTGTGAACGGATTTTTATCTTACTCTTTTCTTGGTTATATTACAAAACTGGACTAGTTAAATTTCAAGAAAATATTCTAAGTCTTAGGGTGGATAATTTGTTGGACGAATTCTATGTTTTAAATTTCACAGAAATTTTGTAGGCAATTGAAACTGGTACAATAACTAATGCAAAAAGAACTGTCTTTTTAAACGCAATGATTAATTACATACACTAAAAAAATAGGTGTACTTACACTTAATAAAAAGAACCACATCTTCGTATGATTGACATATTTATTGCTCCGCTGTCCCAAAGCCCGTGCCATGGAAATGCAGCGAAGATGCAAGTTGATGCATTGCATAGAAGATAGGATGTAAATTTTTGATTCACAGCGCCCTTTGTAAAAAGGTTATGAACTGTAAATTTGCATTTTCTCCGCTAGCTTCAAATTGAAACTTGTGAATGCGAGAACTTCATACATTGTTGGCAGTTTAATTTGGAATGTAACTGCACCAACTTTATGTAGAATGTTTAATTATTTAAGACACGTTCGCGAGTTTTTCAGTCGAAATGTGCACGGGGAACGAAATTCTTGGAGAATTTCAGGTTACGCGGTCTTTTAGAGATGTTATTGTTAAGTTGTATTTTTCCTTTTATTAATAGATTTTCTTGGTTATCAAATTGTAGGCTTAAGCATGGTAGGTAGTGTTTTGTATCTAAATCTATGAAATGTAACACCCGTTTTAGCATAAATTTGGAATGAAGTTTTATTTATTTTAAATTGTAAACTTTTCTTGAATATGACAAAATACGCGTTATCAATTTTAGATCGATATTATTCAAAACAAAACAAATAAAAAATGTTTTGCTTTGTTAGTATCTTTTACTACTTATATTTTCTTGAAAGGACTAAAATGTTCTGCCCCAGTAACTTCTACTAAGCGTCTCTGTTTCATCCGAAGTTCGAAGGCAAGATCGGCTTTAAACTAACTTAATCGAATAAATAAGTGAAGTGGGAGGGCTACAAATTTTAAACGTCCTTAGGGTGCTGTAGTACTTCCCTTCAGCAGTTCCGAATTAAACTCGCGAAGCTAATAATTCGAGAACTTCGCAATATGTTGTTCTGCTTGACGAAACATTTAGAAGGGGATCGGGTAACTCCACAGAGGGTTAAAATACGAGTATAATAGAAATGGTCATGACATTATTTTTGTACGAGTTTTTTTGTAGCTTATATTTTATTCTTTTTACATATACATATTGAAATTTGATTTGCACTCGGCCTTTATTTATCTTGGTGGTAATTATTGTAAATTATCTGTAAGATATAGTAACGATGAGACGTCTTAATCTCATTTCATAATTACTCGTGATAATACTTGCATAGTATGTTTATTCCATTGTATCATGTAAGTAGTAATTGAGGCACAACGTTTCCTTTTTTCATCTGAGTTAAGAAACTTCCCTATTTATAATACGGATGGAATTTAGCTGATACATTTTGAAGATATGCAAATGTTCTCTTATTTACATACAAGTTCTTATTTTAGATATGCTAGACGTGCGAAAGTTATTAACATATAACTTAGTTTGTATGTTTCAGTAGCTTCTTAAGATTTTAATACAAGAGACACAATTTTTCTCTGACTTCGTGGTCTTGGATGATGCAAGTCTGAATAAATTAGGTCAAGTCACTGGAGACGCATTTGACACTATCCGTCACCGTGTCACCAAAACGCCGTATTCCATTGCCTTTTGATACAGATTTCTGTGGTCAACTTTATAACGATGTTGATTAATTTGTTTTCATTGTGATTTATTTGTCTCGGATGTAGATTATTGCGGAAATCGGGTTTTGGAAATTTCAGTTAATTAAGAAAGGGATAATTTTATGTTAGTGAGTAGATGAAATATCTGATTTTAAAGAAATGTGTTTTATACATTTATAAAAACTTTTGGCTGGGATTTCGTTCGCTTGGACTTAATAAATTAGCTAATGGGAACTACATGTTCGATCAGGATAAAAAGTTGGCTATGTTTTTTTCCGGCCCTTCAACTACCCATTTACAAAAAAAATATGTCAAATAGAATCAAATTTTCTTAGTTTCAATCAAGTCTATAATTTTATTGACAACACATCTTGGTGGTAGGTAGGACAATTCTCGATCACCTTGACGGATTGACGACGAAGCAATAAAAACTCGATCAAATCTATTTCATATTTGAAACGTATGTCTATGAAAAGTCGATCGGGGATACGATAACATCCTAAAATTCTTATTTTGAACATGAATAAAATAACCAAAATTATATTCAGCGAAAAATTATTTTTTCTTGGAGGACAACTCTGTGCATAATAAGTTCGTATATTTTCAGTATGGACGCTTCACAAACTCTTTTTTATAAGAATCTCGGAAAAAGGAAAGCGATTCTCACATGAACCTTTCACACATGTCATCTATAATATCTGGAGATTTCCTTTGTTCTGCAGAAGGGGAGGATATTAGAAAATAAGGAAACCTGTGCAGCTTCCCACGGGCCTCTGGTTTGCACAAACACCCCACTTATTGAATGTAAACACCATTACGGCATGGTGCTGCAGGCGTCTTGTGCCTTTGTTTGCTAGGTGCTCGCTCTTAGGCTGACAATAATGGAATACACAGATTGTGTTGGTTTGAAAATGTTACCATGTTAAAGCTTTGTCACTGTTAGCTTGAAATCGGTTACAAGAAAATCATGATATCCATCAGCGGTACACTAATAAAATGTCATATAAATTCAAAAATAAAACAAGTGCACTAAATTATAAAACTAAAAGATAATTGATGCACAGAATACGGATTTGTAGACTAAATAAAGTCGCCGATATCTACATAGCTTGCTGAATCAGTAAGCTATGTTGGAAATGGCAAGTCAGTAAGCTGTGCTGGCAAAAACCACCACGAGCAGTAACCACTTACTGTAAACGTGTACTTACTTAGTTCTTACTTGATGTACCGACGACCTGGCAAAGGTTTGAGGAAGCCGCTGTATGCACGCGGTGCGCAGTGAACAGTACAGAAACATATAAACATTTGGTCGATATAAATACCATCATATGTATTTATTACTACCATATTATCATATGTATCTACGTAATGGCAGATCTATTGAATTTGTTTTCTGTAATTTAAAATATGTAATGCGTGTTTAAATCCAATTTTGAAAGAGTTATGGACCCAGTCACAATATATGATAGTTGAATTGTAAATCATTATTTGAATCATTTTTACTGTTGTGTGTATCGCAGCTATGTCGTAGCTCGATACAATTGTAAAGCAATGTCGTACTGTCGCTATAGTACGTTACATTGTTCTCTCACATTTTCTCGACCAATACAGATACATGAAGTAGATGTATTACCTGCAATTTTACCACACTACACCACACACACAAAAGGTGGCATTATAGTGGTCACCATTATGCTGTAATATAACCAAACACAACTTGACAAATTTCCAGTCAAACAACTGTCTGTGTTTAGTAAAAATTCACCACGGGTCACTTACAAATCACCGTCTAGGGCCACATTAATTACAACTATATTTGCCGTGTCGGTGCGTCACACCGCCCCCCGCCCCCGCCTACTGCCGTCCGTCGTGCCACGTAGCACCCCCGCCTCAAAATTACGCAATCCCCGACGAAAACCACACTCAAACTGTATTTAAAACATAGTTTTCTCTATTTTGACATCGTTATGTTATGGCAATGATTTATTTAAAACGTTCTTTTCACTGTCTAATTGTACGTTTATTTTGACTGGTTCGCTTTCTGGACACTAGACACGTGGTTCTTTTCTAAAACAAAAGACTTAAAGGCAGATATCATCATCATCATCAGCCGGGAAACGTCCACTGCTGGACATAGGCCTCCCTCATGGTACGCCACATCGACCGGTCCCGAGCCACCTGCATCCAGCGACTCCCCGCGACTCTAACCCCATCTAGTAAGGGGACGGTCTGGTAGACGTTTCCCGGTACGGTAGGCAGATATAATTTAATTTAAAATAAAAAAATATATATCTTAATTATCAGAATTTTTTAAATATGGTTTCAACCCTGCAAACGCTCTGACAGGTACAGTCAGATAGAGAAACGCAATTCAATCTTCAAATTATTACCATAACATTATTTAAATAAACGCAATAAAAAATAACGAAATGGAATAACAGTGTCGTGCATGGAGTAAGTCAGAGTGCGGCTCCATAAAGTAGATTAAATTTAAATTGTCAATTCAGTTTTACGAGTCGCGCACTGGGCGTCCGCCATGCCGCACATGACCGAATGTGGTGCGGAATTCGAATGTGATTTTATGTCATAAAAGGACTAGGTGGCAATTTTAATTTAGATTGCATTCATGTTGTATGATGTTATAAGTTAGTTAGCTTTCGCCGTTTTGCTTTACTGATCATCACATAGTGGACACCGTGGACGTACGACCTAGTAAAAAGTCATTCTTCGTTCAGCTATTGACATAGTCTCGCTAATAATGAATTTTATTCAACCGCCTCCGTGGCCTAGTGGTTACACAGTTGGACTCACAATCTGAAGGTCCCGGGTTCGATTCTCATCGGGGCACCTATCAGTACTTGGTTTAGTTGGTTTCTAGGTCCGCCTGGCTAGCTACCACCATAAATTACCTACTACTGCCACAAAAAACTGTGTTAATAACATTGTTGTGCTCAGGTATGAAAGGTAGCATAGCCAGTGACTCAATAGCTTAAGGCTTTTGGGTGAGCACGCGTTACATCCAAAGGGCATATCACCAGTTTACATAAGGTCAGATGAAGTCCAAGTGCAAACAAGAATTAGCAAGTATACATCGCAAATTACCAAATTATGACAAATCCCCGCACAGAAAGTCACATGTGGCACTCCATGAGGTAGTACTAGTCATTATTCAGCAGTGGACTTATGCAGGAGACTTATGAAATACCTACCTACCAAATACCTACACTGCCAAATCTAGGTACTCATACAAAAGTGTATAAACCGATAGCGTTTGCGCTGAAACTTTTATCTCATCCCAGATTAACATAAAATATAACCAACCTACTTACACATACATTTCTGTTGTAAATTTTAATTAAATCTAGGCTTTCTCGCGCTCAGAGTTTCGCGGTAGAATATTTCAGGGGGAAATACTTTCGTAATCCTACGTTTTCAGATTTACTTGATGAAACCTGCTTTCATTTTCAGTCTTGCGACGAGATTCGAAATACGATGTGAGTAGGAAGCCTGGTGATGCAAATGGAATCCTATGATATGAATTCAAATACTTGAGATGATAGTAGAAAACCCAGGCGATGTGTTTTGAAAATATTGGTTAGTATTGAACATCGACTCCGAATTTTATATGCAGTTTCAAATAGAAAGATTTATGAAGAATCGCAATGAAGTATGTCAATTACATTTCCCTTAAAACACTGCATAAGAGCAAGAAAGGGTAAATGTCATAAGGTACAAAAGTTAGTACATATTTTTGTACTCGACTGTACCATAGATTATGTAAACATCTAGTAAACTCAGTAAAACAAGCAAATAGAGACCACTTCGCTACGCGTCATGGTCTCTGCTTGACAATTGTGGCGCCTCGTAGAGTCACTGTCCTCGTCGCAACTTATATTTATTTCTATCTGAATAGCGTAATATGTTGGTTTTGTCTTCCATTGTGTCCTTGGCTTGCATCGCGTTGTCTATTTGATAGGCTACACTTATGACATATAATTGATAGACCGGACTACTAAACTTTTTACCAATGGGTAATAAGCCACATCACGTCACAAACATGCACAATACATTTGACGAATCGTTGACTTTCGAGACCATAGTTTTTCTGTGAAGTGTTTCCCAATGCCTGCTATTATATTACTCTTTTTGAATCTCTCTGTCTCACAGGCAGCCTTTCTCCTTCTTTTATGTGCTTTTTACAAATTACCATATTTTATGTTTCTAAAACAAGTCTAGTCAATAATCAATGTAGCATCATATTCGGCTGCATTATTCCACTGTTCAGTTTGACAAAAGCCATAATAGATCGTCACGTTGGACTATTCGGTAGTGGTTTCGTTATAATCACCAGGCTTAGCTTTTAGGCAAGTCACTGACCATCTCTTGAATATATTCCCTTAGTTCCCTTTCCGACACCCACGAAAAAAAAAACAAGACAGGAACCTTTTGAACAGTACGACGATTTGTACCTCGTTACTGTACAGCCTGAAATAATCTTCGGTAAAATGTTGTTTTAGGTAATATTTGGGTAATACGCTGTCACGTCGGAAGGTTGAAGGTCGTAAGAATGACGGATAAAGTCAACGTGACAAAATGACAATTTCTTATAGTAACCACAAGTCAAAATGAAAGATAAGAAGTGCTTTCACGAAGTACATCACCGTAGTTCGCCATCTGTCATGGACATGCCAGTAAACAAACGTTTCTTGTAAGTTATTGCCGACTGAAAATATGTGTATCTGCAAGTAACGGTCGCGGCGCTGCGTTTTATAGCCACGCTGCGGATCGTACTTCAGGAGATTGTTCAGCTTCCTCGAAAATTATTCTTTTAATTGTCTTCTTTTGTTGCTACTATGTTTTGTACTTTTGTATACAAAAGGCGTAACATAATACGTGTGAGAGCGACAGTGAGTGAGATATATGTCATATGTGTACGTTAAATCTGTTAGATTTTTAATGTTTAAACGCCCCAAATCTCACCGTCTCATTTCAAACAAACAATAAAATACATAGTGATGTCCCTTTCTTGTAAATCAAAATAAAATGTCAACACTTTCAGGGCTTTAAAAATTTAGAATTGGCTTCAATTAAGTGTCACTTGATTGGTATGAACCTGCCGGTGCCAATTTCTGTCCTGTAACGTAAGCTCTAAACATTAATACCTCAACGACTCTTGGACAACGTAATACTACCTCTATATTCCAAGCTGAATGAGAAGGTATTAACTTCCAGAGATGTGCGCGACCACAATATACGCATAATCACCCGCCCATGTACCCATGACCTACAGCAGTGTGAAGTGTGGCCACACAACGGTCAACGATCCTAGACAATCCAGGATCACTCCTGTAGGGATCACCTCAGGAGACGGGCGTGGACATCGAGCACCTTGTGCTCTCCTGGGAGTGTATGGGCTTGCTAGATTGGAAACCTCCCAGACAAAAAACACCAAAAATAACTTCAGACAAAGTTTCGTTGAGGGAAATTCGCATAAATCTTTTGGAACGTCGATGAATCCGTAAACAAATAAATGGGGTCTACTTAACGCGACTCCATTAAAAATTCTATTTCCCGACCTATCAGAGCTGTCGGTCTGCCGTCACCCACCAATCAAACTCACACGGAAATAAACTTAAAACGGGAAGAGCCAACTCAACTAACAATGTAGTACCAAAAGAAAATTATATAACACCTGACAGTGTCATAAAAGTCATGTAAAATCAACGTAATGACTCCTTATCCATACAATACACACTATACGTATATCTTCTACAAGCTGGGGCCACTTTCCAGTGAAAACTGCTTGTATGACTGATATAGAAACACTTTACTAACACACCTACGCGTACCTCGTGAGAATTTGTCGTAGATCACAGCGTCAATTGAACTTTACATTGGTGATAAATACAACATACATACAACAATAGATTTTAAATTTATGAAGTGGGTATCACAAATAATTAACCTTTAATACTTTATTTCTTCTCTATTTCGGATCTAATTTAAACGGCAAATGTAAATAATTGTAGATTATTAGTTCTTTTGTATCTTCTTTCTGTACAAAATAGAAACGAAACTAACACGTTTTCCAGATTCTTTATTTCCACGTGTGACTCGATCGAGTTTTTATGGCGTCCGACTTCATTATGCTAATAGGGGTTCGATTTCGTCGTCCCCTCGTTCGCCAATGATCACTAGTGATTTTTGAGCCGCCCGCTTTCCTCACGGTTAACTGAAAAAACTTCAACATTTTTCCAGCTACATTTTTTCGGGGGAAATTAAGCTGTTTTTCAACACTTAAAAGTATTTAAGAGGGATCTGTTGATCGAATTTTCTATCACTGGTGGACCAGCTAAGGCTATCTTGATTCTAGATACGTGTATCTTTAGATGGTCAATGCAGTTGCAGCCCCGTACGCGTATTAAAAGCTAAACTAACAGGAATTTGTTTCTATAATGACTGGCCCTGAGCAGCTTATATTTGTAACATTGAATTTATCTAATTTTAATTGCATTAACATGTATTCCATTTACGGAAAAAGTCATTGAAGCAGATATTTTGTCTCCGCAATTATTGATCATTACATATTATTTAATATTATGCAGTATTTCACAAGCATGGCACATTGTTCTTTAATTCAGAATTTCACCAAACCTTTTGTAAGTGGTTTTAAAAGACGCGACAACGAGAATTTCTAGAATGGAAAATGCATCTTGTATGAGACGTTACAAAGTTTCAAATTACTCCTTTGCATTTTGCACAAGTAGCCAAGTAGCCTGACGAAGCTTTGTACAGTGTATAATAAATTTCATTCCGTTCTTATAAGGAACATTTTAGGTCGTCCCTACGGCAAGCAGCAAAATCAAGTGCCTAGTCTAAATCTTCGCTCGCACAGTACGTTTTTATGGCCGTAAAGTGCACGTACTCATTATTTTACGGTGAATGTTCATATGGCGACCGTTGTTTGCGGTCGGCATGCGATAAATAATAAATTGTTTATTCTATAATAGTGAATAAGATTATTTTGTGTCTAGACGGCCGTAATATGAATTATGCTCCAATTTCTATTCATGTTTTAAGATCTACTTTTAATAGAGAAATTATCATATAAAGTAAGAAGGTCGTTAAGTTGCATCACATCTTTTGCTAGACCCAGAATTTATACAAACTAAACATTTTGCGCTTGCCCTTCATCTTACCTAATGGTTATTGATGATAAGGCAGTTGGATGAAAGCGTGCCGAGTGCTGACCCAGAAGCCACAAGTTAAGAATAATAAGAATAAGAATAAATTTATTTATAAAAATGTACAAAATGTTTTCTTAAATCTAATTGGCTAGAATATTTTATTAATTAGTTAATACGGCACTGACTACGCTGTCTTTTTGCTACCGAAACACAACAGTGCTATTAAAACTGCTGCTTCGTGGCAGACTTAGATAACATGGTGGTGTTTAGACAGGCGATGTTGTATCATTACTCTGTGTCAAATCATTAGTCTTATGTATGAGAACTGAAGCACAATAATGCTACACTAAATGTATATTTTTAATGTTACGTGTTGGTAAACTACCTCGACTTGATTAGTGAGCTGGGATTTATCAGTGTTCATAAATATCAAACCACCAGATAAATCTAGTATGTACCTGGAAATTGAAGCAGCGATATCCTTTTCATCATACTGACGACGTACCTGCTAGACTACTGGAGGTGATTAATTTTTACTCCTCGACTTTTACTTTAAGGTCGAGCCTCACGGCACTTCACCAAATTCTTTATTTCATGAAGGAAACTTAGGCAACTAGGCCTCCAATTACATTACTTATGAAAGCGCCAGACTCGGCTCAAATATTACTTTTTTCGTAGAAATTTATAGAGAACTCACACGCACGAGTGTGACCTGCGCCGGTTTGTCATTCAGTGGGTTGTACCGACAACGATGACTCATATAATTCATAGACTAATAGATACAGCTTGTCTGGTACCAGACAAGTAGGTGCATTTATAGTTAAAATGTTTTATGTTATCATTTTGCTGTTTGAATACGTGGGAATATGAGTGGAAAAGGCATATATATTTTCTGCTTGGCCAGGAGATGCACTGGTTCGTCTGTATTCGACTTACTTAACGACACACGTATCAAAGTATATTATTTGTAATATGTTCCATTTAAATGTATTAAATATTCACAGATTTTTTTCACAATTTGTGCTTCCGTTGCGGCGGTAGCGTTGCGAACTGAAGTCTCGTTCAAACGACGTTAATAGGTTAAAAAAGATGCGTGGGGAGAATGAGGGTAGGAAGTTAACAATTGACAATGGCGTAGATGCTATTATTATCAATATACCGCCTTATGGAAAGCCAGTTCGACGCAACTATATATGTGGAAGATTTATTTAATTCTAGCTTTTGCCCGCTTATCATATAAACAATTACGTTTCTCACTAATACGATTAAATTCTTACACTTCTTCCTTTTATGTATCCTCGACATCATACTGCGATCACCAATCCGCCTGCTAGGCGTGGTGATTATGGAAAGTTTAACGTCATTGATCTATGACGGAGGCTCATTTTTGAACAGTGGATTAAATGTATGAGATATCTGGGACCTACTTTTAGCGTCACAAGCTTCTTGTCGCAGTAGCACGCCTATAGTTTACATATGTCAACGGAGGCCACACGCTGGAAACAACTTGTTCAATTTAGAGAGGGATTCGGCACAATTGTACCAACTTTCCCCGGGGTTAATTAGGAAGTTTATTTTTGACGACTTATTTTTGCCCGCTTCTACCCGGAACGTGTGTTTTCTGGCTTAAATGTTAGTGGTGTGTGTTTCTTGTTATTGTATGGGCCGTTTTAAAGAGCTACAAGTAGCTTTGCCGCTGTTACATCATCATCAAAATAAAATAAAAATCGCTTATTGTATATGCAGAAAATACGGTGAAATAAGCCGCTGAGCTATGTTGGTAGATAGATATCCAAACAGAGAATGCCATCCATTTATTGGTATGTTCTCTAAGACTCATTACAGACGGCCTGTATTTGTACCGCAAGCCATCTCCAAAATTTCGGTTCAAATGCAGTTGCCGACTGCACAAAGACTGCGATGAAACCGTACTCCGGATACGTTTTGACAGTCAATCTGTCTTGACGCTTAGTGAATTGTATAACACTGAAAGTCAATCTATATAGTTTCAACTTTATGATTTCTCAGTAGCATCTTATGGAATAGTTACATAGGCACGCCTGTGGGTGTTATTTATTGTAATAAGGAAGCATGTCCATTCCTCGCGCACGCCACAAGTGTCTGCAGCAGATAATCCTGCCAAATATTCCTATGCCCTTTACGTACTAGAGCCCACTTCGAGAAGCTTCCTTTAAGGCGACTTGACGCTACGAGTATAATCCCCGTAAAACTATTTTTCCCCGTCTGCCGGGACCCTAAAATCTGACGACAATACGCTTTTTACGTAGCAACGTGGATTTTCGGGAAATTCCACGACATTTTTATTTTGTGCTTAGTAATGATAAACTATCCGGTGGATTACTTTAAAGGCAGACGGGAATGAGTGAGAATATTTTCGCTACTTTAAATTAAGGTTTGGTTGGTTCATTTTCGGTCTATAAAATGGTAGTACGAGTATCGCATTTTGCAGGTCTTCTGTAAGTTTATTAGCAGGATTATTATTATGGATCTTTATTACGCTTACAAATACAACGTTTGTACATTACGTTCAGAAGTAGCTTATCCATCTTACTGAGAATACACTTTGTACTGTTCTGATATGTGAACTTCATAAACTCTTGCTTTAGGAACTTAGATATTTTTGGCCAATTCTGTTGACTTTTCGGCTAAGTCGCGACCCACAATACCCAACGGGAAGACATGTCATTTTCTAAGCCACACAACTTTCATTACGAATGACTCAGAAAAACTAAGGTACTGCGAGTATTATTATTATCGTAAACAACGTTTCCGCCATCATTTTTCACGGAAGATTTATTTATCTAGCCGCAGTCTACGTCGAAGCTTGTCTGCGTCTATTAATAAGGATTCCCTGCATTAAGGCTCCTGTATACTCTTGCATCCGTTTTTCTCGGACTCGTTCTAATCTTTGCTTATTTCATGATGACAAATCTAGAATTTGGTTTAAAACTGCTAAACCAAACATTTGCGGTATGTGTTATTTGTAAGACACTGAAAACGTGCTGTTTTCGGAAAAATCATCTTTTGACACAGGAAACTCATCATTCATTTAGTCATAATATATAAATATTCAATCATTATCATATGCATAAGTTAATTACTAAACATTAACCGCCCTCACTGATCACCACGAACGACCGGCCTTTCTGTGATTTGCCATAATCACCACGCTCGCAGTAAGGTGCTACTGACATAATTGCTTGTTTCCTTAAATGTTCGATTGCTATCATATTCCGGTGTCCACGGGAAGACAAGGCATAGTTCAATAAAGCCGAAAACCCACGTACATTTCTAATCTGGGGTAATATAGGCTCTTAAACCAGCGACCTGCAGGTTTGGCACCCCTGCCCGGCACTTATCAGATTGTGTCGGTGTTATGTTATTTACTTTATGGCTAGAGGGTGGACACTGGAGTCTATAGGTGTCTATAGGATGTGAACTTCTATACAGCGTAGTATTTATGGTTTAGCCTGTGAAGTGAGTAACATTGCTGCCGTTTCCAGTGATTTATTTGCTTTATAGAATGGCCTGTTACAGTTGTGTGCAAAGAGATCTTTGGTTGTGGGCATTTCTTGGTGGATGCTTATACCAGATTTAGACGGAAATCGTTAGAAATAGATTGAGTAAAGCGTCTTTAGCTCGTATTTTATGACATTCCTAATGGAAGAACAATATACAAAGAGAACTTTAGATAGCTAATCAAATTTTAAAAAAAAATTTTCTCCTCTTAAATTTTTCGAACAGCTTTATAAAAGGAAATAAACGGATCAAAATAATATCAGGTTGATTTGATATTAGTAGTAGATTTCTATCATCATCATCAGCCAGTAAAAGTCCACTGCTGGACCTCCTTCCTTAGGTTAAATCACGCTAAAGTATATAACTTTTTAAGAGAGAGAGAGAGTTCAGCAAATCGGTTTAGACATTACACTACGAGTAGAACCGAAATTTTGGTCAAAATGGTTGATATACACAAGTACGGTGCAGTACAACATTGTATGACTTAATATATATATATGCAAACAATTATTTCTTGGTTCAAATCCCAATACTAAAAATCCCCATATAACCTTCTCAACTCCACTAAAACTTTTCATTAGGAAGTCGCAGCGTTCTCACTCCGTTAAGTGTCCATAAAGCGTCTTACACTCGACTGGAAGTACGTAATACCTATCTTCTTAAATCTCGACTGTAGTAGGGGCTCCTCAGGGACATTTTACTGTTATTGCCCGGCGAACACCCGGGATGGTCAAACGTAGATTTGTCCCATACTACACTTATACGGTGGTTTAAGAATGGGGATATAAATTTTTAAAATATACGTGAATGTATGAGCGAGCTCTCGACGTTGTCTTCGATTTACGAGGCGTTTGAAAGAATGGAATATGTTATGTGTGGCAGTGTGGTTGCAGTGTTTGTTAGAGAGTTACGATTTGATATTTGTTTTGAGGGAATCGAGTTCGATAATCCAGTTTGATTATTCCACTATCGTCTAGCTTCCTTCTATCACTGTATGTTGTCCGGAAACAAAACATTACACTGTTATACAGTGACTGGTGGTCAATGGTTGCTGATTGATTTCACACAAGATAGAAGAAGAATAGTGACTAATTAAATTAGGGCTTTTGTTCGAGCGTGAATCCTTCTACGGCCAAGTAGTATTTCGGAAATGTAATTGTAAGATAACGTCCAAAAATCCAAGTAATTTCAAGGTCTCAAATGACTCATTACCAAGGTTTGTTGTCATGTCATTTTGCCATACATTTGTAGTTAGGTTGAATACATATAATTCGAGAGCAAAAGCTTTTATTTATTACGTACATTATTATTACAGAGCTCATCTCATTTCAAGTTCCTGGAAATCCTTTGTGAACAAAAATAAGTACCTCTTGAAAAGGATCCCATGAAGTTACGCTTTCCAAATTGTCGAAGACTCGTTATTTTTCTTTTTGTAACGTTGTTGTCCTTAGATACTGGCTCCTCTTAAGTTCTTGAAAAGGGTAAGACTTCTCTTCCATTTTTCTTTCTTCAAATTTAGTTCGGATTTTTCTGCACTTAAAAGTTTGTTTGGTAAGCTTTCTTTTTCAAGTTAGACTTGTAGTCTAGATGCTTTGGAGTGGTCAGAGCACTTTAGAAGTTTTGAAGTCAATATTTCTATTTTAACGACACTTCCTTCAAATTTATTTCTGGTGTTATCGTTCTTAAAATGAGTGAGTTTTTAATTAATTTGTCTGTTGATTGTTAAGCGTCTGTTTGTTATTTTTATTTTGTTACAGACTTATCAATGCGAATATCGTTTGTTCCTCTTGACGCCTCTGCAGCAGAACCGATCGTGAGGAAATTCAGCACGCGTGTATCCTATGGTATGGAATAAGCTACTGAGTATCCCGGTACATTGTTCCTGTGGGATAATTACAGAAATCCAGCCAGACGAAGTCGCGGTCAAAATATTCTAAGAAAAAAATAGACATTGCTACGTACAGTGGCATTATTTAATTCCGGATTAAGAATAATTCCATAACGAAACAGAAACAATTATTTGCGATAAACCCCTCGGTCTTCTCCCCACATTCAATTTGATTTACAAATCGCCATTGTCTTCAACTACTTCCATTGTAGTGTCGACTTTACTGTTCTAGATATAAGTCACACTATCAACTATCGGGACAAAGCTTTCACTGGATCCAAACGTCCTGTAACATTATTTGAGTAAGTCTTCAGGTCGTCCCCAGGCTTTGGAAGGACCTCGATGCTTTGTCCAGTTTACAGAGACCTTCCTCGCGCTCCTAAATCTACAACTATCATGAATATACAGCGGCGTCTTAATACTGTAACAGGGGTCAAAGATAATAGGTGATAATGTACGTGTCTAGTGTATCCCTTAGGGGCGCTTAACACGGAATTCGGGTCTTAACGCTTAGTCCCTGTAATTACTAGGGCAGGGTCTACTCTAGGATGCAGTAAAGTATGGTTTACAATAGGCTTTTGAGATTTGGTAGGGTATTAATTTGTTTGCCATTGTAATTATGCATAGAATCCGCTGATACTGATGTTAGAAATGGAAATTCCGAGTGACTTCCATACGCCAAGCTCATTGTCAGTCCAAATACCTGACACTACCACCTTTTGCATTGTTCTTACATACTGTTTGGTAGAAACAACAAACTATGATAAAATAATTAATATAGCACTACGTACAGAACAGACATTCACCACCCAACGATCAGCATATCTCGCCTCTCCGCGCCAGAAAGTGGCCGGCTCAAGGGTCAGTAGTATAGCGCGCGCGTACTCACTCATTCAGCTGTCTATGCAAACGTCATTCGTTCGATGTACGGTAATAGGTACCGATACCACGACATTTATACGACATGTCCGGCCTGTGATATGGTTACATTATAACTAAGGCAGTAGTTAATACGTCAAGTTTTAATATGATAACCTATGTTTGATATTACCTGTGTTACTTTATTGTTGCGACATATTCCAGACTTTTTTGTTACTGTTTTATTGTTAATGTATTGACTTAGGTACACTCGAGTGAAAAAATCTGTAGAGTGGCACAAGACATATTCACCTTTTATTGACATTTCTCTCAACACGCACTAAGAACAAGAAAAAGGAGAATGTGTCATGTTATAAAAGTATGTGCATATTTTTGTACTCGAGTGTACAAAAGTAGATACATATTGCACTTCATTGTATCTAAGAGAAATTTCATTTTACACACAAAGTGCACTTTGTATGTTAATAAATTAATATAAATTGAATTAACAGCAGTCAGGTATAGATTTTCCCGTTTCTGTAGCATTACTTTCATAGCGTCCCTCGATGAAAGCGGCTTGGGACCGGTAACAGTGGCAGCAGTGGACGTTTCCCGTCTGATGATGATTATATCATCATTACCATCATCAACAAAGGTCTCCACTACGCATACTCGTATAATGCGCAAACGCAGTAATGGATCGGTTACGATCTGAAGCTGATGACTGAAAATATAAATCTGGAAATGATAGTCCCTAGTTTTCATAAACACGAAAGCACCTTCTGAAAAAATGGAAAGGTAAAAGCAGCTAGCGTTTATATGTAACACTATTTTGAGTCATTTGATAAATAAAAGGTTACGAAATAGCACTAGATCAAGCTAAAAAGTATCTAGCCTTGCAACTGTGGCGACAGATCTTACAGCACTGATATGAATTATTTGCGACTTTCACGCAACACCGCCACCGACTAGAATTTCATAGGCAAGTGCCTCGTCTCTTTCCTGTTGTATATCATGAGTTTAACGTACCGTTTCATTTTCAAAGTCGCTCCTATTCTTTATTTATTTTGCCTGTAATTTGTATGCTAATTGGTTCGTAGCGGAACGTTTATTTTAGACTTTAGAAATTCGTCGTATTTTAACTCTTGAACTCGTGTTAACACAGATGCCGCAACTGAAATAATTCATAAAATATTTTTATTTATAAAAAGGCAAAATTGGGAGGTCAAAATTTCAAAATGGGGTCACTAGGGAAATTGGCGTATCGTATGAAAGAACTTTGTTTGTACATTCTAAAACAGAAATTTGCAATTGTTATTGCTGAAAACCTTACCCTCTACCCTTCTTGCTGTTTGCAGTAGATTCCCAACTCAGAAATTGGTAATAATCATAGTAGACAGACAGGAAAACCTAATTGATGTCTCTACCTGGCAAGTTTTGAAAAATCATTTTAAAAACTTGATAAACAAATTTGAATGTGCGGCCGGGAAAATGAGCTTTATTTAAAGGTATTAATATAATTTACATGGAATGTACGAGTCTGTCTTAGAAATCCCTTAGAAAGGAACGACAAATGACTCGTGTGGTTTCCACCTCGGAGCTACGTGTAGAGGAGTCCCCCCTACTAAGTCTGGTTATCACCACACATCACAATCCTGCGCCTTACATGAATTTGAATTAACCCCCAGCTTTTTCATTAGGAAGTAAATGCTCCTCCTGAATATTTATGTGTTGTTTCTCATTTCACGTCTATCTTCCCCTCTTTCCTTCGTAGCGAGACGTCCCTCTCTAATGTACACTATGAAAGTCAATTGTCACAAATAGGTTCGTCTGAAGACGTTTTAGGGGTTCCGGGACGCTTTTAAATTTAAATAGCAGTTGATAATTTAGAGAGGTTAGACATTTTTCCGTGGATTTTTGTTGTACTGTATAGATTTGATATACGGAATATTAAATGTAATTACTTATTAAGATGGACACTGATTGGCATTATCTTCCAGACATTTTTATTAAGAAAACGAATTGATTACTACATGAAGAACTTTAGTGACTTAGATGCAACATTTTATATTAAATGAATTATTATTTGTGATAATCATTACTTAAAGTAATAGTAATAACGTTAAGTGAATTTATTCTTTATGATATCTATACTATATATCCATACTAATATTATATATACATATATGTGAAAGTAAGTTTGTTTGTTTCTTTATTTGTACGTCTTTACGGAGAGCTAGAATGACTTTATTTTTTTATATGAAAATTTAAAGGGCTCGGAAAATGACATGATAATTTAAAGACCACGCAGACACAGTCGCGGGCGAACGCCAGTGACGAATAAACCTCCCGTTTAATTGTTATTAAATAAAATATATATATAGATAGTTATAATACGTACAAATGGAACTATAGACATACTGTGTCCAATTGTAACACTACTAGTAATTAATCATGTCATTTGTCAATATAAAATGTAGCACGAATAGTAACCGTCTAAAGCTTAGAACATGCAATGATAAATATAGCTTATGTACAGAGAAAAAGTATAAAATAACAATAATGAAATAGAGGCAATCTTTCTTAAAATGTTTCACGAAATTATAGCTTGAACATTACAAAGTTATGCGGTAGAACAGCCTGTTAAACCTTGTAACAGTTCAATTTCGTGTAAGGTTTCATGGCATTCAAGATATTAAGTTTTATAACTTAATATGTTCTCCCCGTAGTAACATTCCATTTCTGGCAATTTTAGTTAAGCCTAAAAGTTAACTTTAACTGAGATCTTGTCGTTTGATAAGTGACACGTTTTAATCGTTAGTTTTTATACATTTTAACGCAGTTTTGTGTTTAGTTTCATACGTACTTTTAAAGTATTTTATTTGTGACTGGTATTGTGGTATTCTAACTGCCTCCGTCACCTCCGTGTGGGGTCTGCACAATTTGACTCACAATCATGGGGTCGCGGGTTTGATACCCAGGGCGGCTAAGCGGATGAAGAAAATGCCCGACTGCCAACCACACCAACTACCGGAAGCTCCACAGGGTATCAAACTCGGGACCTCTGGATTGGTAAAAGATACTCAATACAATCACGATCTGTCACGACGTGCAATACTTGATAACCTTTTACATTAAGTTTTAAGTGACGTCACATGTTTTATGTATGGCGTAAATTTGTACCCAACTACTTCCATCCATTTGATTTTGACGAGGACACGTGTGCGTTTGTAATGCTAATACAGGGTGTAGTGTAGTGTAGTGACTGTAATTACTGAGCGAAACACTCCCTGTCTGCGGTGTGTACGGCGATGAGCGATGCTTTGTTCAAGCTTTCAGAGTAGTTAAGATATTGATACCTTGATACCCTTGTGCTAATACCATAGACTAAAGTTGGAAAACTCGTGAATCTCAGCTTACGTGTAAAATGTGCCTTAAACGCGCTGAACTCAAAGAAATCTTCCCTCAAATAAAACTCCAGAGAACTTTACGGCATTAAGTCAGCTGACCGATATGGAAACTTGCAAGAGCTTTCATATTACTCGCCAAAGTTTCACGCTCGTTATTTGCAAACGGAAAACAGAGCCGCCCTACTTCCTGTCCGTTTCTTTGCCACAAAGAAAATCGCAGAACTATCTGGAACACTGGAACGCCGACCATTTTAATATGTGACCAAAATGCGGAATCCCGGTTTTGGGAACATGAGACAAAAGAAAATGTTTTTCGCATGAGTGGAATCTACCTCTAAAATTGTCCTGCTACTACTTAAAGGGGAATTTCAAATACAAAAATAACGATACAAATCCCTATTTGTTATTATAGTAAAATGAGAGATGTAACGCTATTAACCCGATATCATATGAGTTCGTTCATATGGCTGAATATACAGACTATGGACGTCTTAGCGCATTGCAAACAATGAGAAGGGAAAGAACTATAGCAATCTCGCAGCAGAAGTACAGGTAATTTGAAGTTCAAACAGCATCGACGCGACTGGCTGGGCACAGAAGGAACTCAGACACGGAAATAAATAGGTTAACGCCGCGAATCCAGTTAGCGAGTTTAAACAGTTTGGAAACTCACATCTAAAGCTGGGAAACACGATTAACAATGACGCATTCGCGTTAAATACATTTGGCATTACTGTAACTTTCTACGTCGTGCGTTGGAGGCTTTACTCCTCCCTTCCAATCACTCCGTGGCTTTCCATGGGTGTAGTAGAATCTGAGTTGAAATGAGGCTGTTGATGGATGAACTATCGGAGATTCGCAAGTCGCTAGTTAAGTGTTATGATTTGAGCAAATTTTTCTTTAATGCAATGTGCATTCAAATTAGATCAGAACTACGTTACGTTTTGGTGCAGTTCGTCTCCCTAACATTTTTTCTCGTGAAATTTGGGTTCCAGAATATGCCATATGGACATTTACAGGAGCGGTCAAATTAAATGCCATTGAATTCTTGGCGCGAACTTGAAACATGGTGGTTCATTGAAATTTTGTTAATTGGTTAATAATACTGTTATATGTTTTTTTTTTGTGTTATAATGGTGTGATATAGTGCAAAAAGTATCATGGACGGTGTTATAGTATCAGTTTCGCAAAATTTCGAGGATTTCTACGCGATCGGAAGAGTTTACCATGTCGAGTACATTCGGCATATGGATTCTTTCGAATAACGTTGAAACCAAGGCTGGCCTTTGAAATTCTCGTCAAGAATCCAAAACAAGCGATAAAATGTACACATTATACATTTTATTGAGAAAGCTGAAGAAATGGCTTCGGCATAGTTTATAACCTCAAAATGTGTTCACCTAATTTTACTCGTCATTGGCTAGATAACCATTAACGGTTAAAGCCATTATTTAAAAAAAAAACTGGGGATGGCTGAGGCTAGAAGGATATGGACGATCGGATCCAGCGGTGGAATATATCGGACTAAATATAGTAATGGGTATCTAATTTCCATCTAACCTCAACAAAACTCATTCACACTATAGCTCCACAGGTCTGATCACAACATATGTGGGACTAATTGTTTTTTCGAAAGAACGTCAAAGGCTATCATACAAAAGGTGTCGGGAAGGCCTTTGATTCATACAATTTTTTTTAATGTAATAGAAAACATAGTATGCGATATCTAATTATATTTTTTGTTAAATTTGTTTTGTTTCATTCTTTACATTGTTTCCGTTATTGTTAAAATCAAGACTCATTTATTACACAAAAATAATAACTGAGGTCGAGTTTGTGTCCTCAATGCGACCTCAATGTCTTCCCCTTTCAATGTTGTTTGTTGTTTAAGTGCTTGGGGCAGTCGTTTTTCACTAAGGGGTGTGCTATACGTAATAGGTCATGATGGCTGTTTTAAACTAAACTCGTTTTCATTAAAAGTCTTGGGTTGCATAATTTCGCCATAAAATTCCGGACACTTTTAATTTGCTCGGAACAACATTCACGCTAAAATTATATTTTTGGTTTCAACTTAGCCCTTTTATCCGCTATAAAAATGTTCATGAAAGTTTTAGTTAAAAAAATTGTTTGTTTTTCTTCAAAAATTCGATTTTCCCGTGTTAACTTCATGTTGATCCGAAAGGGCTGTATCCCTTCACACCAGCCGCCAATAACATCAAATGAACTGACACTAGTTGCTGATACTCAGCAGCTAATCCGTTTAGGGCTCCAATCTCTAATATCGGCCCGACAATACCCGACTATGCTTCCAACCTCATGAAAATGTATCAGAAAAATCAAGTAACCACTTCCCCGACGTCTTTCCTTTTAGGTGTATGGTACAAAATGTAAGGAAAACTACAAAAAATGTTTAGACGCAAGTGTGTGTATAAAATTTTGCGTTTAACCTCAATCTGACGTTTGCTTAGGAGTAGCAAGCAACGAAATTATATCCTTCGAAGTTGAACTCACAATCTGGGTGTTCCGGGTTCGAACAGGGTTACTCATAGTACTAGGTTTGGCTGGTGGTACGGCATTTTCTTTGTCTGCCTGGCTAGCTAATACCACCATGTTACCAAATTCAGTCTCCAAATTATAATTTTAATATCACTTATGTATGTCGGTATGGAAGCTAGAATAGTATTAGTTTGAGACTACTGGGTGAGCGTGTTTTCTATCTATTGACCGTATTGCCGTTTTTGCAACTAGCCTAAGGGAGCCCTTTAGGCTCGAACATCAGCTTGGGACGTGTCACGTGGCTTCGACAATCGCAGATTAAGGTTGTAGTAAGCTATTATTATGTTAGTTCTAGGCTCTCTATAAACTCAGGCAGAATTGACTGTTCTGCGATATTGCGTTATGTAGATCTTGAAACCACGACGCTACGCACGAAGAACCGTGTTTGACTTGTGACTTGCACCTTTCACCTCCTGCATAAATATTCAGTGTGGGGCGAAGATCTCTTATTAATGAAAAAGGGTCACGAGCTAGGTATTTTAATTCAACTACGTGTTAAGGATTTCGGTGGGATACTTACACGATGCTATGAAGGTAGTAGAGGGTTTCTATCAGAGGGAGAGTTGTGGTTAATGCCTGGGGCTTAAATATGTCTATGGTAGGGCATTTTTCTACGTCCGCCCTAGACTAGCTTCGTCCAAGACTAGTTAAAAGCACTATTGTCTGCTGGCAAACCAATGCTTATATGACATTTTTTGAATGTAAATAGCAGTGGCGAAGGGTGGAATTTTGGCGAAGGGAAGCCGATCCAAAAAAAATGCTTACCGCGTGATTCAAATTCGGCTTCAGAAATTCTCAGTATTTTTTCAAATGGGAAGATGATGAGCAAGTAGTCAGTTAGGCAGCATTCCATACGAATTAAAGCCATAATGGCACACAAAACTCACCGTATTGAACGAAATATGCAAGTAAATCACCTTATAAACACAAAAAACAGCACATGAACTTCGAACTAAGTGAAATACTTTCTAATCCGTCACATAAAAACCTAACTAACAAGCATTCACGCGTACTAAAGTTGTTTATTCCAAACGGAACAAATCACACGCAAATACGCCTAAATAAGACAATGTGACTCGCGATGAAACTTACTATGAAAATGCTACTTTTTAAATTTTGCATTGTTATAACACTATTAACTTGCTAGAAAAAAATGTCTAATTGGCGATGTATTTCCTCCGTATTATTGCTCTCTATCTCGCTCCGCATAAGGCGTTCGAAAGAGAAGAAATCTAGAATGCCGAAATCCGGCCGGCTTATATCGTGATATAAAAAGCGACGTTTACTACGAGAGCGTAAGAGACAGAGCATTAGTTGACACGGGAACTGTGGTATAGTTTTGGCGGGCTTTGACAATTTATAGATAATATCTGTAACCCGGTGGGAAACGGCTTGTATGGACCATTCGCCACTGATAGATATTGCTTTTTAATTGTGCGCAGGCGTTTTTTGTATTGCTTTTTAATTGCGCACAGGCGTTTTTTGTATTGCTTTTTAATTGCGCACAGGCGTTTCTTGTAGTAATATTTTGAGCGTATAAAAGTTAATAGTATATTACATTAATGATATGTGGAAAGGATTTTTGAAAGGTAAGCCGGTGGGAATCGGGTTGTATGGACCCTTCGCCACTGGTAAATAGTGATATATTGCCAAAGCTATATATGCGAATTTCTGCAGCTGAGGCGACGTATGGCAAGATTTCTCAAATTGCTAATCCTGAAAGTAAGAGTAAAAGTATACAATTTGCTTGGGAAATTGTACAAAAGCACAACTTATGAAACGAAGCACCCTCTTTTTCATCAAGACCCAAAGGCATATGCTCGAAACACAATGCCAAAAGAAACATCCCGGGGACGCATTCAATTATCCCTCATGTACTCGTCGCGGGAACCAATTACTGGGGAAAGTTCCCGTTCTTGGACGTTCCCAACTTGCCCTATTAGCGCTTGACGTTTGTTATGAATTGCTTGCAAGGTGCAACAAAGGTCGGTTTAATTAAAAACATCGGGAAGTTGGGAGTGAACTTGATAAGGTTCGTGGAAAACCTTGGGTTTGCGGGGTTTTTCTACGTGAATATGTAAAGGAAGTAATTGATTCTACTCATGTATCATGGGAAATCTCAATATTTTTATTAGAGAACATAATATACAACCCACAAATTTTTTTTGACTTTAAACCATAAAAAAAAATACAAACCATAAGATAATAATTTACGAATAAATATTGTGCTTTATAATGCTTCTAAAATGGACTCGTCTCAGCGTGTGGTGCAGCAAGGCCGCAGCGCTGGTATTCTTGACAGATGCAGCAGCTGCCGACCACCTTATTTTGCACGGATTTTCTATAAATTTTCTTCAGACACAATGTTTTATTTTCATAACCATCACCCGAGGAACGTCAACTGTTTCGTTTTGAATGTCTATTTTATGTTACTGGTTTGTAATTAGGACGTCAAACAATAAATTGTTTTTCTTCTTTTGCAGGTAAAACAGAGATTCCCAATTTTCTGTAAGTTTTCTATTACTTCAAACCACAATTAATTCTTGTGTTAGTTTAAAGTTTAGCGGTGAGCTGTAGGGACTAGGTAGCGTGCTGCATGCTACAGTTGCCACAAAATCAACAGGACATTCTACTTTTTTGTAAAACGAGACATAAAACTTGACGATTTATGTACACGTCGACAGAAAAATCGCGGGAAATAGTTGTATCACGGGAAATATGGAGCTTACTTTGTATTTGTGAATGAAAAAAAAAACGAAACGATGTTACCCAAGTCACGATATTCGTTTCTTACCTGTTGTTTGTTTTAAACTTTTACTCCAGGATTTTTATTCGCTTGCGTGTTTTTGTGATAAAAGACAATCATTATTTTCCTTCTGAACATGGTTATGAAAGATTTTTTGTATGCACAATGTGTTGGGATGGAACCGTACTCACCCAGAAGCCAGTCATTAAAGCCAATTCCCAAATAGCAATGTTGTGTTCCGGTATGATAAGCAGTAGAGCCAAAGGTCCTACCTTCATTTACTATCAGGTCAGGTTAAGGCCAAGTGTAAACCCATAATGCATTTAATTTTTTTTGCTTGGTAATGTAAGATAACAGCCAGCTGATTAACTCGATGCTTCTGGTTGGCACGCTATCCATCCGAACAATAGCAATGCTCGCGTTTAAAAAATGTATTATGGGTTTGCACTTGGCCTTCATTTTGCCCGATGGTAATTGACAATAAGGCCATTGGATGGTAAGCGGGCGCACCCGGAAGCCCTAAGCTAATTTCTCTCTCTACGGCCTACCCCGCACACTGGTCACACACTGGTCACACTCTTAGACCACTCGGGGACAATGTCTCTTTTAACACTTCCTCTCATATCAATGTCAATCAATTTTAAGGAAATCTTATTTTTAATGAGTCCTAGCTATTACGAAATTGCGAGCGAAACTTAGGCTTGCAGACATTATGTGTACAAACGTTTCCCCGCGACTTTGACGGGGTTGACTGGCAAAAAAATATCTTTTAAAAACCCTTAATCGAGCAAAATTGCTTTATGTCTTACTCTAGGTACTAGCACAATTTTATCAAGACCATTCTGTCGTTTTGTCGTGAAATACCTACAACAAACAGACATATATGCTTTATTGTTTTAATGTGCGATGTGTTGGTCTATTTTTGTTTCGTCGTGAAATTTTTCATACATTTCGCAACTTTGAATGTATCTTCTGTTATGATAGTAGAATGGAATTGCTGTTTCCCGTTGCGATTAAACTTATTTCTGAAAGCAATGTCCGGGTAAGTAGTACACAAACAAAAAGCAAACTTTGTCAGTAGGTATATTTGCAGGAGCGGTACTGGGGAATCTTGTAAAGAGATAATAATATGAAACTAGCCCGGGAAAGTTCTCAAATAACGCAGCGGGTTCCGCGATACTGCACGCAACTAAAATATCTAGAAGAGACTTGATTCTCTTATGCATCAGTTGATTTAGCTTGTATTCGTACTTCGTTGCAAAACGTATGTTTGCAAAAATAGCATTAGATTTACTGACATCGGAAAACGTGTGTCAAGATTCATTTGGACTAAATAAATAGATAGAGTTTCTCGAGTGGCGACCACGTGCCGGGAAGCGTCTACCGGACCGTGCCCCTAGTAGATGGACCCACGACCTGGTTAAGGTCGCGGGGAGCCGCTGGGTGCAAGGGACTCGGGACCGGTCAATGTGGCATACCATGATGAAGGACTATGTCCAGCAGTGGACGTTTCCCGGCTGATGATGAAATAAATAAATACATTATGACTCTGTAATACAGCTAATAGCTTTCTAAATTTTTGTGATGGTCCAGGATGATACAGCTATGTTGGTACAAATACATTGACATTCGATAAAATAAATTAGTTTACTAGTTGAATACTTCACAGTGACCTCCAAAATTATTTTGGTCTCCGACACGAGAAGTCGCCATTCGTCCTGTTATACTTAAATCTCTTTGGTCCTATTTCGCTTCTTTTCACAAATTTTAAACATTGAATTCTGGTGACAATAAATTATGGGACTAAAAATCGTTTAAAGGTTCATGTTTTAATGAGTAAAAAATCGTGATATGCGTTGACTGAGTGGTTTCCGCTGTAAAAGAGAACGAGCCAGAATTTCAATGTGTTTTTTTAATAAATATATTTTTCTAGCAGACCTGGGTCAAATAACGTTAGCTGTAGGATCTTTGATCTCATTTTCAGGAGTTGACTTATAGTTGATATCGACGAATCAGATGTGTCGGTTTAAATAATTTATCCTCAATAATACATTATGTCACTTACATGAGAACTAAGACATTAAAGATTCACCCATTCGTCTGGTAAGATAGTACGTATTCAAATTCACCAATAAAGGTTTGTTTTTGAACATATTGAAAGTATAATTTTTTATATCTTGTGGTAATTTGTTGAACAACTGTGCTATCGTAACAGATTTCCTGCCATAGTTGGTTCCTATCCGGGGAAGCACCAGATGGTCAGCTCGTCGCGTGACGTATTTATAGAGCTTCCTTGCCGCTTCCATTGAGCCAAGTGCAGGGTTGAAAGCACAGTGTAGGTAGTAGTAACAAGGCAAGTTTAATGCAACCATATCGGAATATCTGTTAAGTTGCGAACGACCGAGTACACTGGGAGAGGCGAGGGGCGCGGGCGCCGCTGTGACTATACTTTTATAGCCTGAACGTGTTACTGGTGCTCTAGCGAGATCCGATAGTCCTGAATAGGCTTTGCATAGAAACAAATAGGTATCTAATAGAACAGACGCAGTTGTGTTCGAGAGGTTTGTAGAAGAGCTGAAATAGCCGACTGGAAAACGTTGCGGTTCATCGGGACGAAGAGAGGGATAGAAGAGAATCTTTTTTGTAATGGTTTTTTAGTAATATTTGTACTTTTAGGTTATTACCACATAACCCTAATATACTTTCGAATTTCCCGGTCCCTCTGTCTGTTTGCCTTTTCACAATTATATGTCTGATCTGATCTCAATGAAATTTATCACGCAATAATGTAGCTTGGAGAGCGATCAAGGCTACATTTTAATCGATAAAGTGCTCCCATGTGATAAGTAAAGTTCTGAAGTCCACGCAGATGAAGTAGCGGGCAAAAGCTTGTTTCTAGCAAATTTGTATAGTACCTACTTAGTACTACATAATTTAAACTAATAATATCACATCCATACACAGCAGTTTTATTAATATACCGTTGTTGGGGACGTTTAAATAGCACGGTCACGGCATAGCAAGACGCAATCACCAAACCAAGTAGGTATTTTACACAAGAATTACAGAAGCTATCATAGAGAGAAGGTAAACCGATCGTAAAAGTTTTAATACCAAAAACCACATTTAATCGCCAAAACGAGGAGCTCTTTTCAAATCGCGTGAGCACGCTCTCCCATTACAATTTGAAACGCGAAATTTGTTGAAATGACTAAATTTACATACGGACGCAACGAACTTCCTAATGCATTAAAGTTCGGACTGGACTGCGCAGTTTGCTCAACAACTGCATATTGGCTTTGTTTGCCTTCGTATTAACATCTAAATAGTGTTTGGAATTGAATAACCTGGAGAACTGAACCTGCTATTTGGAAGAAGAAAAAAAAACGTCTAAGAGCGAGTCGGTCTCGCACTCGAAGGTTTTCATACTACCTTAAATATTTACACAAGATTTTTGTAAATATCTTTCATGTGTGATAATTTTATTTATTGTTATAGCGGCCATAGTAAATCCATTTTGCGGCTCCTAGTTTATTTAAAATTGCGATTTAATTTCATATTATTGGCATTGAGTGATAGAAACCGTCGGTCGTCGGTAGGAAGCATCGGTAGCGCAGTGGATAAGGCGCGGACTTTCAATCTGAGGGCTCGAATCCAGCCGTGTACCTATGAGTTGTTTTTCACTTCAAGTACATTATCCGATTGCTTAACGGTGAAGGAAAACATCGTGAGGAAACCTGCACCTGAGAAGTAATTCAAAGGCGTGTGTGAAGTCTACCAATCCGCATTGGGCCCGCATGGTGGACTATGGCCCATACACTCTCTGTAGGAGAGTAGGCATGAGTTCCTGCAGTGGGGACGTACATAGGCTGTTGATGATGATAGAAAACACCAGCTGATGATGAATCGAGTTTGTTCACATTACTGTCAGTGTTATCTGATGTATTATAATTTTTTCAAGTGCCATTAGCAACTGTCAGTTTTGTGTCTCGAATTATAAATTAAACTGTACTAACAAATCAAAATCAAGTACCGCTTTCCATGACAGAGCCGAGCCAACAAGTATCTCACGTACGTAACGACATATGTATGTCTCCAGCACAAAGCGCCTCATAATTGACGCCTCAACCTGTCAAAGGGTAAGCGAATATCCAATTACATAGCGGAAGAGGCGTAAAGTGCCTCCCCGAGACCGTCGTTGATACTTCTTGACATTATTTAGCATTAAAGGGTTAAGTAAGTTGAGTGAGTGGAGTTTCGGTTACGACTTGTGTAATGACAGTTTTGAGTGCCCTTCCTATTGTTGGAATGGGTTGACGTATATCAGTATCTCAGTCGTAAAATGACTCTGGTTGTATCAGCCTCGAGTTAATAGATCGTGCTCAATATCCATACTAATATTAATGCCAAAGTGAGTTTGTTGATTTGATTTTTGTGTAGGAGTTGTTGAATGTCCGAAAAAGACATAGGCGACTTGGTTATCTCAATCGATAATTTCCGTGTGATAATTTCTGTTCTACACGGAAGAACTCACGGGCATAAGCTAGTCTCGAAATCAATATACTGTAAAAAATGTGAGAAGAAAATGAGCATTTATTGGTAGTTTTGGGGCCAACCTTGGGCAACGCAGTGTTGCATTACTTTGTGACGTATCAAATGAAGGATCCACGCAGGCTCACGCTCAGACGCTTTGTTACACTCTCGAAGATAAACAAATTTCGCGGTTTCCTATCCACATCGCACTATATGCGCAATATATGTATTTATAATGCGTAGTCAACACGCTAAGCTCTGACATCAAACATACTCGTATCCATGTGATCACATCGTGGATCGTGGGAGTAGGGTAAATCGCCCAATTTCGACCTTCAAGAAATATTTGGTACAACACGCGCGACAAAATATCGCGGGTCTTGGTAGACTCTTCTCGATATATTGTCGTCGTTTACATTATATTGACGACAGTTACGCAGTGTCCGGGATACGAGAGTTGGTGACGTCGTTTGTCATAGGGCACAAATATCAATATCTTGGTTGCGAAGGCGGCGGCGGCGGCGGGGAGACAGTTACTAATGGTGCTGGTCTTACGACGAGAGAGCTTGGTATTTAGTGCTATTTAATGCAAAGCTACTTGAGAAAAAGGTTTGCAACAGATTATTCGTCAATTTACGAAGATAAAGACACCAGAGCATTACTTGAGATTGGTTCAATTCTAAGCTCATACACCTAGAAATGTTGTTATTGGGAAATGAATCTGGGGTTTGCATTCCAATAGATGGTATAAATCGTTATACATGATCTAAAGTAAAATCATACATCATCATTAAATCTTGGTCTTTTTTTTCAAATGTATTCGAATTAAATAATATTATAATTTATAACATAGCTAATTTATAGCACAGGTTTTTACTAATAACACTTTCCAGAAAATATTTTTCGATCAATTAAATCATAATCCTACGACTCTCACTTTAAGCCGGTTCCTGATGGACAATGAATTTTAAATAATCAGTTTAGAACTCCAAATTGAAGTTTGAAACTTTTCCTCTCAATGGGAATTCGAACTGAAGATAAATCGAATGTCCGATTTAGTAAGAGCGATCAATCATAAATTGAATTGATTCGACTTTTCAGCGTCGCTGTCATTTCGTGGAGGGAAGCCAGATGTTTCGTTACACGTTTTGTGTTTGAGAAAAATGATGTAGCCTTGGAGTAAACGATATACTCGTAGCATTCGCGTTTGTTTATCAATGATATGGCTTTGGAAAATGGAGGTTTTATTAGATAATCATAACTTAAACCAGAGTACACATTTTGTATTTTCTGTTATATAATAAAACGTACTGCTATATATATATTTAAATTGGTAAAGTATAATATATCTAATGAATGTTATACATCAGCGTCCATATGTGTCATACTGATGTTTTTAATTCCATCACGAACTTGCATCGTCATCACAGTTGGTTGCAAATCCACTTATGGCCTTGTGCTCTCCTCTAAAATTGCCATATCGGACTTTTCATAAGGGGATAATGAATTTACTTGTACAATCTTTTGCAAAAACCTGACTATAAGGCCGAAAGCGTGACCGCCGAGACGCATCAAGGTAGGTATGATAATTGTTCCTTATTTTATAGATATTATTTTTCTGATTTCATTGATTTTGAAAGCAATTTATGAATCGAATGCAATGAATAAAAACGCTGATTGAAAAGGCACTAATTAATAAATTAAATACAAACGACTACTGCTATTTACTAACGAATCAATTAGCTTCAAGATCCATACCTAGTACCTTTGCCTAGTAAAATTTATTTGAAGCAGCGATTGCGAGGTATAATTTTTTCGTACCGCTAGTAGCTGGCTTTGCGGTATAAGTTATGCGTTATTGAGAAAAATAATTAAATAAAAATGCTTCAGTATTCTTAAATTTTCAAATTAAAATAAGTATCCGATATTTTATCTGTCAAAGTTTAAAAGCGGTAGAATCCAAGTATTCCAATTAATTTGGAATGTTGGCTGAAATATCAAAGATTGCATTGATTGCTCGGTTGACACCGAGGGAGAGTTAATGAAATATAAATATTTAAAGGTTTTAAATGAAATGGTTAAGTTGTGTGGAGCTTTAGTAACAAAAGGAATGTCTACTGTTTTGATGCTGTTTCTAATAAAAGATATTCAAATCACATGTCAATATTGGCACCCATGAAAATAAAAATGAATATACCTTGTCCTTAGATTAGCAATCAATGTCAATGTATTATTAATCGAGGCAGACCGGACCAAATAAAAACCGGCCAAGTGCGAGTTGGACGCGCGTACCCAGGGTTGCGAACCAGGGAACTGAGAATGATATTTTTCACACAATTTCACGGTAAGTCCAAAAATATGAAGTAAAGAAAATAATGAAAATCTGTTTTAGAAAATGAATATGATATCTTAACTTGACTCCACTTTGAATTTTCTATGTATATTTTTGGCCCCTTTTTAAATAGAAATACAAATATTTTATCTATTTCAGTTGCGGCGGCTGTGTGTCACTATTTCCCATGAGATTATGAGGAATCCGTTTTTTCTTTGGATGTTCCGTACCCTAAACATGCTTGAAGCATGATTGAGCGCCAGCGCATAGTTGACATATTACTTGAAAAGAATCACAGCTGATCTATTTTGAGCAAATGAGTGAAAGTCAAAGACTGGAATAATAAATATGCCAATATAGTACGAGTCTGGATTATTTTCATTGAAATCTCACGACTCCAGTAAAAACTTTTGAATTCTCTCGCATAAGTCTTCAGTGTGGGAATACTTTATAAAGTGTGTCCCAACTGGGTATATGTGAAATCTGAAAATCAAAATAAACAAAGCATTAAACTAAATATAAATTAGCTGGTTTAATGAATATTATTGTAATTGATTTGTAAAATTACTTGTGTTGTAACTTGTTCGTAAATAAACAGAGCATTGAACTAAATACTGTAACAAGGTTTATCCGTCCCGTCCTAACATAGCATTACCTAAAATAACAAAAAAAATTGGGTGCTAGTGTATATGTATTTATATAATAATTGTTGTAGTGTGTGTGTAAAAAAGCTTTTTATTTGTGTCTTGAGATCGCAGGCAACTGTACTGGATCCAAAGGTTTTTGTTCGCTTAGCGTCAGCTGTTGTAGTGCAGTGTCCAGTAACTTTATATCTACTTTGATATTAGCAACGCGTCTGCCAGACTCATTGGTTTCATTACAGCTCATTCTTCTGTTGATCTGTAGCCTACGTCCCTCATTGATATTTCTAGATTGTTTCTAGATGACAAAAATAAAAGATAAGTGATATTTACGAACCTAGAATTGTTTGGAAGAGAGACAAGAACCAATGACACTTTGGGGTTCTCATTTTCGTCATGTTTATCCCGTATTCTGTAATCTTAGTTATTTTCTATTCGGAGAATTACTGATGTCAAATTTCAGATCTCTTTCAAACAACAAACATTGTCTTTAAGTTTAAGTACAAATGTTTGCAGGTAGAGTATTTACATCTACGTCTAGAGGCAATTCTGGCGAACTTTACCTTTTATCTAAGAGCCATTGCAATTCAAGAGAGTAAGAGTTCTCAAGTAGAGACCTCGTACACCCGTTTCGGCTCCGTATGTCATCACTGTCAAAACGCTCTGATTAAAGACTTTTGTCAATAGTCACAGAGGTATTTTGCCCAGAACGCTGCCTAGACGAGTGGGATTCTTCGGTTGACCTCTTTGTCGAAGTTGTACTTACCTTCTACCTATCTACTACCTTCGTCTACACTCTACAAGGTCGTTGGTAGTGTTCCCGACTGCTACCGGCATAGGTGCAAATTTGACATGATTTTCGTCTTGTCCGTGTTCATTTTTAAACCGACGTTGGGAAACTCTGTAGAGGTCATTGCGCATTGTGTGCACTGTAGACCCAGGAAAACGTTATTTGTTTAATTATTTAGAAAACCCAACCCTCACAGCCTCAGAAGTCGACTAAAAAAATCAACATGCGTCACAGGACCACTTTTCTTTCACTCGCCGTAATGCGAAAAATGTGTCGGACCGTCGAGAGGGCCGGCTGAGGCATTCATCATAAATCACTTCGCTGCAAAATGCGCCCCGGACGAGTCGAACTAAACCTGGCCCTTGGGAAGCGATTTAGAATTGGTCGAGGTCGATTTAGAAATGCCCGACTGACCTAAGCATCTCCAAGGTCTCGTCATGAATAGATAAAACCTACCTAAAACTAGGCCGTGATTTTGACGGGATTTCGTTTCGAAAATGCCTAAAAAATAGAAACAAAGTTTTTGACATAAATAAAATTTGCAGTTACAGTTCAGAACGTATATTGTATTACACATACACAAGAGGTACTTACAAGTTTATAAGAATAGTTTTAGATGCTGAGTGATAAGCCTAAGCCAGACAGGCAGCATCACTATAGATTGCTAGGGTGGGTAGGTCTAGAAATGTTCAAGATCGTTCTAATGAGTAGTAAGCTGATTACGGCGCACTCGCAGAATGAAGCCTTTATTCGTCCATTAGTGAGTAGATTGTACTCAATAATCAGACATGAATAACGTTGACGTTTGAGATACCACATCAACCCAACACCAACGCACGGATAGAAAGAGTACTCACCTAGAAGCCTTAAGAAAACGAGCTGCTGGCTCTGTTACCTTTCATTACCAGTTGGCAGCAGACTTAGATAACATGGTGGTAGCAAGCCAGACGAACATAGAAAAATGCTCTACCTAATCTAACTGATTATCAGAGATGTACTCGTAGTATAGTCACGAGTCAAGCTGCGTAGCGTATTCATCCATAGTAGCCTTGCGGTTACAAATGTGTGTAGAGATGGAACAGAATTTACAAAACCTGCGCAATAAATTCCGTAAACAACAATAGCAGCGAACTAGACGCAGATTTTACATAAAGCCTGATGCATGCCCGCTCGTTATCACAAAGAGCTAATTGCATTTCTACTGCTGAATTATTGCCTCGGCCATGAACAATGGACAATTTTCTTTTATGTGCGAATGTTTCACTTTCTACACAGCTTGCTTGCATTTATCCTTTATGTCACCAGCCCCAGCAGCATGAAACTCTTGAGAGTGGGAGTAAAAATTATCTTCGCATGTTTTTTCGCATTCTTTAAAAACAGTCCCCAATTAATTTTTTTTTAATTTTTCATTTGAAGACACATCTTATTTTAGTAAAAGAATTCAAAAACTAAACTCAATGATTTTTTTTAAAAAAGGCGGTGTCTTCAGTTTCGTTGGTTTCTTCTCTGTTGTACTACATTCGTTTTTAATACTTGAATTTAAAAATAATATATATAAAAGCTTTTAATATACTATAGTACATTTTTATTGTAAGCCTTTGTACAGGTCATACAAATTATTAATTCATTCTGGAATCTATGTACTTTATATGATACGCCAGTGATTCAACTGTATGAATGTAGTCGCGAAGCCTCGCACGAATCGATACTGCATGTCATAAACCCGTCGATATAATTTCCATATTGCTATCTTCACGGGTGCAGTGGAGTGCCATAAAAATGCAGTTTTTAACGACAAAACTCTAACGATGCTACAGTCCGCGCATTCCAAATTGCCGTTTTATCATCGTTGCGATCAAATACATATTCTGGTTTCTGATTTATATATTGTACGGTCGTATTTTCTTTTCAGTGGCTGGTTCGTAGAGTAACTTTATAACTCAAAATTTACGTACTATGGGTAGAAATTGTATTTGATGGAAATAATATTACTAGAGGCTTTATGAGCTGTAGACCTCGCGAGCACATACTTTGCTCGACAGAGACAGTCAGTTCCTAAAATATCTTCGAAATTGAGGCATAATTAACAGCAAGTCGAGATCTTTCGCTAACATGTAGTTGCACCAACTAGATTATATTAATTGGTTTTCGCCTTATTAGTTAGTTTTGGTATGATAAAATGGTTCAAGGTGCTCTGTAAATCCCTATCTTTATGTACTCACCCCGATGGCAATATGAATAAATTGATTATATTGGGACTCCCAGCTTATGTCATTATTATTAATTACACACGATTTTTAACCAATCATCGGGTGCTTTGTTAGCTGGTTGTTACGAGTACCTTACCTATTATTTATGATTTTCAGTATGTTAATTATTTATGTTCTGTACGAACCCTCGGTGCGCGAGTCCAACTCGCACTTCGACCGTTTTTTATTCATCTTTTCATCGTTCATTATAACGAGAGTTCGCGATTGCCTGACCTTATTATAGACCTATCAACGCTGAGCCCAAACAGCTTATTGGTTTGAAATTTGTTACAAATTGTACCTGCTAGTCATATAACCCTCTCTATCTATATACGACGCAACATAACGAACAAGCACCTAATAATAGCGAGCCCGAACGTGTGGGGTAAATTCATTCAGTGTGCATTATTGCATCTTGGCATGCACTGCGAACACTGTGCACAATAGGCAGGTACCGCCCGACAACAATGCATTTGGCTATAGTGGATGTTAATGCGCGTTCTGCCAAAATTCTACTAAACTACCTCATATTAAATGGAAATTGGTGTAGGGTAGTGATTTATTCATCAACAGCTGCATAACTCTGTTCGCCACGTATAGCCGCGTCTGGCTTTTGCGAGATTTGTAAAGTCGTGGTCTTTGACAAGGTTTGTGAAGTGTTTGGGGGTAGTTGCAGCTCCCAGTCACACTCGCTATGCTATGATTAGGCCAGAGTCCCGGAACCGTCACCAACAATTTACTAACGGGAATACGCTCAGAATGCTTCAATACAAACTTTATTTTGCCATAATCTTTTAAAATAGAATTGCAGGCTTCGATAAGTACTTAATTACCTAAAACTTCCTAAAATAGGATATCGGTTTATAGGGTCGCGAAAACTTTATTCTCAGCTACAAGAGGCGTTACGCAGCCAGAAGTGGCGTTTTGAACAATAATAAAAATAGTTTGTAAAAATTGTAATTGTGATTCACCTTAAAGTTGTATGTTAATGATATTAATATCCGATGTCCTACTTTTAGATAATTACTGAGCAAACCCAGCTATCCTATTTTAAAAGACTATGCTAATGAAAATTCGTATGAAACCTTTAGCGGCAAAATCACCTTAATTTGTTATGTACATACAAAGCCGATTCGCATTTGGCGTTTTTTTTTTAATAGATAAAAGCTTGAGTGTCTACAATCTAAAGTCTCGTATTCATTCAGACCTTGAACCGAGACATGCCGAGACACAAAAGTTAAAACAGGTGCTATGTTTTGGCCTGACCAATATGTCATAATTAACTGTATATATTTAGATAGTAAGTAAATATAGTAAGTAAGTAAGTAAAAATAGAAGCGTCGGTGGCGTAGTGGATAAGGCGCGGACTCTCAATCTGAGGGTACCGGGTTCGAATCCAGCCGTGTACCTATGAGTTGTTTTTCAATTCAAGTACATTATCCGATTGCTTAACGGTGAAGGAAAACATCGTGAGGAAACCTGCATGTCTTGAACAGGCATGTGAAGTCCGCCGATCCGCACTGGGCCCGCGTGGTGGACTTATGGCCCATATACTCTGTAGGAGAAGCCTGAGCCCCTCAAGTGGGGACATATATAGGCTGTTGATGATGATGAAGTAAATATAGACCATCGAACTGAAATTACCAATTGTACTTATCAGTACTAATTTTCTACCAACTTCAAAAAAGGAGGAGCTTCTCAATTCAACTGTTGGTTTTTTATGTATGTTACGCGATAACTCCGCCAATTATGAATCGATTTTGATGACTCTTTTAACCCTTATAGTTTCGCTCGGTCCAGCTGTCTGTCCGCGGCTTTGCTCAGAGACCCTTACTATTAGAAAGCTGTAATTTGGTACGGGTATACATACGAGTATTAATCACGCCGACAAAATGGTACAATTAAATCTGGAAAAAAATATTTAAGGGTGGCTCCCATATACATGTAACTTGGACATGAAATATTTTTTTCGCGTCTACCCCGTTGTGTGGGATATCGTTGAATAGGTCGTTCATAAACATTGAACGCATTTACTTGTATTTAAATTCATTAAGCACTTTTTTTAGAAAATCTACAAAAACCATACATGATGAATGCTGTAGACTTTTAGGGCAGTTAAAGTCATTTTTAAGTTGTTTTTTTAACACGTTAATTTTATTATTATATATATTTTTGTTAAAACCGTTGTAGGGTACGTAAGTCATCGTTTCAATTTCAATTTGTTTTAATGCTTAACTAATTAATCGCAAAATACAAAATCTTCGTAGTGGAAAATCCTAACAATATCTTTCTATTCTAGACACAGCAATCAACAACACGAGCAATTAACTTCAAAATAAAACCATTTTATTCTACATATACTCGTACTACGAGTGTGCAATTAATATTGCCACAATGCAATGTTGCTAGCTGCTAACGTTGCAGAAACACAAAACATTAACAAATAGCAGTAAAGAATAACGCTAATGCTTAGGGACACAAAGTCGTTTTTCCCGTGTTAATTCAACAGGTGATTACGCTACTAATTTGTGGAGCACACGAGTGTGTATAGAGAAGGAATCACGGACGGGTAGTTTTCAATTGATAGCGTAGTTTGCGGTGTACAATGTTCGATGTTCGAGTTGGACGTGGTGAGGACGCCTTTGTTACTTGGTTCTATGGCGCCGAGTTGTTTTGTCTGCATTGTTCTTGAGTTACATGTCGATAAATAGATTTCATATACTGTACGACAGTATTGTATCTAATAGACACACGAAAACGATGTAATCAGTGCCACCAAAATAACAATTTGTTCAAATGCCTCAATTTACATTGAAGTGAATTTTGACTATCTACTCGTAATTAGTGATGATTGATGAATAATTTTTGAAATTTTGACCGATCTATTCACCTATGTAGAATTTATAATAAATATTAAATTTTTATATCTTTTTAAAAATGTACTATGTAGTAATGTGTTTGCACTTGGCCTTCATCTCACCTAATGGTAAGTGACAGATGGTTTAAAAATAACAACAAGGATGTAATCTCTTCACGCCACCTAAAATCCTGCACACCATCGGATTCACGCCTTCTTTCCCAAAAACAATCTTCCAAAAACGTCGAGAAGCATTTTGGGTTGCTTCCTAATTGTTCCGCACACGCGTAGAGATTACTCTCCCCATGCTCGCCGTTACTCCGCTGCGAGTGTTACCTCGACTGTGCTACCTCCACCACGTCACCTCCCATACGTTACGTCCTCTGTGAAACGTTGCTGCTGCTCAGTGCTCACACACCTGCCTCAAAATATTGTTATGGGCTACGGAAGTGGTGCTGTTTGTTTAGCACCCAGCCGATCACTCGTTCGCAGAGCATTCTACATGTACAGAGATTACTAAAGTTCAGGCTTGACGCTGCTACGACCTTAAAGATAGATTTGAAGACTTAAAGATGGATTTTGTAGCTTTAATCATTAACATCATTATAGGTAACATTTTGATTCAAATATTTCATCCAAAGAACCTATTGTATCGACGTTTTAATCGGAAAAAATATAACCGAATATGGTATGTTGTTAGTTCCTTGCCAATCCTAACACACATTTAAAATAAAAAGTCATATTTATTTCCATGAAATACAAAATGTCAATATTACAAATTAAAAATTACTTATAAACTAGACTTATTAGTAAACTTAGCCTAGATTAGTAATGATAGTAAACTTAGCCTAAATTACTAGCCACTAAAACATCGTGTGAACATCTGAAATGAAAATAGTTCTAAAATGTGTTTAGCAGCATATCTAATCTTCAATAAAAAAAATTGAGGAAACTACTAGCCTCTTATTGTATTTATTATACAGTATATTTCATCTAAAAATATTTAAAAAAATTGTAGTGGGAGCACGGATAGGCGAAGACAGGCGAAGGCGCTTCTAGTGCTTATTCAGTATCAACCAAAGCTCTTAGTTTTCCATCTATTTCAATTTATAAACAGCAGAAATATGATAAATAACCCAACGAAATTCTAACAGACGTCGTATTATTGAGTAGTGTGAGGATGCCGGCCTTTCTGTGAAGCATCTCTCAGAATGCGTCTAGAATGGTGCTCACAATATTGGTGCGCTCAGTAGGATACCTCGTAATTATATTCATGCAAAATACTGAACCTCATCTTCCGAGGCCTTATTCATTCCCCATTTCAATTCTAAATAAGCTCGCCTGCTCGAAACATGACACAACAAACAGTTTTCCAAATCACCATATTATCCCTTTCAATACCGGCAATCGATCATGGGCAAATCTTTCAAGATTGAAGTCTACAAGAACCTCTAAAGGAAAGTATTAAAAAGACATTAAGAGAAAAACTTTTCCGACACTCATCTCGAGTCTCTGTATTGTTCAGTGGTCTATCCGGGGGTCTTTAAAGATAAGCCGAGTGCGTAAATAAACGAAAACCCTTGAAAGCAACTAACGACGCGTGTTGAAGAGTATTGAAAATTTATTCTGAATACGAGAGGGTGTGTTTGATGGTTAGTTATGTTACAGCTCGTGGTTACAGCTCATGCTTTCACCCACCAGCTCAATAAGATCTCCATAATGGTTTTTCAAAGTTTCCAAAGGCCCTAGTGAGGCATTTCTAGTTTTCGCTGCGAGTGTCTCGCTAGGCTGGTCTTATTGTATGAGGTGGTTCGTAGAATACTTGGTGTGAGAAATGAGGTGTACACGCGTTATTTTTTGTATTGCAAACAAGTGTTTATCGTCTCGCTGTTAACTTGAGATGTGTGCTGAATTCGAACACTAAAGTCAGACGATTTATTTTTGTCTAGCGAAGGCGCGAAAATATCTCTTGTTTTTTGAACCGCAAAGTCACAAAAGGATTCTTGTTCAATGAACATTTTCGAGTGGTTCTATTCATTGGTCTGTGAATAAAACCTTTACTTGCAGAGTAAAGCTGTTGTTTTTAGTAAATCTGACGACAGCTACGTCGTAGTTGAGATTGCCATGGAATATAAGTGGTGTGTACTGGTGACCTATCAAATAAAATTGAAACTTTAATGTTTCAACAAAACAAATAAAAACTCTATTATATAATTCAGCTAAGCAGTCTAAAATAACAAGTAAAGTCAGACCCTGAACTTTACATAAACGCTGAACAAGAAAAGAACATTGAACTGGATGCTTACGTACGTTTACATAAGAGCGATGTCGTTTTTCGAGATTGTAACATGACACCTCCATTAGTGGAGCAACTTGTAATGGATGGCGCTTAAAACGCCTGTGACGAGGTAATGTAGGCACTTGACTATTGAGGCGAGGTAAAATTCAAAATGGATACTGCATGGTAATTTTAAAGTATAATAAGCCTTGTGAATAATTTTATCGCGACTCAAACTTGGGTACGACAAATTTACTGCAGAAATGCAGTCAGCGCGCCGTTTCGGCACAACTGCATCGGGATAATTGTAGGGCAAGTACTTTTGCCATTTGCAGTCCAAATGCAGACCATCTGCATCGAATCACACCCCAATTAACGAATTGGGGTCAATATTGAATCGATCTTAAAAATAATCACTGTAAAATATTATATAAACAATTGTAGGATATCTCCACCTCGATCCATATTACTAAAATGTCGGTTTTAGATGTTACTAATAACTCCTAATAGTCTCGATGATCTTATTCTCCCTCCCAAGAGACGCGGCAGAATGGTAATAGGTCATATAGTGAAAACGACAAAAATGTCTTACGCTTAATTAATTAAAAAAATCACATTTTTCGTTTGTCTAACTTAGCAGAGAAACAATCGTATGCTACTTTTGACATTTTCTTAGCCTTAACCACCTTAACTAAAACTAGTCTTGGCTCATCAGCGATGTACAATACTGATTTTTTGGGCATTAATGTTTATAAACAACTAGTAACAATTACTGTTTGCTTCAAACGATTATCATCATTATGAACATTGTTCAAAAGAACATTTTATGTTAGTACATTCTTATTTCATTGGCTAGTGGTTCTCGGTTTCAATTTAAATCAAGCCATGTCTCAGCGGTATCTAAAAGGCGACCAGGATTAGTGCAGTGGGATTAGGCTGCTCGGCGAATTGCTTCCGTCACATCATACTAAAATTATAAATGCGAAAGTAATATCTAGAAGCATCAAGCTGATGAAGAGCTGGCTCTGCTACCTTTCATACCCGCACACAATTGGCGGTAGACTTGGTGGTAGCTTTCCAGGCGGACACAAAAAATGCCCTACCACCAATCAAATCGAGCACCGATAGTGTCCAGGGATCTACGAATTGTTAGACCAAGATTTAGCCATTAGCAGGCCACGGAGGCGGTAATTCCTGACGACCACGCAGGTGAAAATTAAAAACGCATTTAAAAACGGTCCATATTACAGGTCTATCCAGGTATATAATAATTTTCCAGATATTTTAAAACAAGAGACAGATAAACAATTTAAGAATAAATTAAGGTCGCTCCTAATTAGAAAATCATATTATACAATTAAGGAATTTATGGATGATAAAAATGTATAAAGTTTGACTATCCTTATTTTGGATTGTAGTATACAACTTGACATGGAATTATTATTGTATAAAACTTGACATTGAACTATTATTGTATAAAATTTGACATTTATTATTATTTTTGTATAAAATGTGACTTATTTATTTTGCTATGCCCTGACAGGGTTCATGTATATAGATCCGAATAATATTGTAATGACTTCTATGTACATGAATGCAAATAAACAGATTTGATTTGAATCAAATTTGAGTCAAACGACAAGGAATCATCTAATCTTATACGAATACATAATATAATAACAAGATCTCATCAAGCATACACGTCTTGTGAATATGCTACTGTGAACACGCATCGCCTCAAGGGCCCGTTCCTCAAAGCAGCAGGCGCGCTCCACGCCACCGCTGCAAACCTCGGACACGTTTGTAAACAATCAATATGGTAATGTGGTTAGCAGGCCCTGAGGACACATGTGCGCCTTGCATGTACCTCTTGTTTAGTGAAGTAACAACGGATTTGCATACTCGCATGTTGGAAATTAGATGAGCCTACCTAGATTTAATGTTTCAGGTGCGAAAGAGTGGAATTACTTTACGGAGTTGTGTATAGAACTTTATTGATGCAATTCTCAACCAGTCTCGCTATTAAACTTGGTGTGTTGGGATTTTTCACTATTTTTTCCAGAGAGTTACACTGCGCTAGAACAGTAATCTTTCACAGTGTAACTGGTTGGGAACCGCACGAACTAAATACCTATTATATTATACATTTATTAAAATCGTAGGGGAAAAATGTATGTACGTTGAAGATATCTGGGAAAAATTCAATCAGGGCGATTAAAACCGAAAATATGAATCAAATGAAAATATTTACTATTTAATTTGACATTGTGAATTTATCTTAGATTCTAACTATAACGTAGATGTCTTAACTGAAACTTTTAAAAGTACCAAAATATAATGGGTAATCTTAAGGAAAATGTGATGTAATGATTCATGAGGGAAACTCATGTTCAACAGTGTACTTTGGATCTTGATGATTGTACTGATTAAAAAATCGGTGTATAGTATCTCCAGATAAATCAAATCTCACTTTTTTGTACAATAGTAGCTAAATGTTATGGATTATGTGGTGCTAGCAAAACATGTGTGTATATTATTTTTAGTTAATTAAGGCTATGATTAATCACCAGTTTAATTCCTACGAAAATACAATTTCAATACGAAATCTTCTTTCACATATACGCACAATCCTACACTTCTAAAGCCTAAATTGAAAATATCTGCACTATTTGAAAAAAATTGAAAATCATAAAAGTTTACTACCGCTTTCACAGTTCGCATGCTGGCTGGAAATGTGTTTTTTTCGCTTCTATTTCTCGCACGTGCCGCCGCCATTTTGACCGTTTAAAATCCAAATGTAATTGAGAGTTATGTAAATTCTCTCTCGGTTAACCATTCGCAGTTTGCTAGTCGGTCTCTGCATGTTGTACTCGTATTTATTGTATTGAAGGGGGAGGGTTGCTCTAATTAAATATGAGATTCATTCCAGTGAGTGAGTGGTTCTTGAAGATTGTAAGCTAATGTAGTAAGGTAATGTAAGACTCTCATTCAGACGAATGTCAGGAACTCATAGGACTTTTTACACCACCTTCCTTCTCCATCATCAGAACAGTTCGAATCTAATACAGATTGTCACCAAACTTTAGCTAAAAAGTATGACAAATTTTAGCTAAAACCGAATTGCATCAAGGGGTTTACAATTCAGTTCTAAGTTTTGTCCCGAGCTTAGAAACTAACAGATGGAGTTAAATCATAGGTTGTATTTTGTCGCCGCCGTCATCATCATGCTGTGTTGTTGCAAGCAGGGGACTTCTAATGGTGAAAAGTATGTTGTGATAAATAAAGTAGGTGTTACGTATGATAAGTATTGCTATAATAACGCTTACGAACTGCTATTAGTACTGAAAAATCTCTTACAGTCCTCATTACGGTGTCTCCTTTTAATTCCATACGTAATTAATGAATTAGACCGGAAAGATACCTGAATTAGCTCTCAAATTACTTCAACAAGCAACGAAACCGCAGAGCGATCCATAATTCAACAACATTATCACCAGTTTCTGAACCACTGACCACTAACAACCATTCTCCAAAGACCTCTCGCCTACATGTTATTATTACCAGAGCTTTAGTGGCTTAGGGATCTAGACATGATGGCCATTTTCCATAACGTGCCATTTTATTAAGAGCCACGCCTCCCCTTATAAGTTAGGGATAAACTATGAAGGGGGTTGTTGGGTAAAGGGTCAAAGTAAATTGGTAATGATTCGGTACAGGATGTAAATGACGTAGGAAATGAAGTGGAAGTGATAAGTTATTGGGAATGGACTTGCCTATCACTTGCAGTACCTGGGTAGGATTGGTAGTGTTGTGTTCATTAAGAAGGTACTGCAAGAAATTTTGTAAATTACAGTCGCTACTGCTATGCGCTGAATCAGGCAAGGGCACGCTCTTATTACATTTTGAAACAAAATACATTAATAACAATTAATAAACAATACGTACTTACGTACGTACGTAAAATTACATCTAATTTTTTTTGATATTTATTGAGATGTCATAAACATAGTATTGTTTATTATTTATTTATTTGTTATATCAAATTTCAAAAAGAGCGTGGCAGTACCTTTTTATATTAATTTATTTTTATACTGAAACACAGCTACAAAATTGTTATTAACTTCTGGTGTATGTCGGCAGATGTCGGTCCCGTTGTCGCAGCTGATTGTCTCAACTAACGATATAGATTTGAAGTTTGGAATAAAAATAGTATAGTATTGTAAGACTCCTTGTCTTAAAAATATCCATAATTCACAGCAGTTTGCGAAGTTAAAATTCGGAAATTATAAAGTTGACACAATTTATGTCAATATTACAGGAAAAGATATAATAATATGCAACGTTTCTATAAAGCACATTATCTAATCAAAATATCATATGATTTATCCTTACGTTTACTCCGAAGTTATGAAACCCTTTGTTCACAATTCGACTCGCACTTGGCCGATTTTTTTCTATTTTCATTCCGTATGGCGGGCAGTACGGACTTTACATTAAAATTCCACGTAACAAGAGATAAATCTTCCCGCCATTACCCGCCGCGGGGTAGGACAGTTATTTTTCCCCGGAAATTGGGCCCACTTTAATTTTAGATACGTTACTAGGATGTCGGACATTCGGTAGGTGCCTTACATCGCGCTGAACTGAAATGACGCCCCGACCGAAAATGTTTTAGAATTTCTTCCTAGCGACATCTTTTGGTTGGTGGTATTTTTCTATCGCCTCCTGCTACGAAAATTTACTATTTAGTAATCAAGTACAACATAGCCAGTTCCTCTTTGTGTTTTATAATTTAAAAAATAACTAACAGTATATTTCCCTGCAAACAGCTTGAACAATAATGGGCATAGTGGAGATGAGTTCGCGCATATCATTATTACCTAATTATTACCTCTACAAACGAGCATCCATTATATTACGGTTGTTGTATTCTATAAATATCGGTGTTAAGTAAATAAATAAGAGTTTCATTTATGTACCCCAATATAAAGGTATGACGTCATAGATAGAAAAAATTAATTCAATCTAAAAAAATAAAAGCTCTTAAAAAATGATTGCATGATGCAACATTATGCCACGGTGACGTAGCCTGTCCAGTACGCTCCGTCTATTTACGTCGACGGCAAGTGATCTTTAATTTCGCCGCTCACCGCAACAGCAGAGTGGCGCAGTGGAAGCGTGCTGGGCCCATAACCCAGAGGTCCGTGGATCGAAACCACGCTCTGCTAGAAGCTTTTTTATTTGAATTTTTTTGTTTACATTATTAGCTATAGTAAAAAAATATAATTTAATGTAATTTAACATTATTTTAACTAAACTGATCTAACAAACTCAATCACAGTAATTTTGCTTGTCCTCAGGTAATGAAGAAACTTAACTGGTTTAATGGCAGCTGGGAAAGCTAATTGAGCTTCTGTATAGCCCGTTAGTGCTGGCAACTTTAAAATATTGCGCGCTGAACTGTCTAATCCTTAGATTGGTCTGAAATGGAAACTTCTAGCTCAAAATCAATGTGAGTACATTTTTATAAGGTAGACATTTTACATTAGATTTATTATTTTTGCCCTGTGGTTTCAAAAAAGTTACTATACATGTATACTAATACGAATAAATACCGAAAACCATAGTTGATAAAATTGATTTAAGTGTTAAGACAACATAGAGAAACAGTGATCATTCGTTATTTTTTAAAATTCGACACAACTCTTTTACCACAACCGTTTAAAATAGAACATCTTATCTTATCAGCTTTGATAAATAATTACCTAAAAGTTGTTGCATATAGACAGAAACTGTTCGGGTTGATTATCCCCTGAATATTTCTTTAGTAGATTTATGAAACCCACGGGCTGACTAATGTGATCTCTTTATTATTCTCTGTATTATAAGGTCTAAGTCAGTCACCGTATAGATTTCCAGAGGACTATAAGTTGAGTAAAGTAAACGCTTGCGCCTATCGCTTTCGTCTTAGCAAAAGTAGTTCTGTACAGGTTGCTGTTTATAAGTCGTTAGGGTTTAGTACAAAATTAACTTGCTTTATTGTTAGACAGAATACAATAGAACTTTGTGAATTGGGTTAGGGCTTTGAAAGTTTATGTTCGTAATTATTTTAAGTAGGCACTAGGCATACAGATGTACTTAACTAGTATATACCTAAGTTCGGTTAATTAATGGTTAGTTTAGTGGTTTATTATTGTACAGAAAATCAAACCAACCACATCAGTTGTCAGTACCTACTAAACTATACTTTGCCATGGTAGCTCAGTATGCAGAGCGTCAGTCTTTCAACAATCGAGGTCTGGGTTCGATCCTGGCTCGTACCAATGTGCTCCAATTTTTTATTTGTAATTTATGTACGAATGATAAAAATCATTACCATTGGCTTTTCTGTGAAGGGAAACATAGTGAGGACATCTGCACACTCCTGAGAATAAATTCAAAGGGGTGTGTGAAGTCTACAATTCCGCACTGGGCTCGCGTGGTATATTACGGCCCATACACTCTATGTAGGAGAGTAGGCCTGAGCCCCTGTAGTGGGTATAGGATTATGAAATAATATTGCTTAGCCTGATATATATACAGGCGGAACGTGAATTACGAAGGTGCGTCGAAAAATTTACCTTCCAAGTGTTGACGGAAATCAGGGTCAAGTTCACTTTTTGCTTCGCGTGACGTTTACATGTAGTTATATATGATTTGTCGCGTCATATCTGCAAAAATTTAAACAGGCATTACTTAGTATCGGTAAATAATCCAAAATTCATCATGTGTTTCATGAAAACAACATGCATTTCTTACGCACACATTCTTGGAAGTAGCGGTCTGTTTCCGTTTCTAGTAGTAATTGAATTCGGAGCTTGCACTTCGAACCCGGTGCAACTAGAAGTCACTTTCCGCTCTGTCTGAACTACAATCAAGAAATTATATACATTTTTCTGTAGTAGAACCAGAGAAAGAACATACAAATGTACGATTAGTAAAAAAACTATTGAAGAAATTTAAATAAGAGTCACAAAATGAATATATTAGATTAATTATAGGTTGTTCGAAATATTCTAATCTAATCTGTCAATCTGGGAATAAATTCTTTAAATTACTATGTTATAGTGTCAGTGGTGTTTATGTTGGCTAATCCATCTGTCTTTCTTTTCCTCTGTTACTTAGATCAACAACAATCAATTGACATTATTTTATTATACATCTCGAGTAAATGAATTGGTCATTTGAGAAACCCCATAAATCAGCCAATTAAACTTTTCAGGAAACAAAAAAACTGTATATTGTTACAGAATTATGTTTTTTCTCTACTGAATGGTTGACTGACCTTGTTACATACGAACGAAATATAGAATTAAGTGGTTCTGACTCGATGGAACCACGTTCTCAAATGACCGATTCAAATATTTTTTCATCTTTGTGTGTGTATTGACTAATATAACATGAAATGAAAATTACAACGTGAAATGAAATTCGATAATATATGATAAAATATAAACGATTGAATTTATCTCATTTGGAAGAAGCTTTATTTTGCAAGGGGTGAAAATTGGGAAATTCGCAAAGCGTGCCGTTGCTAAGCGACAGAAAACATGGGGACTTCAATGAGTCTTTCCTCACCGATTGATCATAAACAAACGAATCACTGGAAACTCTTCACTGAATAATATAAGCTAAGCGATATAATATAGCTTATTGATCAGTGGCTGAACACAACAGGAAAAAGTCGATTTGACATAATAGCATTAAAAGTCGTCCTTTCAAATAGAGCTTAGTTTTAGAACATAATTTTTATATTGGCTCGCACTTGACCTTCAGATTAATATCTAATCTATGCCTTCAGTTGGCCTTCAGTCTCACCGGAATGAGTTGTTGTGTTATGTATATGTTACTTTTTCATTACAAGAACACAACAGTGCTATAAACACTGTTGTTTGGCGGCAGATTTAGATATTTGGTGATAGCCAGACATACATAAAGTAAGGGTTCCGTTTTTTCATAGGATGTTCGGGACCCAAAAAATGTCTCAATGAATCGAAGCTGCGGATTGTGAGTCCAACTGTGGAAGTACTAGGCCACGGAAGCGGTAATACGTTTTCGAATGTGAATTTAGATCTGAAAAGTTTTATTTTATTCAAAATTTGGCAGAAAATTCGACCCCGTTGTGCCCTTTATTAATTTAAACCAGTATCTTACAAAAACGACCCAATTTCAGCGGCAAAAAAAACCGCAGCGTCGACGAAATCCCCGATCCGGGCATTTGACAAATAGGGGCCGCTGAAAAGCCTGGGAATCTAGGCTATCTAGGCCAAGCCGGCAATATGTCGCGGTGGATGGGTCATTTGCAGAAGCCACCACTGTGCTGAACACGTCAGGTGGTGTTGGGATAGATGGAGGGGTACGCGTTTGGGACGGGACTATGGATTTTTGGGCCTTGGGTAATATAACAAAAATCTGTGTTTTTGTGTTTTACTTTACTCCGTACTCCGTCACTCGAAATACATAATACGAAGACGATGTATTTTATTATTATACGGTACGACTTAGGGTGTTTTTTAATACAGTGCGGATTTGATCAAGCACGCGGGCTTTATATTATAAAAATTATAATTCCATTGTATGCCTTTAAATATAAATGGAAGTATTCGTGTTTGTGTCTGTTAACAGCCGTAAGTGCATACTTTTCCCTATAATTTTCAACCAACAGGAAAAATTGTTCCGCCATTTGGTGGGTGGCCAACCACTGCGTCCCTAAAAACAAACTTACAGATGTAGCTATTTGCTGTTTTCCTGCAAACCGTTCAGTACATTTTTTGCATGTCACAGTGGCAATTTTAACTTTGCTAACTCTCTCAACAAATGGTTTGCGCAGTTCTGAATTTTAACGATATTCGTTTAAATTAATTGATAAAGTGCTCGAAACCGCAGCTGTTATGTTTCTGAACTATTACAATATGGTTTAAATTTGAATAAGTAGCCAACATTTGGGATAGCTTTGTGTTCTGTGGGTTGGGAATTCGAAGGACTCAAACGGAGTCCATGCCATATAATTGAGGAAACGCTGTATTTTTGACTGTTTCTTCGTCCGTATTTATCTGTCTGTCAGGGACTTCTAGTCTAGATTCCAGTATGGTATGGTATGGTAAGGACTAGATATTTTCTTTTGTCATGGGTATGTCGCCACGCTCAAAATGAAATACAAAGTGTCAAAAGTATATGCTGTATATTATCCGGAATAATACTCGTATTCAATTTTGTATTTCAACATATATCCGTAACAAAGAAAAAGATGATGCGAAATCGTGGTATGTCTAAATTGTTTGTATTGTATTCACTTTATCTTGGATTTTGACATACTCGTATTTCTTACTTCATTCATATAAGATGCATTTGATTTACTCAAGGCCTGCGAGCGCTTACCGGTATGCGTGGGCGCAGTTTGCATTGCGTGTCCATTCATAGTTTTCTACCTAACTCTACAAACCAACTTCTACCTCATTTGCATTCATTTACAGTCCGTATTGCTAGTGAACGATATGGATTAGGAATTCTGCTACAAAGAAGCAGTAAACGATTTAGTTGGATTTGTAATCTTATTGCAATGCACTAAAGTGTTTTGTTTTGATTGTGGGTCTTTGATAATAGTGGGCGCTAAGGCGTGAGTCACTTGACCCAGTTTCTTTGCAAATCAATGTGACGGATTGCAGAAATCCTAAAGCATTTTATGCATCTTCATCAGAGATTTTTTTGGCATTCAAAATGAGAATTGAAATATAGATTGATACGTGACAACAGAGGGGAGCAAAAATCATGAGTATTTATTATTGGGTTCTCTAATTATAAGTCTCTCTAAATAAAAGTTATATACCCTAATAAGAAAATGTTCAAAATGCAACGAGAAAACTAAATCTAATAAGCATTTTACTATTCGAGGAACAAAATTTTTGAGACATTTAGTCCTTGCAAAATCTAAATAAAAAATCTAAATTATTACGTATTTTTATTTTGGTGGGATTTCTTTTAATGTCCGTTATGCTATAAAATACATCAACCCAATCTAATTTGGTTGCATGTTCCCTATTGCCTCATCATTTACCAATGTCTTCAATCCGGAGTCTTATTGATTTATGCCAGCATCGCTTTTGTCTCGACTTCATACATCGAATCCCACAAATCTCATAGCATAGATTCATTAATGAATTTTCAATCGGGATGATCAGGATATTTGTATCCATATCCCCTTAACTGTTGCATAGTTAAGGGCGTGCGGTCAGAATCCTGTCTCCTTATTAAGGGTCTCATGGTTAATGCAGAGCCAATTTGTCACCACATCTGAGCATTGGGCCGCGTGATTGAGTGACAGATGGTCCGTAGATTTGGAATCTATTTCGTATCAAAGAATGTTTCGGGCTTTTCCTCTTCAAATTATTTGTATATTGCTAGTAATGATCGGTCAGGAAAGGTTAGTCGTAATTCGCTGCATAAGGCTAGTCCATTAGTCTTTCCATGAGGGGATATGACATATCACCACGCTTGGCTAGCATATTGGTGATCGCAGTAAGATGTTACATAGATAGGTGCTGCTGCCTTTTTTTAACAAAAGGGAATCTTCAAAAGATACCCGACTCTCTGGCAGAAGAGTTGGGTTGTGTAGGATTTTTACCCACTAAACCTCTCCGGTGGCCATTTACAGCGCTGGCGGAGAGCTCTGGGTCCTCCAAAAGTACGTCTAATGCATATATTTGCCCTTAGTCGCTTTTTACGACATCCACGGTCGATAATGATGTATGACAATGTTTCACTCACAAACGGCGTGTACTTGGCCTTAAGTTAACGATGGATTTACGCCATTTTTAATGCAGCTAGGTATCAACTGACTTAGTATTATTTAGCAGCTATTAGAGGATGTAGGATGGGGTGCTGATCAGTTTGTTACCTTAATTTATTTAGAACAAGTTCTAAAGTTTATTGACCTTCAATATTTGGATATTTCAATTGCAGTTATTATAAAAATGCTTGAAGGATCAAAGAACTTATTGAAAAGAAGGATTGTAGCACTGGTATAGATCAATTTGACCTAGTTTTCAATGTTTAATTTGATTCTGGTTCTTGAGAAAGGTTCCGAGCGAAGACTGGGTCAGTCAGTATCCGCAGAAATGTCAATGTATTTCGTAAATATTACCAACCAAACGTAAACTCACCAACCCTTCCTAAATTATGATATTATAACCATAATTTTTAGTCGCGTGTTTTGGTCTAAAAATACCTGATTAAAATAGTCCAATACATCATTTCTACAAATCAAATCAATTTATTTGTCCAACATAGGTATTAAAGATCTTATATGAAACAACGGTCGCTATGTTGAGCCTTGCGGTGTACAAATATTCACATAATTATATGTCAAAAATAATATTAAATTAAATGCAAATTAAATAATAATAAAGTCAAATTCAATTTAAACTAATAACAATAAACAGATTGTTACATTAAATAGTTATTTATCGCTGCACATTATTGAGGAATTCATCAACTACAGACTATTCAACGTAAGAAGTCCCTTGGATACAAACAACATAATACACCATCAGGTGACTAATTATGATGAACGGTGAACATACCTATTTCTGTGAATGGATACTGAGAGGGTTCCATTGTTGTCGACCCGCCATGTCGTCATTACTAACATACATAAATATATATAGTTTCCCTATAACGCTGTACACATATTTCCTGGACAATGAACCACCAATCAACGATTATCCTCATGACTATATTTTCCTTTTATTACAACTTGTTGTTTGAATTGTGTCATTTCTGGGTCCTGTTGGTATTCATTGTTGAAAACGACTAATTTATCTTTTATGTCCACAGACGGGCATGAACCTTCGTATAGACCGCCAAGTCGGACTTTCCATGACAATCGAAGTAGTGATCACAGTAAGAGTAATATGTAACAGCAAAACCTGTGTATGTAGACTATACAATCATGAGTATATTGATGTTTATGGAGTAATTTACTCGTAAGCTACACAAAAATTATTTATAAGTTTTTTATTTATAAAAGATAGACCAACGCTTGACCTCACGTTCTTATGGGTCCGGACAGGGAGAAACCACTCTTATTATGACAAATCTGAACATAAATTCTCCGGAAAAATAAAATTTAAATATAATAAGAATTAAATATTTCGTAAAAAGACCCCCACCGAGATAGCATATTAATAAATTCAACCAAATAAAGAATTATAAATTTCAAGTAGAAACTTTTAAGTGATTCGATTGGGCGCTCTCCATAGCGTCATTAACGTAACTAATTTAATTTAAAAAATATATTAGTAAGACACAGTAAGAAGGTCGTGTTATCGTACAGGTTATAAGGTCATTGACCGACCTCACCAACCCTGAGGTCAGAGTTGTTGAGTGCCACAGTCCTCTAACATGGCTCATGTAGCTACCTGTCGTAGATAGTAACCGGTAACAACGGATTAACGTGCCTTCCAAAGCAAATAATCATTATAATTGTCAGACAATCAGGTTATTCACCCTGCAATTTACTAATCATACTGGGGAAAGTGTCACGAAGTGATTTTTTCAGTGGGAATCGAACCCAGGGCCTACCGAGTGTGTTGCGCGTCTGAGTCTAACGCTCAGATAACTGCGCGATAAGGATTACATCGTATGGCAAATTGCCAAAGATTGTTAAAGGGTGCAGGGCAGTTACGTCGACTCCTGTGCACTTGACAAATATCATGCAGTCTCTGGAAGTGCACTGCATAATATGGGCTCTTATGAAATCATTATACTTTGACACATTGTGTGTAATATGTACTAATGAAGTTACCATTAAAGTGTTAATGTTATCATTAAACGTTTCTGAGCAACGAGAGGTGTAAGTACGAGTACTAGTTTGAAATCGTAATCACAGCCTTCTCCAGTCGTATTCAAAATCATAATAACACCCATACACCGTAGCACATCGTAGCTTGTAGCTACGCCGTAGCTGGCGGCTGCTATAGTAACCAGCCAGTTTCTACCGCGGCCTCGCACCGCGTAGACGTGTGCTACGCGAGTCCGGATTTCTTCCGGCGTTTTCCGCGAATTTTCCGGAAAGCCGGACTCACATTGATGTTGAACGGTTTTTTTCGCGTGAAAACGTGAACTTTATGTGAAAACTGTGGAACTGTAGTTTTCAGTGCTCTTTAATTTTGCAGTTTTGTGCGAATTTTTCGTGACTAGTGTGACTATTATACATTTGCTATTGTGTGTTAGTTTGTGAATTAGATAGTAAGTAATGTTTGTAACAGATATACAGTTTCGTATAATATGCGATAGGATGGCATTGTTTGTTTTCTCGATTAGCATTGTTTACCTATACAATTGTTTTATTAGATGCATGTGTACTAAACGTCATTATTAATACATCAATATCAGTAATAACTGCAAAAAAACTGCACAGGTGCAGTCGAAAACTAGTTTCAATTTTAAAAAGAAAAATAATGTAAAAAAATCCTCACTTTTATAATGCTTATTTTAAATGATTTATTATGCAATGAAGGACTATACAAACAAACATGAAAATTAATAAATATATTTTAACTGGACACAAAGAAATCTAATCGACGTCTACATTTTTACTTATAACTACGTCATCTAGACAGCGACGGTCGTGAAATCTTCTATGTATTAATACGCAAAGCAAAAACTTTGTACCCCTTTTTACGAAAATTTCGCGGATGGAGGATTATGAAATTTCGCACACTTATAGTTTATAAAGGGAAAGAGTGCCGAATGCTAATATTTCTTATTTAATTTTAAAATTAACTACTGGGCGACCACTAGTAAGTATAAAGATAGATTCATCTACTAGACCCAATTTTTCAAAATCAAATCATCCGCTTAGGATTTACGAATCAATAAATAATTAATATAACAAACACACATTTCAAACAGTTTGCACATGTACAATTCTCACATCAAAATAATTGAGACATGTTAACAGTAAATTATAAAATGAAAAGTCATTAGTTAAAAAGATAAATCTCTCTCAAATTTAGCCACACAATAAATGTATAATTTTAAACAACGAGTAGAAACTCCGTGTAATGGACCAATATATATAAATCCATTTATAGTATCACTATACATTATCATCAGGCGCCCACAAAATGTATAATTTATCCGTGGAAATGAAATTAAACGTAATTTATGATACTATCGCCTGGTAATTGTACAAAAATAACAAATAACATTATATGTGTTGTTGCTATAGATTGAAATGCTGACCAACCTGTGGTTTACTAGACATACCGAAAAATTCAGATTCAGATTATTTATCAGTAGTAATTGACCGAGTAGCTTCTTGTATTCATTGAATTATTAATGCAGACATGTACTTAAAAATAATGTAAATGATTCCATAGTCATCTGAGACACAAAGCTATTTCTTAGTTACAATAATATAAGAAATTAAAAAGTATCTATACCTCTCTCTCTGTGTGTGTGTGTTTGTTACCTTTTCATGACGAAACCACTAAATTCATCTTGTTGAAATTTGGCACGCACGGCATCGAGGAGGACTTAGGTTAATTTTGATCCCGATGTCGTGAAGTCGCGAGCAAAAGTTTGCAATGTAAAGGAATTGTCGTAGTATCGTTGAATGGATGGAAATGGATAACCTAGCCATAATTTTTACAAACATTGATGAAGAGTTTTAATGTAAAAAAGATGCAACATACTTTTTCACGATTTTACTATTATCACTTCCCCATAATTATGTGTGCCATAGCAACTCTTTTAAGTCCCACTAGAATCCTCCCCAATTGAAATTTGGGGCTCGATCGAGATTTCGCCGGCCGCCGATGAATTAGTATCCATAGCGACGGATGGAGTCAAAGAGCCGACTTTGTCCTTTGTTTGGCGAATTTCTTTGTAATACTTCGTTTTGTTTGACAAAAATTTCAGACCGTCCTTTTATTACGATGATTGCGACCTTTATGAAGGCAGACCTTTTGTTTTGAGCGGGAATAACTGCCCTGAAAATGTTTAGTAAGTACTTGAATTCTTTTATTGTTTAAATGCGTTTATAATTTTTTCCCTTTCGTATATATACATACATTTGTTTTTAATGAGCAAGTTAAATGCTGAATATGTACGAGTATACAGTACTTTAGACTACCAAATATCACTCAAGGGCCCATTGTTTGTTCTGGTGATTCTGGTGGTGTGATGACAAGCATCCTCCTGCTGACGACGATATCTTACTTTTATCGTCGGTTATGTATGACAAACGTAGAGAATATGCCAAATACAATAGGATGCATACCATACAATGTTTGTAGTGCCCGTATATTCAAGCAGCGGATTTTCAAAAACACTTAGACGTTCAAAAACATAGTAAAGCTGAAATCCTTTTGTCATTACAATGACATAATGAAATATCTACTGTTGAACCCTGTCTATCATTTAAGTAATATCATGCTTCATTGAGGAAGGAAGGATTTGAAGGACTGCATCATAAAAAAAAGATTGAGTCAAAAACTTTTTACATTTCTAGTAATATACCGGACAAAGCAAAGAAATTGATCCTAAACTTGTTACCAATGGGTAACAAAGTCTCTCAGACTAGTGACACATCACGTCACGCGCCAGTACAAGACATTTGACGTACCATAGACTTTCGAGATCGAAGTTTTTCTATGAAAGGTATCCCAATACTCGCTCTATAAACTAATAATATATTCAAATATCTCTGTTGAAAGTGCAACCTTCACTGCAGCTGCATTACAATAAATAAAATCTTTTTACGTGACCAAATAACAATAAGAGAGCTATACAGTAATTACTGATGCTAGAGACATACGTAGAACGGATACGATGTGTTATATCCCAGTAGCTTGCTGAATGATAAGCAGTTGGTAATGTACTGCAGTAAGGATATTAAGTAGCAGTAAAGATAGTAAGGATATTACCGGTTACTGTAACGTTCCATGGGCCAGCTTATGTTCAGCCGTGGACGTTTTCCGGCTGATGATGGCGAAGGAACGTTGCCGTTCTCTTTGAATTAATCTGTTAATTAATATTAATATGTTATTTGAATAATTATTATTCCATGCACTATGAAGTCAGTAGCTTTTGATCGCGGTTTCGTGTAGTAGAAATGGGACTGGGTTCAAAAGTAATAATTATATGTCAATGTATTTATAATATTCGTGTAGAATAATGAGATTGTTTTTTGAATGTTGAATTTTTTTATCTGATCAGTAAGCTAGCTTATTATGATAGTAGTTATATTACGTTGAATAATTATAAATGATTTTTATACCTACACAGTAATAAAAAAATTATAGTTGCTTTCTAACTCAATTGTTATAGAAAGTCAGTTGTCAATGTATGCACATTCGATTCTTTTTTTGAAATTAGAACTAAAAGTCTTAAATTTATATCACTGTTGATTAGAAATCGATGTACGGTTGTTAGCTTGGTCACTAGTCAGAAATTCAGAAAAACAACAACTACATAAATTTACACAACGTTGCAATAATACACAAAGGAGTTCAGTGTGAAGTTTCTTGTGTTCTGATTTGATGGTCAAGGTTGTTTTATTATATACGCACGCAGCTACTCAGCGCATCCAACACAATGAGGCAAATAGCTGTTTAAAATTTGGTTCAAATAGGTTTGCGTTTCAGATTTCAAACTTTTTTTAGCAACTGAGGCTGTTAGATTTATCTTGACACCTTAGCTAGCGCAGCTAGATTTTATGTTAAAATTTGTACATTTTCCATAAATACATTTATTCTTATTCTTAATTTATTTGGATAATAATAATTGGTGAGTAGTAGGATTTCGGTGGCAGTATGAATATCTGTCATTGATATCACCGAATTTAAATCTGAAAAGGCTTTATATACGAACAAAGGCCGAAACCGCTTCCGTTGCCCGATAGCTAAATGTTGGATTAACAGTCCGGAGATCCTGGGTTTGATTCCCAGTGGACCTATCGATCCGGTTGGTGGTAGGGCATTTATTGTTTTCCTGCATGAAAGGCAGCAGCCAGCGCCTCATTAGCTTGAGGATTCTGGGTGGGCACGCTTACCATCCAATGGCCTAAGCGTCACTTGCCATCAGGTGAGATGAAGGCCAAGTGCAAAATATATAAAAAAGGAAACTACAAAGAATATTTATAGCAATATTGACCGGGATATGTGTTCAGAGTCACATAGACTATTATATACCTCCATATATTATATCCATTTTTTTTCTTCATCAACAGCCTATATATGTCCCCACTGGAGGGGCACAGGCCTACTCTCCTACAGAGAGTGTATGGGCCATAGTCCACCACGCGGGCCCAGTGCGGATCGGCGGACTTCACATGCCTGTTCAAGACATGCAGGTTTCCTCACGATGTTTTCCTTCACCGTTAAGCAATCGGATAATGTACTTGAATTGAAAAACAACTCATAGGTACACGGCTGGATTCGAACCCGGTACCCTCAGATTGAGAGTCCGCCCCTTATCCATTGCGCCACCGACGCTTTCTTTTATTAATATTATTATTATATCCATAAGCACACGTAATAAAAGGAACCTCTATTTAGCATCAGCGGTCATCGCGAGGTCATCGCCCTATTAATCCGTGACTGAAGGACAGACGAACAGACAAACATTAGTTGCATTGCATAACGCATTAAGGCCGGACGTGTTGCGTACGACCATTGAATCCCAATCGTGGGTAGCGCGTTCGATGCCCGTGTGGGGCGACGTGACCTCGAGCAGGCCTTGGTTGTGCAAGTGTTGTATAACATAGGCACCAGCTGTGGGTGTCGGTGTTTGAATGAAGTGCGATTATGTCTAGCTAGATGTGTACGGTGACTTTGTTTGCGCGTACGCATAAACATGGCCGGCGCCCAATTAGCTTAGGGCTTCTGTGTGAGCATGCTTATCATCCAACAGCACAATCGTCACTTAAGTAAGTTGAGATGACGGTCAAGTGCATTCCTTTAGCAATGCACTCTGTTAACAAATTTAAAGCGGTCTCTGTGTTATGAAATGTCTATAACAATCTGAGGAATTTGTAAATAAAAAACCTACATAATCTGATAACTTTGTATTCCATGAACACTCATGAACATGACAGTGTTAAAAAGATCGTGAGATAAAAATTCGTCTTATACCAATTACGTAATTATCCGCATCATCATAATTAGCTGGAGATTAGTAAAAAATTGAGCAAAAAAAATCTTGCAAGTGAGTTGAACTTTCTGTTAAAAGGGTTCTTTAGAAAGCTATTATTCTAATAACACTTGACACTTATTTTATCTGTTTTAGCGACACGATCATTGCCTTGAATTAGTACAGTGAAGCCATCGTAATATTTATTGTACCATGTCAAATGAACTTTCACAGTTCATCTCTCTAGACACACTTAATAATATCAAGGACAGAGTGAATATTACGTGGTGACAAGGTGAATTTGACAAATAAACGGCATTCACGTCTGTACCTTTAAAAACTAGGCTTTAGCTCCCAGGTTTGTTTCGTTTCTGATTGTATAAATCCGAATTTAGGACGAATACTATCTACTTGCAATCCTGAGGTAATCCGAAACGAAACGGTTTATTCTGCGAGTAAACCATCTTGAGGCAAATATAACAATCCTTGTCACCACGGAACCCTAAATTGAGGCGTCCTCGAACATGGCGGCAGACAATAGTTCATTAGGGATGCGTTTCCTTTTTAAGAGGCGCTTTTGGTAATGAGGAAGGAATTATCTTTTTTAGCCTTGACAGTTTAGTTGAAAACAGCGCTGGTTGCCACATCACGTTTGGTCATATTACCAAAACTGTTTTAATTATTTTTACAATAGATAAATCATGTCGTCAATTCCTTGATTATACGATTATAACGGGAGGATTCAAAATCAATCAAAAATCTTTATTGACAAAAGTATTCAAAATATATATGATGGCATACACAGTTTGAGTTAAAAATTCTTGTATTATGTGTGTGTATATGTGTGAATGTTTTATCTGTGTGAGTTAAAGCTTGATGAGAGCAGAGAAGACGATAATCATACCCAAGAAAGGAGTAAGCATTAGTTTTTTCAATAATTTTCTAATAATCTGCTAGAACTGCAAAATTTGGATGAAACATTAGTTTCAACACCAATGAATATATTTGATTACAAAAATAAAATCATTAGATCACGCTGTATTTGTTTTTTAATATTTTTCTTTTCTTCTTCGAAAGCACCACACCACTGAACATTAGTTTACCACAGGGAAATTTGTCAAAATCGCCAATGTTGACAGGACTCTGCCGTTTGGTTCAGGACTTTTACTACATCAACGGGAAATATTAGGTGCTTGTGTTCTAGAACTACCACACGGCCTTGTACCGCATTCCCAAAGCATTTGTCACTAGATAGTCAGAAATTTAGGCGGGAATGTTGCGGCATTGTTACAACCGGTGTGGAAACTGTTTTGTTTTTATTGCTTTGTAGCTGTGAGGAATTCTAGGTCCAGGCCATTTGCATACCTAGCTTACCATCTCGTAAACCTAGTACTTCCAAGGGAATGTAGAAAGGCATTGTCAGGTCTTAGTTTTCTTTTTTGTTTGCTTCTAATACTAGTTAAAATCTAATTTCTACTATAGTAAAAACTTTATAGTAAAAACTACATCGACAGTAGGTTTCATATGGTAAAACTCTATTGTTGATCGGTTGCAGCATGAACGTGGAATACGGAAAATTTTATTTCTACCTAATTTATGAAATCGAGCACGCTTCCATACGCCTTTGTTGTCACTTACTATTAGGCGACATGAATGTCTAGTGCCATTGCGCATAAAAGATATTATTTAACCATGGATGATTTTATTTAGGACTACCTTTTGACCGCGAATTCATCGGCGTGGGTTTCAGAATTTATCCCGTAGGAACTACATGTTCGAAATGGAATAAAAAGAAACCTACGTCCATTTAAATGCTTATATTACCTGAATTACTGAAAATTTGACATATATATGAGTTAATACTTGTTCGATCGGGATAAAAAGTAGCTTAGATCCCTTTCTGGCCCTTCAACTGTTCTTATACATACAAAAAAGTCATTCTGACTCTCCGCTATGGAACTAACACAGTGAAATTCGCATTTATAATATTACTATGGATTTAAGAACTGAATCGACTCAAATATTTCTGCAATAAGGCAAATACTATAAAAAGTATGTCTTTAGCACTGTCCGACTAATGTATCACTGGTATCACGTAGCGCGCATCAAACAATGAACGGCGGTTGTGGTTATGCAACTGCACTCGAGGTCAATGACACTTGGCAGGCGATGCTATGACATTGTCTCGTTGAACTGTTCCAAGGACAGTCGAGTAAACAGTTGCTTTTATAGAGTACTGAATTTCACCGTCAATAAATTTATGGCCACTGCTAGACGGCTTTTCATTATTTGGTAAGCCAATACCACGTCTCGGTAACTGTTCTTAGATGTTGTGTTAGACCATAGCTGCTTTCATTTTCTGAAATATTCCTGTGATTTATGACATAGGGTGATTTTATTCTAAAGCCAATACCATAAGGAGAATCTGTTGCGGAATAATAACTCTCTAATTATGGCTGTAACACAGGATTACTAATTTCATAGATGTCGAAAGAGTTGATTAAAGCTTTCTATGGTACGGACATTGAAGTCCACCTACTCGTATATAATCGCCAACAAACAGCAGTGTTAATAGCACTAGCAATAGCAAACAGCAGTGTTTCGGTATGAAAGGTTCTCGGCGCTCGCTCTGCTAGAGCGAGCGCCTTATTAGGTTGAGGCTTCTGGATGTGCACGCTTACATCCTACGGCCTTATCGTCACTTACCATCAGTTGATATGAAGTCAAGTGCAAAACCCATCACACATTTAAAAAATCAAGCCTCATAGTGCGATCAACATGTAGCAGAATAACCAGTGGAGGGCGCGTGATTATGGCAAATACTCTTACAGAACGTCCGTCGCGTCGTGGCGATCTATGAGGGAGGCTCATGTCCAACAGGTTTTGTAGCTGTTATTGTTAATTAGTTTGAACTTAGATAAACATTCCCAACGAAGGCATCAACTATGCACTTTCCGAAATGCAGTTCTTCAAAACGCTTTGAAGAAATACTACCTTAAAGTTATAGTATGTCTCTGTTAGATAAACATCTGAATTTCGTCGCAAACAGGAGAGATGAACAGGGAATACCTATGAGACTTGGATGTGAGTCGCGGTATTCAGCTTATAGCCTTGTTTTCGAAACACAATTTGTGAAAATTCTGCTCCAGCGAACTACGTACCATCCGGAGATTGGCTGGATTGAGTTCGGTTGCAAGGGAACTGTTGAGTTTCCTTTAAAATGCTTTTGCTCTTTCACTACCGATCATTTGTAGGCATACATTAGATGTTTAGTTGATTCTGATATAAATATTAATAATATTTGACAGTTTGTATAACATGTTTTTCCAACTGTCAAATGTCGTTGATTCAGCACCAGTAGCTGGGAAACGTCCTCTGCGGTACAGACCTCCACCGTGTTAGTTGAATACGTATATAATAAATCAAAAAATAATAAATCTTGTTGAGGCCAATTTCGAGTACTTGTAGTTTTAATTAATTGTCTCTTACATACAAATTGAGTTGGGTTTTCTATATAAAGATATGTACACACGAGTTCAATTGCATAATTCATCAAGTAGGAATATAACTTAATTCATACTTACAAATGTACAGTATTCTAAAAACAGTAACGTACTATGAATTCATAGTACGTAGATGTTTGTAATACTTACTTGTATGAATTTCCCAGGAAAAGCCGAGTTGATTATAAGTTCATTTCAGTTTACATAATCATCGAATTACTGGGCTGTCCGATGGGAAACTTTGAAATATGCAAATATATATCAGCAAAGAGATGTAAATATATTTTCCTGAACATTCCAAGTTCATTCCCTAACCATTTCGTATAGAACAAACAACCCTTTGCTACAGACGGGCTGGCAAAGTAAATACAATTATCTTGAATACACAGCCCAGATATTCTTTGTGCAGGATGCCATCGAAATTTGTAGCAACTGACGTAAGAAAATGGGAACTACGCGAAATCACGTTTACATCAGAGGTGGCCTTATGTTACGTAATCTTTAACTGCATCCGTGGCGTAACGGCCGGGGTCCCGGGTTCGATTCCCAGTGGAGTTATCTACTGGTACTCGGTTTGGTTACCTTGTTATGTTACATAAGTCTGCCACTAAACCATACTGTTAATAGCACTGTTGTTTTCTGGTATGAAAGGTAGTAGAGCCATCTTCCTACGATTTAGGCTTCTGGGAGCGCACGCTTACCTTGAAGGCCAAGTGCAAACCCAGCATACATAAAACCAAAACGAATATGCTGTCGAGACACTTTTTCATCACACTATATCATCAATAAATCTATGATGAAGCCGCAACAGGCAGTTATCGCCTACGTTTAGTTGCAAATGGTCGCTGGCCTTGCGTGGGTCAGTTAAACTTCACAGATTCGAAAGTGAGTTCCTTGTATTGTTTGCCACTGCTTTGCGCCCACGACCCAGTTGACTACTGTTGTAAACAATTCTTGTAGCGCAAATTAATTAGGGTAAAGTAGAAGTATAAGAAGTACGGTAGATCAGGTCAATATATACACAGCTCGTTCTTCGAGTATTGGTTTCTCGCTTACACTCGTAACTATAAGATACGCCACCAGCTTCCGTGCTCTTCTAAGTCTTAAAATTAAATGAAAACCGCTAGACATCTTCTAGTCCAATGTGTGCCATGGTCGACCGCATTGAGATTATGGTAAAGCAGTGATCTGTTTCAACCAAAACAATAATATATGTTTTCAAAAAGAACTAAAAATCAACTTTATCCCACAAAATTTAAAAATCTATAAATGGGAAGTGATTGATATTACATCTCATGGGTGAAATATTTTCTTCAATTCCAAATGGATTTACCCTATATCCTATTGACTCAACAGTATTGAGTAAAGAAAGATTTATCTAAATCGATTCACAATATGTTTTAAAATGGCATTCATCCCTGGTGCAACATTTTTTTAACTAAACTACAATTTAGCCACCATTGAGATTAAGCATATCTAACAAACTAAAATTATGAAATACACAATAAATGAACATACGGGTCGCAATCACAACTTCTTCCTGTTTTGTAGTCGTCTGAAGAAAAAAAATCCTGTTCATTCCCCATGCTCTAAATATAATTTTTCTGTACGCCTGTGCGTATAGCAAAACGTTCAATGTAAAACCACATTGCAACTAAACCATTTCCTATAAAATAGAATAGACAGTACATACCTCTATACATACTATTAGTTCACATCGCAATATTCGGCAACCGCCAATACCGACGGTCGTTAGTCAAGCAAGCTTCCCAGTGCCCGGTTTAAGCTAACAGCTTATTAGCAACCCCAATTAGCTCGAGCTGCTGAGCTGCAGCTTACTTCATTAGCTCGAAGTGAAATATCGCTATAATAGTCATAGAGGTTGCTGAAGTGGAGGTCTTACTTTGTGTTAAGAGAGGTTCATACTTTGCTGTTTAGTTTTATCACCGTATTTTGCCCGTATGGTACAGTATACAGCATCTCTGTTTAGTATGTTCATACATACTAAACAGAGATGCTCTGAGATTCTCTCTGTTAACCAGAAAAATCTTCTTCTGATCGTAACCTCGTCCTACACAGGATCGTTCTTTGCCACAATTACTGGTTATTATCAGGTTATTGATCACAATAACATGTTCATTCGTTATCAGCGGTGTATGCTCCTCTGTTGGTCATTACCACGTCGGACTTTATATGAGGGTAATTGCCGAAATCACAACTATTTGCAGACGAATTGGTGATCGCAAAATGTTGTTATATAGGATGTACATAAGTATATGCTGCTGCCCGTTCACAAATCATGAATATTTTTTCTCTAGTGGCATTTTACGGCAGCGGATCCAAATCCGAGACGACACTTTTGTTTATCCTCGATTATTTGCAAATAGTTTGATATATATATGGCAACATCCGTAACAAGTAAGCGACTATTACAGCCGACGTCACATAGCAAGATGAAACAGTGAAGAAGGTACGACTCAGAAATTTAATATTTAACCGTAAGCCACATATGCAAGACAGTGACAAGATAGATGACAAGATAGCACTGCATCCGTTCTGACTGCGGAAGTAGGAAAGGTGTAATGCAATGCTGCCCGGAGTAAAATAACGTAAGCGACAAAACCCAAACAGTGAATTTATTAAAAAACGGTTTCGTATAGGAGAAAATCATTCTAATCTTTACTTGTTTCTGAGTTTATCTAAAAATTAATATAAAATGTAAACGTAAATATCTTTACAGTACGGTTATGTGACGAAAAAGTGTTTTAGAAGATGTCATTTAAAATATTACAGTTATCGAGAAAATGTACACCAATCATGTTTTAATTCTAAAGTTTGCTCGATAAAACCCTCTAGTTTTCATTGCCCATATACGTGTAGCTTCCATAAAAGATGAGAAAACACAATCCAAAGTTACTCGTAACTCCTCTTAACAAAAACCCACATCTAAACGTTTACAAAGACATTGAGATACTGTTGTTTACAAGATTTATATAAAGTAATTTTTAAAAGTCTTGTCTACGAGAAACTATGAGAAACTCTTACTTCTTACTGATGTTACGATGGTGACAGTTTGGATGTTTGTGTGTCTTTCACGCATAAACAGCTCAAATGATTTGAATGAAATTTGTCACACTATTTATATATTCTAGGACTATTTTTATCTCAGCATTCCACGCTGACAAAATCCGGAATTTAATTAATACACATATAATAATAATATTACCACATTAGTTCCAATAACGTCAAAAAGCAGACTGCAAGTGGCCTATGAAGCGAAATGCCTAAAATTAACATCAGCTACACGTAATGTTCGAACACAAAGGTTGCCGGGGTACTAATGAATGCGCCGTCACACGTTGGGGGCCCTGTCGAGCACTATCTCTGTTTGTCCAGTGCTGGGGACCCTTCGAGGTTGACAGATAATTAGTTAGGTTATGTGTTGTTTGGATAAATGTGCATAGGGCGAATCTCTTAGATTTGCATTCACTTTGCATTGGTACTTTTGAGCGTACGTTACATAGTTAGATCAATAGACTTTGATTTATTTGGTTATACCTAATTACGTATTTTTATAACCATCCCGAATTGTTAACTGCGAAATGGTTATTATGTGTAAAATTAGATTAAACAATTGCTATATTTATTGATTTATTTTGTGGTCTGAACTTGTCTAGAATATGCAATGCAGAAGAATATGGAATGCACTACTGGTTTCCGTGTTCCCCGAAAATGACGACTTGGTAATCTTCAAAGGAAGAGTAAATAGGCACCTTCTAGACCAACGCGTAACATCGTCGAAGGGAGATTGAGGTCAAGTGTTGATATATTTTCTATAAAAAATAAAAGTTCAGTTATTGTTCTGTTGCGTCAGCTACAAGCACGCTTATTCTATTCTGCTCTTGAAACTGCTGAACTATTAGAGGCAACGTGTTTGGATGCGGGGTTCAGTTTGAAATTCTTATATTTCGCTCTTATCTGTAAGTTTTGCTTAGAAATTAATTAGAAAAGCACGGCCACGTTTCGCTTCGCGTGTTGTCTTCCAGGGCTTCACGACGACTACGTTTAGTCTGAGGAATATTATATTTTGTGAACCAGAATCAGAATATTTTAATGTGAATATAGGTGGTACATTGATGTTGGGTGTAATACATAGCATCTCTATATCCTACCTGAAGGCGTACAACATTTGTGGATTTTAATTAATAAACAAAAGTCCTTCCTAAAGCTAAATTAACATTAATACAGATAAATTGTCAAGGTAACTTAAGCAATTACAATTCGAATGTCAAGTTATACTAACTATACTAACTAACTAAACTAACATTTTAAAATTACATAGGTCTGTCTGTCTGTCTGAAACTTTGTTGATACGAATAGTACTTTACTTTGAAGATATAATACTGCTGTATGATAGATTTTTTGAACTATCTTTTTCATTTTTGTTAGGAATTTACGACTTACTAGTTTTATATGGTTATCGTACATCTCCCGAGTAGTTATACGGGCTTTTGTTTGATTCGAAACGTCTTTCGAATGGGATATATAATAAAAGAGTCGTTAAAGTTTTACATCTTCTTACAATGCCATCCTACTGCTTTATACATTGTCGTGTTACCCTCACTATTCTGAAAACGAAGGCAAAAATAAATCAGTTTTTATTTTTAGGATCTTTCAGACATCTTCGAAATTATTGTCTTCCTAATCCTATCTAGTCTCAAATTAATAATAAATTAAGTGTAAACCTATCTACGTATCTTAATAAAATTAACCCTAGTCAAAAATCCAAAACAAGAATACCTGTGATGATCACGAATTAGAAAACAACACTTTATTAAAGCAACAATTTCTATTCGAACCTAGTCAAATATTCCAAAAAAGTGCGGGCTGTGTGTGACGAATTTTCAAATCGAATGCGAGCGACGAACACGAATTCGGACTAGTGCAAGTGTTTGCGCGTGTGATTCTGATGTGTCCGTGTAGTGGCCGGTGGGGCGCGGCTCACCTATGACGAACAACAATAACGGCGTGAACGGCAGCGCGGGCGGCGAGCCCGCCTCCGCTGACATGGACTCGCTCGAGGAAATGCTTCGTAAGGTAAGGGGAAATGTTCATTACATAAACAAGCAATGATTTTTCTTCATCATTACACTCTTGATCGTGGCCGTAACTTTAGGAGGGATCCTAGCACTAATGGTCACTTGTATGGCCACGATTTAACCTTACTGTTTATATGAACCTTGTAATTTCTTTAAAAATCAACAACAAAAATTGCACATTTTGCAGTTTTTCTATACGGTGAATTGCCATACTCATCATAAAGTCACATGGAATAATTTAATTTTCAGTAGTAGTGTTATTACTGACCAGAAGCGTCGGTGGCGGAGTTGACAAGGATCTGAGGGTTCCTGGTTCGTATCCAGCCGTGTACCTATGAGTTATTTTTCAATTCAAGTACATTATCCGATTGCTTAACGGTGAAGGAAAACATCGTTAGAAATCCTGCACACTCCTGAGAAGAAATTCAAAGGTGTGTGTGAAGTCTACCAATCCGCACTGGGCCCGCGTGGTGGACTGTGGCCCATACACTCTCTGTAGGAGAGTAGGCCTGAGCCCCTGCAGTGGGGACGTATATAGGCTGTTGATGATGATGAATAGTGTTATAATTTCGACATCATCAGAATTTTAAATTGCTTTACTTGACACACAAGAGAAACAATTTTCTTAACTTTTAAAATGCATTTGGGGAACCAATAGCCCTGGCCTCTGGTAGGCTCTGGCTCTTGGTGCCTCAATATTAGAAATTATTTTAATAAAGCACGGACGTTTGTGAGTCAATCACATTAACGATCTGAACTGACAACTTTTATACTTTTTAATTCATATCTACACAGACGAATTACAAATAAAAGCAAGTGCTAATTTATACTTTTAATACTTGCTAAATAATATTTTGATTCCGTTGTTCTGTCAGTATATTGTATTTATCTTGTTTACATAGAAATATCATACACGAACATTGATTGTGCCTTTGTTTCGAGACATGTGAAATGGAACTGTGAATTTGACCGCAGCTTTTAATCGTGTAACTGATGAGAAATGTCTGTGTAATGTATTATCCCATCTGCTTATATCTGCATTATTAATTACCGGCCGTTATCTGTAGGCACACTTATAAACGTCACTGGTCGGTGTACGTACAGTCGAGTAGCGAGGGGTGCTAACAGTATATCATTTGTCAGCATGCGGTTCAACTATTTACTTGCATATAGCTGAATTGGGATACGAAATCGTTGTAGCATTTCATAATTTGGCATATAGAATTATACTAATTCAAAACCTGCCAAATGCGGTTCGGCCTCTGTACTACCACACAAATATGTGTTTTGTATGTTGTTTTTTGTATTTTTCACTATAAACAATCCCAGTTTGACGTTTGACTCGTATATATTGCCGTTTCTACGATAGAGATAAAGCAAAAACGTTGGATAATATGTGAAATGATAACCCTTGATTGTTAAAACTACCAGTATACCTCTGTTACTGTGTTTCTGATAAAATTTAAATTATTTATTTTCTCGAAACATACAAAATCATCTGTCAATACTCTTAAAATTTTAATCACTTTGTCGCGGTTAAACGCACGTTAAAAGTCAAATCCAAAACTGTAGCATAATCTTTTTATTAAATAGGATAGCTGACTTCATGCACTGTTTATGTAAAAATAGGACATTGGATTCGAACAATTTTGGGAAATGAGTATCATATACATTCATTGTGAAATACAATTTACATTTTTATACAATTTATTATTGTCCAAAACGCCAGCTAGGGACCATTAGCAACCATTGGTCAAACTAGGTTGTACATAAGAATAAAAATTAATAAATCTTTATATATTTCCCTACACTATAGCTAGATACTATATAGTGTTGTCGTTGAAGTTCTCTAAATATATTCTGTGATCTGACTGACTGACACATCTTACAAACTGGGTTTATTCTGCTTTTGCTTTTAATACGTCACTCCTCGTGTCACTTGTCACTTTCAATGTTCACACTACGCTACAATACAAATACGTATTTCATCCGACACATAATAGGAACGAGTTGACGGGCTTTCCAATATCCTCCGTTCCAGCAGTCGTTATAAAACGAAAAATGTAGTTCATAGGAAATTGATATATCCAGCTCCAGCTCCAATAGAAATGTTACCTGAGCATGCTGGAATATTCCAGATAAATTTATAGAAATCACGGAATATTTGAATCTGCCATTATTTTCAGAAAAGCATTCTGTAAGAAAAAAGCGAAATAAACTATACCGAATTTTACAAATAAAGATCCGCTAACAATCAATAATTACAAATTAAGATCAAAAACAACACTCCGTTAAATCTGTAATCTACGTAGTTGATGATATTTTTAATCTTTGCACTTTTTGCAGACGAGTAGTAGATCGCACTAAAAATTAATTTAAAAAGTGAGTCCACTGTCATTGCAGTCGCATTTGTAAAGTTTCTCTACTAGTAGTAAGTTGAAACTAGTAACTTTTGTTTCCATTTTTCTTCGCTTATTGCCCGTTCGTAGTTTAACTTAATTAGGGTTCCCCGGGAACGGTCTACGGCTCTTAGCTGATGAGAGGGTGGTTTTTCTCTATTTTTCAGAATGAGATGGGGCAGCTGTGTTTACGTAACTGTACATATTACATAACACATAGCTATTTATTTACTTATAATACCTGTAAAACTCTTCTTCTCTTCTCTAAAATTTAATCTTTTTACACCTAAACAAAAAGTATATATGCGGCAAATGTATAAAAGGTGTATGCGATCTTTAAATAATAATATTGCATTTTCTGTTGCAAGACATGAATGCATGTCCTATTTATTCTTAAAATAATTTTATGGTTGTATTCCTATGTGCTGTGTGTGTTCCAACCCTAGTAATTGTGGTTCTTGCAAGACTGATCTGAATATAGAAAACTAACCATGCTAATAATATTATTGTGAAGGTTAGTTTGTTTATTTGTCCTTCCTTCCAATCGTAACTAAGGGTCAGAATGGCTTGATTTGTATATGGATAGTTGAAGGTCCGGACAAGGAGATGGGTTACTTTTTATCCCTATCACGCATGTAGTTCCCTTGGGATACGTTATGAAGTAGTCAGAATATTTTACCATCGATCGAATTATGTTGAAATACATCTATTAATTACAAATATTTTTGATGACATAAAACCTGCCGTCATATAAGAAAAAGCGTCATGGATTAGTCGCCTTATTTTAAAATGGAAGCAACACCCGCAAAATTTAATAAATAAGCATAACGGAGTGCCATCAAAAACTCGTGAGAGCGGAATTAAAAATTAATTGTTTGCGCGCGTTAACGTATGAACGGATGTGGGGAGGCACTGGGCGCTGGGCGCCGCCCACGCCCGTCACCCAGGGGAACATGTCAAATTTACATGTAAATAGTCAACGGACCGGAAAAAATTCCGAATCACATCACACTGCATACTGACATCTGGTATTCTATAAATTTTCAACGACATTGTCGTGGTATTTAGAATCTCAGTTGGAGATTTTGGATAAACCTGCTTCTGTGTTCTAAGATATTTTAAATTTAGACTACTAAATTAACAAAGAATGAATAAGTATCTACTCAACAATGCGTAATAAAGTTCACCACAATTAGAACAATACATGAAAAAGTTATTTATTCACTGATTCCTTACATATTTAATAATAATTAGGCTTAATAAAATGTATTATCGGTCATGGTAACATTTCATTGTATCACGTCCTTACGACCTAAAAAAGTCGTCCAAAATATTAAATGCTATACTATGAAAGACAGCAAAATACCGCACAGAATACCACCTCGTTGTCGTATCGATTTTCACTTTAACTGAACAAATGAACGGCTCTTTGCAATTAAAATATTCACCTGATATTCACACGTGCCCATTTCAATAACTACGCTAGACTTGAATGCTTGAAATTTTAGTTATTTATGTTTTAAAATTGCAGAATTATAAGGATGCTTTCGACACTGAAATGAATATTTATCTAGTCGGGAAATTTAGCGAAGGTACACTCGACTACAAAAATATGTATCCACTTTTGTACCATGTAACATTCACCTTTAATTGCCATTTCCCTCAACACACTTCATAGACGTAAGAAAGGATGAATGTAACCAGGTTCAAAAGCGGATACATATTTTTGTACTTGACCGTACCAGCGTACTTACTATAAGTGGCTGCGAACACGAGCGGCCGTAGACAGACAATGACGAATATAAATCATATCATTGAGTCTTTAAATCCCTTCCTTTGAAATTTATTGAGCCAACCAATGAACAACAACGCCATGCATCTTGATTTTGACTTGTTGGTGAGTGACGATAAGGCCGTTGGATGTAAAACATGCTCACCCAGAAACGTCCAGGTAATGAGGCGCTGGATTTGCTACGTTTTCTACCGGAACAGAAAGGTGCTATTAACACTGCTGTTTGGCGGCAGACGTCGGTAACATGGTGGTAGCTAGCCAGACAGAATTAAAGATGCTCTGAAAACAAATGCCTCCGTAGCTTTGTAGTTGGACCGATACAATCCAGAGGTCGTTGGTTCGATTGCCAGCGAGGTAGCTATATGGGTCAGTACGCAGTTTGGTTGGTGGTGGTAGCACACCTTTTTATGTCCGCCTAGCTAGCTACCACCGTGTTATCCAAACAGCTGTAATAGTAGCACAGTTGTGTACAGGTAATGAAATAACAAAGCTAAGTATCTGATTAAGTTGAGGCTTGAGAGAAGCTCATTAGGTGCAAAGTAAATAAAAATATTGATTTAAATATACCATTTAGGGCCAAACATTTATCGGGGTCTATGCAATTTTATATCGAAAAGCGTATGAATACTTAATTATGTTTGTGTTTATACATAAATAAAACAATAATGAAAGAATTCGTAAAAGCCAGTAGTGACACAATTTTCTGAAATAGCACGTGCATACGCAATAAATAATTTTTATTGCGCAACAATAAATCTTGAAAGAGGTTATACGTTTTTTCCCTCAAAAAGGTAGGCAGGTAATGCTGAGATCGGCACAGTTTCCCAACAAATGCACATGCTCAGATTTATAACATTTTCAAATAAGAATCATATTTTATTTTCGAGCTACAATAGCTGTTTGTCAACTGCTTCAATTACGTCACCGTTAGAATATCATTGCGTTGTCACCATGTAAGACTTTTTACTTTTAGACACCCTTTAAACTAATTTAGCTTTTTTTGCTTGTTATGTGAGGAAATTGTTGCGTGCTGCCTTTCTACGTTGAATCAACATGGCTTTGGTCATCATAACCTTATTAACAGTTACGTACCCGCCTGGCCCCATGAGTCCATAATCTCGCTTTTTTATTAAATTAAATGAAATCTTTATCTGCATAAAATATGGTACAGTATAGGATGTTAAAATAACATATAATGTCAGACACATATTTTACCAAAATTTAGCTGCAAAATATTGATATTATTACGCTTACAAATTATATTCCACTATACTTATTTTAAAAAATATTACTGGATGTAAAATCATAAACATATTGTGGTTAATATTGTTCACTCATATTTCTAACATAAACTACAGCTATTGTGGATCATCCATATTGGATATATTTATAATATTCATCTATACAGAACTGTTTCTGCACTGTAAGTTAAAAAAAAGTAATCCCTTATCTGTTAATAGGTAGGTTCCTAAGCAGAATCACACGCATAACCGATGCCGAGTGCTGTCTGCCTGCGCCGAATCATCATGGCGGCTGTCATCAGTACAACATTTGTATTAAAAGTTGTTCGCCCGCCCTCGACCCCGCAGGAGTAACTCAACCCGCTTTATTATTTATTGCCGGGTATAATAAGTTCCAGCCTGGGCCTCGACGGCCTTTATTTGTTTTCTCAACTCGTTACGCGAAGATTTGCCCCAAATTCGAAAACTCGATTATTTATTCATTTTGGATGCGTACGTGTTATTTGGAAACCATTTTCGCATTGTACACCGTGTTACGGAGCTGTCGTCAAACCAATAAACATCAACAACCTCGTCAACAACATATCGATCGCTATTTATAACAGATCTTTAAGTATGAAATCGGTGTTTTGAAACTTTGAAGAGGAATATCTTGAGGATATCTTTGGCTAAGGCTTTTATTTTCAGGTTTATGGTAGATTAAAGCTATCATACTGTTGAATCTTTGTGTTTTGCTTTTTTCGCAGAATTAGCGATTATAAAAATATTTCGTATTAGTCTGTTTCAAATGAAACACAAATGACATGCAATATCATTTTTTTTGCCATTTACTAGAATCAACCGAATATCATTTGTATTTAGATGCAATTTTATGTAATTATTTCCTTTAATTTGAAAACTATAAAAATAGAAAGCTAAACTTAGTGTTTTAGGAAGTGGTAAAGGTCGCGAGGAGGTTTGACGCGATGAGCTTAGGACCGGCCTTCGGCTAATGATGATGATGATGAATTGGATAAGTCAGAGCCTTGGATCATATACATATTAATTCTGTGCTTAGGTCGAAGTTGATATATATTTACATATTGTGTATATGTAAGCATATATAGATATACATATTGCTAATTACTGCACCTGTGGGAAGTGACATTCGCTGAATTACAGTCATTAACCGACTGTCTGAGCTCATAGCAATCATTGTCTAATTCGTGACTGTGTACTCTTTTATCTATAGCTATTGAAAAGGAAGAAATACCTGTATTGAGTAATTCCCTCAGCAAATACAATAAAACAAAACGAGGGAATGCATCGACGTAACTCCTAGTTAAGTCTCGCGAACATTCGACGTAAACGAGTTGTCGCAAACAATTTAAGTGTACCTTTAAAACGTTCCAACGACTGCATCCAAGTGAATTGTAAAGCTTTGCCCATTCTACCGTTCGTATTTTAAACAGTAATGAAAATGGACGTCTTAATCGGTGAGGTTTTTTCGTCAAAACGTCTGGAAGTCGCCTTAAACAGGGTTGCCTCTAAACAAAGTTGCTTTTTAACAGTGTTGCCTCGTTGAAAGTTGTCTTAAAACAGAGTTGCCTTAAAAACAAAGTTGCCTTAATTTTTAATTTGAAGGCTAACGAAGATTTTAAGCGGGGCCGTAAAAACTTAAGACAACGGGCTTCAGAACCTCTTGAGAGGATTAAATTTAACGGGTTCTGGGATGAGGGGTATAAATAATTATTTTGTTGAGTAGTTGTTTACTTAGCTACGAAGTATAAATTATACGTAAATAAAATTTAAAAAAAAAAGTTTACTGAAAATCATAAATAATAGCACCGAACAGCGCTCTAACGAAAATTTAAGTCTGATTGAAGAGCAAACTTTGCATTTAGAAAAGTTTTATCCCGTACATCTGCAAATGTTAGTTTATAATACTAAAAGAAGCGTGATTTTTTTTAAATGTTTGGTGGGTAATACTTAAAAAATTCTAGTTTTCAGATTTTTTGTGTAAGAACTTGCTTTTTGCCAAATTTCAGGATCCTAGGTCAATGGGAAGCATATTTGACAAGGTCCATTGCACTTTGCAAGAGAACTGGTCAAAATGTGAGACATAAACGGTCGCACCACTTTATTTCGCTGACTTAGGTATTTTAGTTTTTCACAGACAAGAGATTGCTATTATATTTAGCTTAGCTCATATCAGATCATATAATTTGAATATCGAATGATAAATATGTATGCAGCAAAATCAGTTGGGGCCGTAACCTCTACCCCGCAATGCAGTCGGAAGGGCGCGGGGAGGGTTAAATATATCGGTACAAAATGCGCAGTTGGCGCTAAAACCGATTAATGTCCCTTTCGCACGCAACAGTGCAGTTAAAGGGGAAAAATGTACACTAACTCCCCCTTACGGTGAGTTCACGGCTATTCGGTGGGGCTTGTTATTATTTAGTCACAGTATTTGAAAACTTTTTTGAAATAGCGCCCTAAGTTTTCTTGTGCTATGTATTTCCAATTAGCCGTCCTATTTTTTTACAGATTACTTGGAAAATACCGTGACCACATTACTAAAAGATTATCTCAATAATATGTCGGTATTTCTCAGTTGGCACTTATGACAACTTAACAGAGAGTCTTCTTATTGAAGCCTTTAATCTGATAATCGAATTATCATTTTGTAAGCTATTTTAATTTTAATACTCGTTCTTTAATCACCTGATCTTGCAACACATTGCACTACTTCAATGCTTATAGGATGCAAACAAACTATGTTTTAAAATAAATGACTTCTTGCATTGACTGTACATTCTACAAAGCGAGTAAAAACAGAAACCACTCGTATAACACTTTTAACTGCACATACGAGAGCAATAGTGGAAAAAGACCTCCTTTACAACTAAGGAGTGGAACTAAAGTCTTAATCCGACTATTTGTCGGTGTAAATTATAGCGCTTAAAGCTAGCAATCAGAGTTACCGTTTAGCACCCGGCCCCGCTCGCTCCGGCAGGTAAAATATCGTCAGGAATGCCTGGACGCTACGTAGCAGCAGTAGGTTCACATTTTATTTGTACCAAGCCACGAGCTATCGGACTACCCAAAATTGTGAGAGAAAATTCATGGCTTACAACTTTAGCGATTATTTTTGGTTACAAAATACAGTCTGCAATCTTTTTATGAAATATTTTTTATACTAAAATGTAAATGATTTGGTTAACATTTATTAAGTCCTTATAGCGTACGAAATATCATGAAATCTTATGTTTTCAGCAAAATAAAATTAAAACTTCGCAGTTACAGTATTTTATCAATAGATGGCTTTTTGCTTAACTCTGGCGTGATAATGAAGTAGGAGCAGTAAATAGGAGAATATGTCGATGATTACGTATGTATATGATGAGGCGTTTGATTAATTGTGACATATTAAAAGTTTCTTGCAAAGTGTTAAAATAAAAACCAAGTTGCTTTTTGGCTACCTATTTTCGACTAGTAATAGTAGTAAATAACTTGGGCAATGGTCACAGCCAGGTCTGGTCTGGGCTTTAGGAACCACGTTTTTGTTTAATTGTCGCTGTAATCTTTAAACTCAAACCATCTGACATGGTGCCTTTCGTCGAATGCCTTAGCAACGAGTAAGAGCTTCTGAATCGACCGATTTATTTGTGAGTTTTATGTCGAACGGTAGAGAATTTAGCATTAGAACGCTTTCAAATATCCGTATATTTTACAAATCTACAAAAATCCTATACACATTGCTCTCGTGGGATAATGTAGTGTTATTTCGAATAGCGTTGTGAAGTCTTATTGCAGTTCTACATTATCACTATTGGTGGCGTTGATGCGTTTAGGGGTATTTGGCAAAAGAAGAAACCAACTCACCTTCGCTGTGTAATGATTACATATTAGATGGAATGTTTTGATTAAAACATGATGCTTTTGATAATTATTTGACTTGCGGCACATGTGTGCCACCATTTTCTATAATCAAGTCGATAGCTAAAGTACTTGCTTAGATAATCAGCTGCGACAGAAGGACAGACAGACACCAAAGTGATATTAAAATAATTTCATTTTTACATCGGATGTTCAGACCCCTTAAATTTCACATGACATGACCACCAATCAATACTCTCAATGTATAACCTGGGGCACTGCCATTGTCCCATTGCATTCACCTTTGATCAACGGAATTGCCCTGAAATAAAACTCAAAAAACATTCTATTGTTCAACGACCTTTCCCCAAAGCGGGGAAATTACGGAACTGCACTTTGTCCCCGTAATTCGGGGCGCGGGGCGTAACGTAAACGTCACGTAAATCGGATCGCCTATTAACTTTTTACGATATCACGTAATTTACGGTATCGTGTAGTGTTGGAATGGAGCTACGAGCTTTGCTATCGGCGTAGTTATCGCTACGCTTTGTAATGTGAAGATGGCTATTTTTAGTAGCGAAGTCACGGTCAAAGGTTAACGGTATCGAAGTAGATTGGTTTTCTTTCGTAGCTTTCTTTACAAACTACAATAATAGTTGTTTATGTCAAATTATAGACATTAGTCATTTGTTTTCTCGATCCAAAAAAAATCAAATCAATAAATCATATAAATTTTTCAAAAAGGTTTTGGTCTTAATTTTTTAAGCTGTTATGTCATTGAATAGGTAATGCTTATAATATGTAAGTACATAATAATAAATTTACATGCATACATCGCCTGATCTAAATAGTCAATTGTTTTAAAAATAGAAGTTCGTCCAGATAATGTGGAAAATAATTTATACAACTTTACGGAGGTATTTGATCCAGTCAAATGTGTATACGTATCCTTTACGACCCAGTAGAAATCTGTGCGTAACATTTCAACAGGATCGCTTCATATCCGCTGTTGGATGAATTCCAAAAGTACGTAAATGGGCACTGTAGAAAGCGCCATCATATACCTAACTTACTATACTGACTGGATATCCTACTGGTAGTTTTACTACTCACACAGAAATAGTGATCAAAAGTGACGATTGAAGTAATGATTGCCCGTCTGTTTAATAACTGCAGTATTGCTACTATGTATTTTTTAGGGTTCCGTACCCAAAGGGTAACCAACGGGAGCCTATTACTAAGACTCCGCTGTCCGTCTGTCAGTACTCATGAACCGTGCATGTTAGACAGTTGAAATTTTCATAGATGATGTATTTCTGTTGTCGCTATAGTAACAAATACTAAAAACCAGAATAAAATAAATATTTAAGGAAACGGGATTTTTTGGGAGACGTGCGTTTTAATTTATTAGTAAAGCCATCTAGTGGTGAGAATTAGTTTTTCTTCTCGACACAGATGTCGTTACTAAAACGTCGAAATCGAAAATGGTATTTAGGCGCATTCGTTAGGGGATTGTTCGGTGCATATTATTTATGATTTTCTGTATTTTAATTATCTGTATCTGTATATATATAATCTGTACGGAACCCTCGATGCGCGAGTCCAACTCGGACTTGGCAGGTTTTTATTTTAAAATGTTAATGAGTAAAATTTGACAAGACCGCGAAATAATAAGAATAATGTTAATTTAATATTAAAATAATTTGAATGATGAAAACAGAGAGGTGGTACTGTCAGCATCATTATAATGCACACATCTCCGTAACCGCACAGGCTGCCTCTCGCTACCCTCGAGTGGCACTCGATATGTGCACGTGACTGCGGACATACGACCGTGCTTGACTCCTACAGTTTAATCACGACAGAGAGAACTGTTCAATTAATGCTTCAGAGAGTGATTCATGTTGAATTGATTACTATACAGCGTTGTTGTTTCGGTGATCGTTCTCAAGACTGAGTCGGGTCAAAAATCAACTTGAAATTAATTTCCTTGCAATTATCACTGCTATAACTTATATATAACTTGATGTTAAATATGTTACGTTTGTCTGCCGTGCGGTCTCGGCTTTAGAATACCACCACCCCATGTCAACCTGTGGCTCACGTAAAAGGCGATTAAGGGGAACAATATTCATTATGGGAAGCAACATCTACCTATGTAACAACAACATCTCATGCATCATCAATCCGCCTGTCAGACGTTGTGATTATGGCAAATTCCCTCATGGAGTCCGTCGTGGCAATTTATGAGGGATGCTCATGTCTAACAGACTTGCAGCCGATTATGATGATCATATGATGATGCTATGTTGTGTGAATGAAAAGGCAATAACGAGCTGTTTCTCTCTTATATTACGTACATAATCATAAACGCAGTGTTTTCCGACTACATATTCTTAATTATTTATTAACGGGATTCCGCTACGAATGCTTCAATACTGTTGCCATAATATTTTAAAATAACTGGCTTTGATAAGTAATTTCTTAAAAATAGGAGATGGAATTATAGTGTCGCGAAATGAATATCCTTAATTTAAAACTTAATTGTCAGCTGTTACGCAGCTAATGGTCCCTAGATGGCGCTTTTAACAATAATAATAATAAAAGCTTTTAAAAAGTTTGTAAAAATGAAAATTGTGATTGACTGTGAATATGTATGTTAATGATACTCATTTCGCGACACTAGAATCTGATGTCATATTTTTAGATAATTACGGCACAAAGCTTTTTGTTCTATTTTAAAAGATTATGGCAACATAAATTTATTACGAAACTTTGATCGAGCGAACCACAAACTATTGTGTACTGTTTGCAACTATTACATTCTGAATATAAAATCTAATAAAACACAAGGAACATAAAAGAATTCCAGCTGAGAGCCTGTCAGAGGAGCTATCTGTCAATGTCACTGGGATAGTGCGGGGCACAATCGAGCACGATAAATAGTGCTGTGCGGCGTCACGTCATTAATCGACTTATCACTTGCTGCTGTACTTTTCCTTTTAATTTGCTAGTTCCTACATGATAGGAAAATAGCAAAGGTACCTCAATCTTTGCGAATATATTTTGCATGGTCGAAATGAGGATCTTAGCAAAATATACCCACTTACCCACTCATGCTAGCATACCGTAGCGTACTAAGTTTATGAGTAACGCGGTAGACTTGTCTAATTGTCCCATAAGGGCAATAATTAGCAAATATAAAAAAGTTTATTATAAAAAAAAGACGTGTGGCACTCGGGGACTGCCGCGGTAAAGCTATTGCATAGCATTTTGTATCAACTTATGCACATATAATTATTTATTTATTTTATTTATGCAGTATTTTTTTTTCTTTGATATTAATTCAAGTTACACTTTTTGAGCGTGGTGACCGATAAGAAAACAAATTTTTCTTTTATTAAATAAATAAAAAGTTAATTATAAAACAGTAATACGTCTAATCGCACGCACACAACGCCGTGTCGAAGACTGCCGAACTGAAACGACGTTAGACGATGCACGGCCTTCAAGCCTCACCTCCGTGCCCTTTGGAGTGGGGAGCGTGAGGTTTTTTCGTTACAGAATTTCTCGATTCGGTCCCCGCGCTCAAGGCCCGCGATAGAAGCTATGCAATAGCTTAAAATAATTTTCCTACTTGTGTTTTTACATATGCAGAAATGATTTTTACTGAATTAAAATACATTCAATGAAAACAAAGTAAAATACAAGCAATATGTGGTGTAAAATAATAATACTATGTTTATTCCATAACGAGCTTTTGCCCGAGACTTCGTTCGCGTAAACTTCAGAAATTATCCCACAGGATCCGATCGGGATAAAAAGTAGCCAAATACTATACGTGACGACGACGACGTTACGACGTGAAGGAAGACAAAAAAAGAATAAAGTCACTTTCGCATTTGTAAATATGCATAAAAAACTGACATATTTGGCTATAAGTAAATAAAGCTTCTCTTATTAAGATTATGATATAAAAAATTACTGACTAGTACCTTGACGCAAAACTATGGCGGAGATGTACACTCGAGTATACAAATATGTACCCACTTTTATACCATTTTATATTCGGCTCTAATTGTCATTTCCCTCAACACACTGAACATGGTACGAGTATTAAACATATTTTTGTACTCGAGTGTACAAACACTTCTGAAAGAAACGGAACCGTTAAACAGGCCTCAGATTCTGGGCCATCAGATTTAATTCGTTTCAGATTTCATACAGATAGTACGTATCCCGGATTCATATTTTGATCGTACTCGTACGTTTCTGGTAGTAAGTCCCCAGTTTCTATTGGAATAGTTCGTGACATATGAACGTAATCACGTTAACGCAGACTCCAGCCTCAAATCGAGGCATGCAGCTGCATAAATGACATAGCACGGTCGGTCAGGGTGCTGCGGCTCTGATGCAAATCAACTGGAACGTGTCCGACGTGAATTGTTGATGTCGTGAGCTCCCAGCCCTCCAACGATTGACGTACTCGATGATTAGCCGTTACGCTTGGGCGTTCTAGGAGATATTCACAGTGCACATGTGTTTGAATAGCTTTTCGTAACTACGCCTGAACCTTTTAGATGAGATTATATCTATTTCGTTTTGAATTTTACATTCAATGAAGAGAGAGAAATTTAAGAAATGAGTCAGGTACGCAATTTGCCATTATATTATTCATTGAATTTAAGTTTATATTAAAGTTTAGACTAAGTTATTGATGTACACATATGGGTACCCATCTTTTCGTTGCTCGTTATTGTCGTTATTGACTAAAGTGGCGAAAATTTAATGAGGCTTGGCAGTTCGAAATTCATTCTCGAATTGATATTTATAAAGTTGGGAAGAGCCTCAGATAATTAACATTAATCCAGTGTATAACAAAGTAACCGGGCCACCTTATTACAAAGTAACCGGGTAACAAGTAAACGCGACTAATCAGGTGCGCGTACGCCCGGATAAACTCCTCCGAAATCCGGTCCTGCTAATGTATTCGATGCACGTGTAACGACACCCGGTAAAACCCGGTTAAGATGAAGATATGCCCGGTTAATCTTTGTACGCCCTTTGATTTACGACGGTTACCATTTCTTTTGTTTACCTTGATTACTCAATAATGAAGGTGTAATTACTTGTTGTTAGTCAGACGGATGAAGTGAGGGTCCAAAGAGAATTTGTGTAAGTGTTAAAAGTTGTATGCAATCTGAAACCTTTTTTAACAGGATCCCGCTCCATCAAAGTTGTATACTAAATTTCCGTTACCATAATTTTTTAAATAGCTGGTTTGAGCATTATTTATCTAAAAATAGGACATCGGATCGTATTGACGCGAAATAAGTATCATTACATGCAACTTCACACGTGAATCACAATTTTCATTTTTACACACTTTTTATTATTCTCGTTTAAAGCACCATATAGGGACCATTAGCTATGTGACGGTTTTTGTAGCTAACAATAAAGTTGTAATTAATGGTATTTATTTCGCTACACTATAATTGTATCTCCTATTTTTAGGTAATTACTTAGCAAAGCCAGCTACTTTATTTTAAAAGATTATGGCAACAGAAATTTAGTATTGAAGCATTAGGAGATGGATGCCGTTAATACCCTTTACATTCATAACCTTTTATTTGAACAAGGCAGTTAAACTGTCACTGTCAAAGGATCAATGTCAATTAGTCAACGCAATAATTATTTATTTATTAATGTTTAAAAAAGGTGTCACCGTGATCACAGTTGAAAATATTCGCAGCTGAACGTAGACGTTTTTTATTTAAATAAATATTGATAATTTAATTAATTTTTTTACTAATCACCGAGTAAATCCGCTTATAAATTCACTCATTGATTGTTCACGAAATCGTCGCCACGAAGACCTTGCTTAGGTGTTCCTGTTATATTTACATAAAGGCTTGTCTGCAGTGATTATTTCAGATTTTTGATTCGGGAATTCGGAGATCGAGGGCGGTTGTATTTTTCATGATAAGTTAAAAACTATGCATCAAAGAAAATAAACAAAAATCTGTTCTACTCGTAGAATGTAAACTGAAGTCCTTTTATATCACAGAGCAGAGTTATGTTTTAAATTTAAAAGTGTTATGCTATGGAGAATGCATGAGTGCAGAAGGGCTGATGATGCAACCGACTTAGTAAAACTAAGTGGAATAAACTTTTCAGCAAAAGAAGTATTCCACTTGCATATGACCCAATATGATAAAAGAGGACTAATTCATCCGCTTTCATACATGCCATTGTTTATACTATACTTTTGATTGACAAGACACCTTTCATGTTCCATTTCTGGCTGATAATTTTTCGAGACTATCGATATTTTGACGCGTATGTTTTTTTATACGTGTGTTACGCGATAACTCCGCCAATAGTGAACCGATTATGATAATTCTTTTTTGTTTGGTAGAGCATACTTCAGAATTTGTCCCATATAAATTTTATCGAAATCGATTGAGCGCTTTTTGAGAAATTCAACAAAAACCAAATTTTTAAAGGCAGTTGAAGTCAGTTTTAACTCTTTTTGAACACGTTAATTATCTTGGGTACTTCTTAAGTGAGTTATTATCTTGCTGAAAAGATTACCTTCCTATAATAAATACAACATTTCAAAGAGGTAAGTGGTCGTATGTGTATTTCTGTAAATAGCAAAGGAACCTACCTACGCTACGAGCCTACGCTTTCGTAGGAAGATGCTTACTTTACCTGTCAACTCACTTTTCGTCCTAAATGTCGCGGGCTATGAGCTAGAGATATATTTTGCGCCGTATTTATAGAACAGGAATGACGTCATATTGCGAAGGAATTATGAGAAAATATAGCGGGAAAACTAATACATTAAGAGGGAACAGCAGATAAAAAATTTCATATGAAATTAAGGGTTTGGGATATAGCTGTTTTCTCAACGAAACGTTAGCCAAATTCAATCATTTTGATCTTATTCTCTTTATCAAAGAATAATCTAGGCCCGTTGGTTTTGCTTTTTTCAATATTTTGTCTACAATTAGAATTATGGGCATCTCAAAACTCAAAATTTCAGAAAAAAATTCTTTCAACTTATGGTACTCATTATTTAGAGTAAACGTAACATTTTCAGAAAAAGCAAAACCAACGGGCCTAGATTATTCTTTGATAAAGAGAATAAGATCAAAATGATTGAATTTGGCTAACGTTTCGTTGAGAAAACAGCTATATCCCAAACCCTTAATTTCACGGCAAAACTAGGCAAATACCAAAAAAAGCTTCAACTGTCCTTCTCGCACAGTTCGGTTCGGGAGGCAGGGTACACTATATCACAACTATATACTGTGTATTATATGTATAAAAATAAAGTAAGCATGCATTAGTGATGTCAATAAGCTTTATCGATTTTTTCGACTAATAGTGGTGGGAAAAATATATCGATAGATACCCTTTCTCGAGCTATAATGGTTTTACCTGTTAGTTTTAATGTTTAGATTGATCTAAATAAACAAATATAAAGACAAATAATTCTAAGGAAATTTATTTTATCTCTAGAACAGAACATTTTCCCTGAAATTCTTAGTTGTTGTTACGTTTTGTTACGTGTAAATAATTAAATATGATTTATGAATAAGTGACTTATGTTTCAAATATTTTTTTTATGTTAAAGTTCGAGTCGGACTCGCATACAAAGGGTTCCGTACCATTGTAAAATATCTAAACAGAAAAAAACCACAGCAGAAAACATAACATTTATTGCATGGACATCCGTTTATTTATAACTTTTTTAAAAGCTTTTTTATATTATTTTTTGTTATTTATTATTATTGAAAGTCTTGAGAGAGAACGAGAAGTTATATGGACATCGCATGTACAAATCGCTACGGAGACTATATGACCCGACACAGATATCCCGGAGATCAGCCAGCAAGAGCTTGAAATGGCTCTCCAACAACTCAAAAACCGGTCAAGAGCAAGTCGGACTCGTGCACCGAGGATTCCGTACAGAATATGAATTAATGACATACTGAAAATCATAAATAATAGGTACGGTAATATGCACCCAACAATGCTCTACCGAAAATGAAATTCTAAGCTAAATTACATATTACGAAGTTAAGTTTGTAAACATTAAAAAATCAATTTTACTGTGTTACAATTAAAAAATTCAGATTTATTCCTATGGTTGTGCTGTAAAACCTTTCTTCTTGCCAAATTTCAAGACATTAGGTCAACGGGAAATACCGTATAGATTTTGGGTTCATTGCATTTTGTACGGAAATGGTCTAAAATACAGCTATATCTTTTTATTGCGTTGACCTATAAGTTTCATTATTTGACAGATCTAAGGGACAGCAGACTGGAGTATTCGATATCACAGTGATCCTATAAGGATTCCTTTTTTCCTTTTGAGGTACTTAAAATATAATAGTATAATATGAAGTATGACAGTAGGAAATACGATAGATTTCGACGATATTATTATTCATGTCGACAAATAAAAACTTGAAATATTTTTTCCCAGTTATACATCTCATACACTTAAGACGGGATTTTTAACTCGTCTATTCTATTGTGTGAGGTGTCGTGAAATTACAGTTTTTTAACCGACTTCAAAAAAAGAGGTTATCAATGCGACCTGTATGTATGTAATATTTCCAGAACTGCCCAGTTTTCATATATGTTAGTCTATACCAGCTTCTAAAGAAGTGTGCCAAATTTCTAAAGTGTATGTTTATTTGTCCTCGCATATATCCGGAACACACACACAAAAGAAAAACACACGTAGGGTTCGTGGATTTCAACAAAGCATTCGACACACTCGAACATAGATTTATCTGGGACGCACTGGAAAAACAAGGCGTACATGCAAAATACATAAGAATACTGAAAAACATATACACAAAAAGCACCGCACAAGTGAAGCTAGAATCTACAGGCGAAGAATTTTCGATTGAGAGAGGGGTACGCCAGGGAGACCCAATTTTACCAAAAATATTTTCAGCTATCCTGGAAATGATATTCACAAATCTGGATTGGACGAATAAAGGACTAAATATAAATGGCAAAAAGCTGAGTCACCTACGCTTTGCAGACAACCTGATCTTACTTTCGGAAAACCCGAAAACCCTACAGACAATGTTCCAACAGTTAGCGGAAGAGAGCGAGAAAGCAGGCCTGTCAACGAACTTAACGAAAACAAAAGTAATGTCAAATTCCTCACAAACAGAGCCCATAACAGTAAATAATGGAGAAATAGAGTATGTAGAAATGGACAAGACTAATAACTGAATGGCAACCACGAGATAGCAAAAGAAAAAGAGGCAGACAGACTAGAAGATGGGAGGACGACATCAGACAAGTGGCGGGTCCAACATGGACCCGCATAGCGAAAGATAGAATAGAGTGGAAATCCTTAGAGGAGGCCTATGTCGAAAGACAAGCTGAAATGTAGGAACGACCGGTTACTGATACTTAATATAAAAAGATATGTAAGCATATTTTTAAGAAAATTGTAACAAAAAATTAGTTCAGCAATAAAGGCTATTTTATTTAATTTATTTTTTATATATCCGGAACTACAAGTTCGATTTAAATAATCCCTTTTTTGTTTACCTAGGTATTGTAAAACTTAAGGAAGACTGCAAGTTTCATCAAAATCGGTTCAGTAGTTTTTGAGACTGGGAATGTTAAGTGTGTATTTCGGCGTTGCAGTGCAGCAGAGCAAATTTAAAATTAATGTTTTAACTGTACTGTAATCTGTATGCCGAATAAATTATTTCTATTCTATTCTATTAGTTAAATGTTTGTTACCTCAGAGCTTTTCACTGGGTGAACCGATTTGGATGATTCTTTATTATTTGAAAGCTGATGCTTTCCATGTGGTCCCATTTCAATTTGGTCCGGTTCTTAGAATGGAATCCATGAGAAAACAATATACATCTTAAATTTTCCTTAATAAAAGTAGACTTTTAGGGCAGTTGAAGTCGGTTTCTAGTTCTTTTAGAACGCTTTAACTTGTTAGTCCTTAGACTCTAGCACTCTAGGTACTAAAACACCTCTAGGTCACCTAAAGTATCGTTGGAAGACGAACGTTCGGATATGGTGAAACTAAAAGGTTTCTTTGTTGACCGTAGAACCCTAAAATAGCAACGCCATAATTTATATTGTATTTATATGTGATAGGTACTTACTAGTCAATTATATCAAATACAACCACAGTATGTCGAGACTAAACCAATATGCGAACAATAATTTCTCAAAACGTAAAAAAAGGGTTGACGCACGCTCACGTCAAGTTTATTATAATTTTGAAAAATACACTCTAGCCCAGGCGGAGGGGTAGCGACTATGCGCGGCGCGCAGGGGCCTCTTTGGGATGTTATGCAGCGTTATTTGTGTGAGTGAAAGCATGTGAAAGGCTGTATGTGTGCGTACCGAATCGCGACAGCAATAACATATTCAAATACCTACTATTCTACGGAGACTTTGCTTCATTGGCCTCTTAAAGAGATTAGAAGCCTTTAGCGAAATAATTGAATTGGGTTTGATGTCTGTCGTGTTAGATCAATAAATTAGTCTGTGTATGTTAGATTGGACGAATAGACAGTAGACATGTCCGTTCAACTAACATATATAAATATATCATATAATAAATAAATAGTAGTAGAGATAACCTTTTAAATATTACAATATTTGTGTTAGGTAGCCTCGCTCGTCTATTTTTTTATTAAAGTTAAAGTAAGTATACGTTTTAACAAGTAAATTGCCCTAAAAGTCTACTTTTACTAAGGCAAATTAATATTTATATCGTTTTCTCATGGATGCCGTTGTCAGAACTAGATCAAATTGAAATGAGACCACACGGGAAGCACCACCTTTCAAATAAAAATGGAATCATCCAAATCGGTTCACCCAGTCAAAAGTTCTTTGGTAACAAACATATAAAAACTAATTGATAACCTCCTCCTTTTTGAAGTCGGTTAAAAATAAGATTATTTGAGTGTATGTGTGTAAACTTTCTCCTTTGTTTGCTATAAATTATTTATGAGGGTTATTGTTTATGTTTTTAACATATTCATCATTCACATTCTGTACGGAACTCTCGGTGCGGGAGGCCGGCTCGCACTTGACCGGTTGTTCCATTCATAGGTGCATACAATTTCATTGTAATACATAGTTAAGAAGATGTTTCCTTACATATTTGACCTACTGTCTAGTTTAATCCGAACAGCAGCGGGTGCATGTTCGTGCGACGCATATTAATTATAAACACGCCGACATCCCCAGGGTTAAACGCTCTGTTTATACTTCCTGGCAAAACATGATACGCTTGGTGCTTGAAGTAATAAAATAGTTTGGAAATTCACACGTAAAAATGATGAAGATAAAAAGCTTCGGAGGGACCTCTTCATTTTGGAACTGTGCATCACCAAACCTAACGCAAACTTTTCCTAAATACTGTATTTCGCGGAAAAGAGTGACTCAAGGTTTTCCTCCGTCTGTCCGCATCGTAGCTCAGATACTTTTAAACACTTTTAAATATTATAACGCTGTAATATATGAGTACCATGCGTTATTAATTAATCACAAAGACAAAGTGGTATAATAACACACACAATGTACACAATTTTTTTCTTTCCTGTCCCATGGTGTGGGTGTCGTTGGATAGGACGTTTAAAAATATTGCGGGTCTGTGAAAACCATGTTCAATTATTTTTAGGGTTCCGTACCGTGTACGTACAAATGTAAAAAAACATGGATCACTTTGATGTCCGTTTGTCTGTCAAGACCTTTTTTCTTTCAGGAACGCATGAAGATATCAATGTGGAATTACCATCAAATGCTCCAATGGGCAGTCCCTTGGAGCTATGAAAATTCAAGCTTTTAGGTTAACGAAATAAAAAGATACAGCCAAATATGTCGCATACGAGGGGCATACCGAAAAGATCGGTAATCGAGTACTTTCGATTTAATTAGATTAAAAACTCTTTTTGATGAATAAACACTGGTTAGTTGAAAATCGAATACAATTGACAGAATTAAAAAAAAAAATTTTTTTAAAGAACAATATCAGTTTGAAATTGATAGGTCGATAAAAAAATGGAGCTTACAAGAGAAAGTTTCCGTGCCATAATTTTTTACAACTTTCGACGAGGATTATCTCAGGGACAATGTCTCGCTGAGCTTATATCTATATTCAAGAGTGAAGCGCCTAGCCAGACGACAATATATCGCTGGTATTCTGAATTCCGGCGTGGACGTGCTTCTCTTGGCACCGTACCTTCCACAGGCCGGCCAAAAACAGCGGTTACACCAGAAAATGTCGCTGTTGTGCGCCGAATGATACAGGATGACCGACATATTACATATGAGCAGATTCGGGCTACTTTAGGGATAGGTATGACTGCGATACAAACTGTTTTACATGGTGAACTGGGAGTGAGAAAGCTAGTTTCCCGCTGGGTGCCCCATAATTTGTCCGAAGAGCAAAAGGCGGCTCGTGTCAATTGGTGCCGGTCTACTCTGCAACGCTTCAACGGAGGAAAGTCAAAAGCAGTTTATAACATTGTCTCTGGTGATGAATCATGGATCTATTCATATGAGCCAGAAAGAAAGCATCAGTCGGCTGTCTGGGTCTTCGCAGGTGAGATCAAGCCAACAAAAGTTGTCCGCTCTCGCAGCGTATCGAAGAAAATGGTCGCTTCGTTTGTCGCGAAAACAGGACATGTAGTCACAGTTCCCTTAGAGGAACGGAGAACGGTTACCGCTGATTGGTATACAACGGTTTGTTTGCCACAGATGATATCCGAACTCCGTAGAGGTAACCCGAAACGACGCATAATCCTCCATCACGATAATGCGAGCTCTCACACCGCTCAGAAAACAAGCGAGTTTTTGAAGCAGGAAAACGTTGAATTAATGGATCATCCTCCATACAGCCCTGATCTGAGTCCCAATGATTACTTTACATTCCCTAGAATCAAAGATTTATTGCGTGGTCAGCGGTTTCAAGGTCCAGAAGAAGCAGTGGAAGCATACAAATCGACGATTTTGACCATGTCAACTTCGGACTGGAATTGCTGCTATAATAATTGGTTCGAACGAATGCAAAAGTGCATTAACTGCAACGGAGAATACTTCGAAAAGCAATAAAAATAAATTTAGTTATTTCCTGTATGTATTGTTTTATATTCCCGATCATTTCGGTATGCCCCTCGTACTTCAACGTAAAAGGAATCAATACTTACTTCCCATTAACCAAGAACCATGCAATTTCACAAGAAGCAAGGTCTTGCCGCACAAGTACAGGAATAAATCTGAAAAGTCTAATTGTTAAAGTCTAATCTCTCGTTAAAAATCTACGATTATAAATTGTTAAAGCGCCTGTCATTATATTAATTTTAATGTGAAAATTAAAAATTGCTTGTAATCTTTAGCCAGGCGCTTATTCTTATAAATAAAACATGTTTTTCAATATGATAATTATTCATATTCTGTACAGAACCTTTGGTGCGTACACTTGGCTGTTTTTTTCTTAAAGTGCATTGTAAGGGTCAAGTTTTTAAAAATAAAATTTTATTTTACCTTGTCTCATCTCTTACGTATTAACTTAAACATTAAAATACAGAGAAATCAAAGCAGTGTTGTCACTCTAGATAATTCTATTGAAGATTTCAGCAAATGGCATTTTAATCCACGGAAAAGCTTTGTCATTACCGAAAAAGTAGCGGACGACAAAATCCCTTTAAAGCTTTTTGTCAAAATTCGTCGGGCAGCCATTGTTGAAAAGGTAAAGGTTTAAGCACGGAAGTTAACTTTAATTCAAACGATGTTTCACAACGCAAATCTAACGAAATTTACTTTTTCAACCTCGTTTGCTGATGAAGGAGTCTTTGATGTTCCATGCAAATGGAATAAAATATAACGAAGTAAAAAATACGTTTTAAATTTTTCAGCGTAACTTTCCAGGGTTAATTTTGTTGATTTATGCATGAATCCAGTTTCTAAGGTCGACGTATTTTCAGGAGCTTTCTTCGTACTAAATTTAGTTTCGATGACGTAACTAGTTGTCTGTAGTCGCAAAAAAATTAAATTGCATGTGAAGACACTGAACTAGGCCCATAACAGATAGTCACGCTGTGACGTCACTCCGCAATACCGAACACTTTCAATATATTTTATTAATAATTACGGTTATATCGTCGTATTGGTGACGTATTGAGACAAGGCTTTTGCCCCCGACTTCAAGCGCAAAAATCATCTTATGAAAACAGTTTATAATCCCGCGCATCTAGCATGCATAGAAAGAGACATAAACTACTTTTTATATCAATAAAATTTCCTGTGAGACTATTTATACAGTAAGCTGATTTAGAGGATCCACCCAGAAGAAGCCGTGGACAACAAAGTAAAAAGTGCGTGCATGCAGTTTATTAGAATCCTAAGACGATAGATAGAGACAGGGTATGTGATATGATAAGCGCGGATCCCCTCCGATAAATGTAAGAAGTTGCTCGCGAGTGGTAACATGGTTTATTAATTAAAGTTGTAGAAACCGCTCTCCCGCTCGTTCCAACTCCGCCAACATGGAGCAAGTTCAAGTTGCTCCTATACGCCACGGGGTGTTCGTTTCCACACTCAACTCTAGCTCTTACTACTTACGTGCTATAACTTTTAATTGACTATCTTTCAAAACAAATAGTTGCAGATGTTATTTGGTTTTGGGGTAGAAAACGACAAAGGAATGGGGGGAAATATATGATTTTTACAAAAACATAACAAGATTTTTCGATTTTTCGACTATAATGGCGTTGCGCGGGAGGCAAAAAACTATTAAACTAAACTCTTGAAAAATAATAAACATTAGGGTATCCATACATATACATTGCGATGAATTTGTTTCTTATGGATGTAGCTGTATGTGTGTGTGTATGATTTGTCGTTATATAGATTTGTCGTCGTCATAGATGTCACCAACGTGACGTCATCTGCGTGTTTTAACGAATATTATAATTGCGAAAGTGAGTTTGTTAGTCCTTCGTTCCGGTCATAACGGAGAGTCAGAATGACTTTGATTTTTGTTTTGGGATATTTGAAGGGTCGGAAAATTACATAGGATACTTTATATCCCAATCAAGCTAGTAGATACTTTCCGAATCCACGTGTACGAAGTAGTGGGCAAAAGCTAGTAGCTGTATAAATCGTCAAATGTATCAAACGGATTGTTCTTTACTCAAATAGCTTTTGGTGCTTTTTATCTTCTTAGGGGATGAATTTTCTTCTGTTCACATACATTTTCTAATCGTAAATGTTATAAGGCACACTTAATTGTCACATAATAAATAATTATAGAACAGTGAACTAATAAACAGCCGACGACGTATGGGCACGTCGTTCGTAGAGGAACCACAGCGCAGGTGGCGCCGGTAAACTTTATACGTGTGATAATATATTGATAATTATTTTAAGCCGATATGTTTATATGACAGAACCACTGAATGTACCAGTGATAAATTGAAACTTATGTAATTTTCCTTACTCAACCTGTACTAAATTTTATGACGTTTTGTGAGAAAGGCGTCAACAGAAAGCAGAGAGATAACATTTGGATTTATAAACTACACCAGGATAAAGACTATTTTATCATTATCTGCTTGTCCACTGAATCTTCCTTTTATCTATATATGGGCTTTTGCTGTAATCACCACACTTAGGAGGCGGATTGGTAATAGTAGTAAGGTTTTTGATACAAAGGTAGACGCTTTACGACACGTACGGGATGAAATGGGGTGAACTTTTTCTAAAGAACCAATTTCACACGGCTTTTAACCTTTTTTTACTAAAGAAGTTCCATAAAAACAACATTGTAGAACATAATATTCATGTTCTTTATGATACTTGCAACAAATTACTTTTTGTTTAAATGTTTGGTATGTAAACAAATGCCACTTCTCCCGTGGTATTTACATTTCCTGATATTTTTCTTGGTTTTCCCTTAACACCAAACGGAACCTTAATAAAAATAGGACATCGGATTTTAATGTCACGAAATGAGTATCATTAAATCACAATTTTCACTTTTATATAATTTTTAGGGTTCCGTGGTCAAACAAGGAACCCTTATAGTTTCGCTCTGTCAGTCTGTCTGTCCGCGGCGTAGCTCAAAGACCGTTACTACTAGATAGCTGTAATTTGGTACGGGAATACATATTAATCAGGCCGATAAAGTAGTAGAATAAAGTCTTGAAAAATATTTTTTTGGGTAGCTCCCATACACGTAGCGTGGGGATGAAATAATTTTTTCGCGTCTACCCCATATTGAGGGTCTACGAACATCTGACAATGAAGTTGTAAATTAATGATATTCATTTTGCGACACTATAATTTCATATCCTATTTTTAGGTCAAGACTTATCAAAGCTATTCTATTTTAAAAGATTATGGCAACAGAAATGTAGTATGGAAGCATTCGGAGAGAAATTTCGTTAAAGTTAAATATTTCGAAAACGGATCATTGGAAAACGTAACCTATCGAACGACACCCAACGCCATGGGATAAATGAGATAAAAATTCATCCTCACTTTACGTGTAGGGGTGGTACCCTAAAATATTTTGTCAAGATTTTGTTTTACCATTTTGTCAGCGTGTTTCATATATATCATCATCACGCCATCATATACATACCCATGCCAAATTACAGCTTTCTAGAACTAAGAGTATCTGAGCTACGTTGAGTACATGGAGATACTACAAGAGTTCATTGTTGACTACGGCACCCTAAAAACTTCCAAAACTTTTTTTATATTTCATCAATCACTACGAAATTTTTACAATTTAAACGGAGGTCGGCGGCAGCACTCGGCAGCATGGGGCGGGACTGTAGTGAAAACATTGAACTTCCGGTGGGAAATAAGGCAAAAATGTAATTAATAGCTTTCCGCTTAAACTGCTACATAAACTTTTCCTAGACTGTGCTGCGGTTCGATTAAAAGGGTTGGAATATTATTAACTTTCTTGCATCTTTAATTTTTGTCTTTTTTCCACTTGAGGATAGAATGACGGATTCTAATAGGCGAGAATAGAATCTATAGAGCATCTCGTCGCATCGAATTTTGAACACAAAAATTAGAAATTGTCAAAAATAAGTTTTTTAATAAATATTATTAGGAATTAAGTAAGAATGGAGGAACCGACTTCATTTGTCTGCAAAAGATTCTAAATAGGTCATTTACAAGTTTTATTAAATCGGTTACCGGAAGTGGGTTACTTTTATAAGTGGTATTCATTCCTTAGATATACTCGTGGAATCTTATCTTCAAAATTTTAATAGGACCACCCTTAAGATACAACCTATTCAATAACAAGTGAATTAAATTAAACTTTAAAAAACACTACGCAATTAATCATACGAAAATAAAAAATTGCATTTTATGCCGAAAATGCCTAACATTACCAAATATAGCTAAGAACCACCGCAAGGAAACTTGCTTTCACGTGAAAAAACGCATCAAATCGGTCCATCCGTTCGAGAGCTACGATGCCACAGATAGACAGACATTGTTTTAAAAATAAAATCATTAGAATCTTTCAACAATTGGTGAAAATATGGGACTACTTTCAACAAACAAAGTTGAAAATCGATACATTTTAGTGGTTGTAGCAGCTTCAAGCCTACAGCAGCGGACGTTTTCACGTTGAGTAATTGCTTCTGAACGACGAAATATTGAATCTATTTAGTTTTTAATGTATTTCGTAATTTTCTGGTTACTGATACTTAATATAAAAAGATATGTAAGCATATTTTTAAGAAAATTGTAACAAAAAATTAGTTCAGCAATAAAGGCTATTTTATTTAATTTATTTTTTATATATCCGGAACTACAAGTTCGATTTAAATAATCCCTTTTTTGTTTACCTAGGTATTGTAAAACTTAAGGAAGACTGCAAGTTTCATCAAAATCGGTTCAGTAGTTTTTGAGACTGGGAATGTTAAGTGTGTATTTCGGCGTTGCAGTGCAGCAGAGCAAATTTAAAATTAATGTTTTAACTGTACTGTAATCTGTATGCCGAATAAATTATTTCTATTCTATTCTATTAGTTAAATGTTTGTTACCTCAGAGCTTTTCACTGGGTGAACCGATTTGGATGATTCTTTATTATTTGAAAGCTGATGCTTTCCATGTGGTCCCATTTCAATTTGGTCCGGTTCTTAGAATGGAATCCATGAGAAAACAATATACATCTTAAATTTTCCTTAATAAAAGTAGACTTTTAGGGCAGTTGAAGTCGGTTTCTAGTTCTTTTAGAACGCTTTAACTTGTTAGTCCTTAGACTCTAGCACTCTAGGTACTAAAACACCTCTAGGTCACCTAAAGTATCGTTGGAAGACGAACGTTCGGATATGGTGAAACTAAAAGGTTTCTTTGTTGACCGTAGAACCCTAAAATAGCAACGCCATAATTTATATTGTATTTATATGTGATAGGTACTTACTAGTCAATTATATCAAATACAACCACAGTATGTCGAGACTAAACCAATATGCGAACAATAATTTCTCAAAACGTAAAAAAAGGGTTGACGCACGCTCACGTCAAGTTTATTATAATTTTGAAAAATACACTCTAGCCCAGGCGGAGGGGTAGCGACTATGCGCGGCGCGCAGGGGCCTCTTTGGGATGTTATGCAGCGTTATTTGTGTGAGTGAAAGCATGTGAAAGGCTGTATGTGTGCGTACCGAATCGCGACAGCAATAACATATTCAAATACCTACTATTCTACGGAGACTTTGCTTCATTGGCCTCTTAAAGAGATTAGAAGCCTTTAGCGAAATAATTGAATTGGGTTTGATGTCTGTCGTGTTAGATCAATAAATTAGTCTGTGTATGTTAGATTGGACGAATAGACAGTAGACATGTCCGTTCAACTAACATATATAAATATATCATATAATAAATAAATAGTAGTAGAGATAACCTTTTAAATATTACAATATTTGTGTTAGGTAGCCTCGCTCGTCTATTTTTTTATTAAAGTTAAAGTAAGTATACGTTTTAACAAGTAAATTGCCCTAAAAGTCTACTTTTACTAAGGCAAATTAATATTTATATCGTTTTCTCATGGATGCCGTTGTCAGAACTAGATCAAATTGAAATGAGACCACACGGGAAGCACCACCTTTCAAATAAAAATGGAATCATCCAAATCGGTTCACCCAGTCAAAAGTTCTTTGGTAACAAACATATAAAAACTAATTGATAACCTCCTCCTTTTTGAAGTCGGTTAAAAATAAGATTATTTGAGTGTATGTGTGTAAACTTTCTCCTTTGTTTGCTATAAATTATTTATGAGGGTTATTGTTTATGTTTTTAACATATTCATCATTCACATTCTGTACGGAACTCTCGGTGCGGGAGGCCGGCTCGCACTTGACCGGTTGTTCCATTCATAGGTGCATACAATTTCATTGTAATACATAGTTAAGAAGATGTTTCCTTACATATTTGACCTACTGTCTAGTTTAATCCGAACAGCAGCGGGTGCATGTTCGTGCGACGCATATTAATTATAAACACGCCGACATCCCCAGGGTTAAACGCTCTGTTTATACTTCCTGGCAAAACATGATACGCTTGGTGCTTGAAGTAATAAAATAGTTTGGAAATTCACACGTAAAAATGATGAAGATAAAAAGCTTCGGAGGGACCTCTTCATTTTGGAACTGTGCATCACCAAACCTAACGCAAACTTTTCCTAAATACTGTATTTCGCGGAAAAGAGTGACTCAAGGTTTTCCTCCGTCTGTCCGCATCGTAGCTCAGATACTTTTAAACACTTTTAAATATTATAACGCTGTAATATATGAGTACCATGCGTTATTAATTAATCACAAAGACAAAGTGGTATAATAACACACACAATGTACACAATTTTTTTCTTTCCTGTCCCATGGTGTGGGTGTCGTTGGATAGGACGTTTAAAAATATTGCGGGTCTGTGAAAACCATGTTCAATTATTTTTAGGGTTCCGTACCGTGTACGTACAAATGTAAAAAAACATGGATCACTTTGATGTCCGTTTGTCTGTCAAGACCTTTTTTCTTTCAGGAACGCATGAAGATATCAATGTGGAATTACCATCAAATGCTCCAATGGGCAGTCCCTTGGAGCTATGAAAATTCAAGCTTTTAGGTTAACGAAATAAAAAGATACAGCCAAATATGTCGCATACTTCAACGTAAAAGGAATCAATACTTACTTCCCATTAACCAAGAACCATGCAATTTCACAAGAAGCAAGGTCTTGCCGCACAAGTACAGGAATAAATCTGAAAAGTCTAATTGTTAAAGTCTAATCTCTCGTTAAAAATCTACGATTATAAATTGTTAAAGCGCCTGTCATTATATTAATTTTAATGTGAAAATTAAAAATTGCTTGTAATCTTTAGCCAGGCGCTTATTCTTATAAATAAAACATGTTTTTCAATATGATAATTATTCATATTCTGTACAGAACCTTTGGTGCGTACACTTGGCTGTTTTTTTCTTAAAGTGCATTGTAAGGGTCAAGTTTTTAAAAATAAAATTTTATTTTACCTTGTCTCATCTCTTACGTATTAACTTAAACATTAAAATACAGAGAAATCAAAGCAGTGTTGTCACTCTAGATAATTCTATTGAAGATTTCAGCAAATGGCATTTTAATCCACGGAAAAGCTTTGTCATTACCGAAAAAGTAGCGGACGACAAAATCCCTTTAAAGCTTTTTGTCAAAATTCGTCGGGCAGCCATTGTTGAAAAGGTAAAGGTTTAAGCACGGAAGTTAACTTTAATTCAAACGATGTTTCACAACGCAAATCTAACGAAATTTACTTTTTCAACCTCGTTTGCTGATGAAGGAGTCTTTGATGTTCCATGCAAATGGAATAAAATATAACGAAGTAAAAAATACGTTTTAAATTTTTCAGCGTAACTTTCCAGGGTTAATTTTGTTGATTTATGCATGAATCCAGTTTCTAAGGTCGACGTATTTTCAGGAGCTTTCTTCGTACTAAATTTAGTTTCGATGACGTAACTAGTTGTCTGTAGTCGCAAAAAAATTAAATTGCATGTGAAGACACTGAACTAGGCCCATAACAGATAGTCACGCTGTGACGTCACTCCGCAATACCGAACACTTTCAATATATTTTATTAATAATTACGGTTATATCGTCGTATTGGTGACGTATTGAGACAAGGCTTTTGCCCCCGACTTCAAGCGCAAAAATCATCTTATGAAAACAGTTTATAATCCCGCGCATCTAGCATGCATAGAAAGAGACATAAACTACTTTTTATATCAATAAAATTTCCTGTGAGACTATTTATACAGTAAGCTGATTTAGAGGATCCACCCAGAAGAAGCCGTGGACAACAAAGTAAAAAGTGCGTGCATGCAGTTTATTAGAATCCTAAGACGATAGATAGAGACAGGGTATGTGATATGATAAGCGCGGATCCCCTCCGATAAATGTAAGAAGTTGCTCGCGAGTGGTAACATGGTTTATTAATTAAAGTTGTAGAAACCGCTCTCCCGCTCGTTCCAACTCCGCCAACATGGAGCAAGTTCAAGTTGCTCCTATACGCCACGGGGTGTTCGTTTCCACACTCAACTCTAGCTCTTACTACTTACGTGCTATAACTTTTAATTGACTATCTTTCAAAACAAATAGTTGCAGATGTTATTTGGTTTTGGGGTAGAAAACGACAAAGGAATGGGGGGAAATATATGATTTTTACAAAAACATAACAAGATTTTTCGATTTTTCGACTATAATGGCGTTGCGCGGGAGGCAAAAAACTATTAAACTAAACTCTTGAAAAATAATAAACATTAGGGTATCCATACATATACATTGCGATGAATTTGTTTCTTATGGATGTAGCTGTATGTGTGTGTGTATGATTTGTCGTTATATAGATTTGTCGTCGTCATAGATGTCACCAACGTGACGTCATCTGCGTGTTTTAACGAATATTATAATTGCGAAAGTGAGTTTGTTAGTCCTTCGTTCCGGTCATAACGGAGAGTCAGAATGACTTTGATTTTTGTTTTGGGATATTTGAAGGGTCGGAAAATTACATAGGATACTTTATATCCCAATCAAGCTAGTAGATACTTTCCGAATCCACGTGTACGAAGTAGTGGGCAAAAGCTAGTAGCTGTATAAATCGTCAAATGTATCAAACGGATTGTTCTTTACTCAAATAGCTTTTGGTGCTTTTTATCTTCTTAGGGGATGAATTTTCTTCTGTTCACATACATTTTCTAATCGTAAATGTTATAAGGCACACTTAATTGTCACATAATAAATAATTATAGAACAGTGAACTAATAAACAGCCGACGACGTATGGGCACGTCGTTCGTAGAGGAACCACAGCGCAGGTGGCGCCGGTAAACTTTATACGTGTGATAATATATTGATAATTATTTTAAGCCGATATGTTTATATGACAGAACCACTGAATGTACCAGTGATAAATTGAAACTTATGTAATTTTCCTTACTCAACCTGTACTAAATTTTATGACGTTTTGTGAGAAAGGCGTCAACAGAAAGCAGAGAGATAACATTTGGATTTATAAACTACACCAGGATAAAGACTATTTTATCATTATCTGCTTGTCCACTGAATCTTCCTTTTATCTATATATGGGCTTTTGCTGTAATCACCACACTTAGGAGGCGGATTGGTAATAGTAGTAAGGTTTTTGATACAAAGGTAGACGCTTTACGACACGTACGGGATGAAATGGGGTGAACTTTTTCTAAAGAACCAATTTCACACGGCTTTTAACCTTTTTTTACTAAAGAAGTTCCATAAAAACAACATTGTAGAACATAATATTCATGTTCTTTATGATACTTGCAACAAATTACTTTTTGTTTAAATGTTTGGTATGTAAACAAATGCCACTTCTCCCGTGGTATTTACATTTCCTGATATTTTTCTTGGTTTTCCCTTAACACCAAACGGAACCTTAATAAAAATAGGACATCGGATTTTAATGTCACGAAATGAGTATCATTAAATCACAATTTTCACTTTTATATAATTTTTAGGGTTCCGTGGTCAAACAAGGAACCCTTATAGTTTCGCTCTGTCAGTCTGTCTGTCCGCGGCGTAGCTCAAAGACCGTTACTACTAGATAGCTGTAATTTGGTACGGGAATACATATTAATCAGGCCGATAAAGTAGTAGAATAAAGTCTTGAAAAATATTTTTTTGGGTAGCTCCCATACACGTAGCGTGGGGATGAAATAATTTTTTCGCGTCTACCCCATATTGAGGGTCTACGAACATCTGACAATGAAGTTGTAAATTAATGATATTCATTTTGCGACACTATAATTTCATATCCTATTTTTAGGTCAAGACTTATCAAAGCTATTCTATTTTAAAAGATTATGGCAACAGAAATGTAGTATGGAAGCATTCGGAGAGAAATTTCGTTAAAGTTAAATATTTCGAAAACGGATCATTGGAAAACGTAACCTATCGAACGACACCCAACGCCATGGGATAAATGAGATAAAAATTCATCCTCACTTTACGTGTAGGGGTGGTACCCTAAAATATTTTGTCAAGATTTTGTTTTACCATTTTGTCAGCGTGTTTCATATATATCATCATCACGCCATCATATACATACCCATGCCAAATTACAGCTTTCTAGAACTAAGAGTATCTGAGCTACGTTGAGTACATGGAGATACTACAAGAGTTCATTGTTGACTACGGCACCCTAAAAACTTCCAAAACTTTTTTTATATTTCATCAATCACTACGAAATTTTTACAATTTAAACGGAGGTCGGCGGCAGCACTCGGCAGCATGGGGCGGGACTGTAGTGAAAACATTGAACTTCCGGTGGGAAATAAGGCAAAAATGTAATTAATAGCTTTCCGCTTAAACTGCTACATAAACTTTTCCTAGACTGTGCTGCGGTTCGATTAAAAGGGTTGGAATATTATTAACTTTCTTGCATCTTTAATTTTTGTCTTTTTTCCACTTGAGGATAGAATGACGGATTCTAATAGGCGAGAATAGAATCTATAGAGCATCTCGTCGCATCGAATTTTGAACACAAAAATTAGAAATTGTCAAAAATAAGTTTTTTAATAAATATTATTAGGAATTAAGTAAGAATGGAGGAACCGACTTCATTTGTCTGCAAAAGATTCTAAATAGGTCATTTACAAGTTTTATTAAATCGGTTACCGGAAGTGGGTTACTTTTATAAGTGGTATTCATTCCTTAGATATACTCGTGGAATCTTATCTTCAAAATTTTAATAGGACCACCCTTAAGATACAACCTATTCAATAACAAGTGAATTAAATTAAACTTTAAAAAACACTACGCAATTAATCATACGAAAATAAAAAATTGCATTTTATGCCGAAAATGCCTAACATTACCAAATATAGCTAAGAACCACCGCAAGGAAACTTGCTTTCACGTGAAAAAACGCATCAAATCGGTCCATCCGTTCGAGAGCTACGATGCCACAGATAGACAGACATTGTTTTAAAAATAAAATCATTAGAATCTTTCAACAATTGGTGAAAATATGGGACTACTTTCAACAAACAAAGTTGAAAATCGATACATTTTAGTGGTTGTAGCAGCTTCAAGCCTACAGCAGCGGACGTTTTCACGTTGAGTAATTGCTTCTGAACGACGAAATATTGAATCTATTTAGTTTTTAATGTATTTCGTAATTTTCTATAAATTATAAGTTCGTTTATGAATGGGAACCGCAACGTCTATTACAGTTTCGCTCGGGAAATTCAATTAATTAACAGAAACTGAAGGCGTAATGGCGTCGAATAAAGGTTTCAATGGGTCCGTAATGAACGCGAAACCCTGACGATTTTATCGCGAAACTTTAACTGTATTGTTATTTAAATTACTATTGTTGGGTTTAAGTTATGATTGTTATAAATAATTAATTTGGATAGGATGATTATCTTAAACACTTGTTGTACTATAGTTGACTTGAAAACGAAAAAGATTTAATTGGAATTTGAACACTGGTATAATATGACTTAAAATAATTTATACAAACTATTAGCTTGGCCTCCAAATCACCTAATGGTGACGAAAAGGCCGTATGATAGAAGCTTGCTAGTATTCTACGCTGGGTAGGCCACATTACTAAAAAAAACACATTTAAGTCATACCAAGCCACTGACGAAAGCCAGAATAGAATACGTCTTCCTTCTCACTCTAAATGACGGGTAAACGACTAACGTAACGGTGACTGCATAGGAAATTGAACGGAAATGGAGCTCGCGCGACCGGATGTATACGTCATCGGGCATGATATTGAACTGGCCAATCAGGCGCATTCAATTACTGGACCGTCTGGTCAATGTCTACGTTCATGTAGGAATCAGGAAAAAGTAAAAGATTTGGGTCGTGTGGAATAGGGATTTTAGAATTGTATCGATCTGTATAGATAGTATAGGAACAGAATTGGCTTAACTGGCGAGATATATGTCGAATCGGCGAATGAGGGAAAAATTCTGAATCTGCTTATATGAACAATATATTACTGATACTGATATGGCGATCGACGAGGGAGGTTACAGTACGTATCTGGTATACGTATCTAACGAATATATATACGAACTAAAAACATCAAGGATCATTATTTGTGTGTTATTAATTGATCATGAGTTAATATATATTTATTGTGCGTAATGGAATGCTACTGTTGGTTAATGTTCTGTTTCTTGTGTATTTATGTAATCGTATTTTTTTAAATCAATATGTACACAACTGCCCTCTTCACAATTTCTTGTTTCGCCCAGGACTGTCAAAAATTGTTTTGTATATATTCTACTAGCTTCCGCCCGCGACTTTGTCCGCGTGTACTTCAGGATGTATTCTACTTGGATAGGCACAGGTGACGTTTATGACAAATTATTGTACAGCATAAGGTACAAAATAGTGTTTATTCTGTTACGTAGTCTAATAGTTTAAAGAAACAAAATAAATTCCAATATCTGACGTAGTACATTCAAATAGTTTTCACACTAATATTATAAACGCGAAAGTTTGTATATACGAATTTACATATTCTATGGTCGGCTGCTAGGCAACGAACGCGTTTTTGTTATGCCAAAATTGCCCATGTAATGCCACTAATATTATAAGTGTGATTTTGTACAATTTACACAATATGTCTTTATAAATTATAGCCTACATGTTATTCTGATGTATAAGCTATATTATTGTAAAGTTTCATTCAAATCCATTCAGTAGTTTTTCCGTGAAAGCGTCACAAACATCCAAACATCTAAACATCCAAACTTTCACACTTATGATTATAATATTACTAGCTTCCGCCCGCGACTTTGTCCGCGTGTATTTCAGGATGTATTCTACTTGTTCGATAGGCACAGGTGACGTATATGACAAATTATTATACAGCATAAGGTACAAAATAGTGTTTATTCTGTTACGTAGTCTAATAATTTAAAGAAACAAAATAAATGTCAATATCTGACGTAGTACATTCAAATAGTTTTCACACTGATATTATAAACGCGAAAGTTTGTATATACAAATTTACATATCCTATGGTCGGCTGCTAGGCAACGCGTTTTTGTTATGCCAAAATTTCTTATGTAATCCCACTAATATTATAAGTGTGATTTTAGACAATTTACATAATATGTCTTTATAAATCATAGCCTAAATGTTATTCTGATGTATAAGCTATATTATTGTAAAGTTTCATTCAAATCCATTCAGTAGTTTTTCCGTGAAAGCGTCACAAACATCCAAACATCTAAACATCTAAACATCCAAACATCTAAACATCCAAACTTTCACACTTATAATATTAGTAGGACAGTAGGATTTATAATTGTGTTTTATAATTTTCTGTCATAAAAGGTTAGAATAAATAAAATAAAAAAGAAAACCAAACGAAAATAACTTATATTTAAGGGGTGTATAAACTTTTAAAATAAGCAGTTTCTTTTAAGACGCCAATGAAGCAAAGTCTCCGTAGAATAGTAGGTATTTGAATATGTTATTGCTGTCGCGATTCGGTACGCACACATACAGCCTTTCACATGCTTTCACTCACACAAATAACGCTGCATAACATCCCAAAGAGGCCCCTGCGCGCCGCGCATCGTCGCTACCCCTCCGCCTGGGCTAGAGTGTATTTTTCAAAATTATAATAAACTTGACGTGAGCGTGCGTCAACCCTTGTTTTACGTTTTGAGAAATTATTGTTCGCATATTGGTTTAGTCTCGACATACTGTGGTTGTATTTGATATAATTGACTAGTAAGTACCTATCACATATAAATACAATATAAATTATGGCGTTGCTATTTTAGGGTTCTACGGTCAACAAAGAAACCTTTTAGTTTCACCATATCCGAACGTTCGTCTTCCAACGATACTTTAGGTGACCTAGAGGTGTTTTAGTACCTAGAGTGCTACAGTCTAAGGACTAACAAGTTAAAGCGTTCAAAAAGAACTAGAAACCGACTTCAACTGCCCTAAAAGTCTACTTTTATTAAGGAAAATTTAAGATGTATATTGTTTTCTCATGGATTCCATTCTAAGAACCGGACCAAATTGAAATGGGACCACATGGAAAGCATCAGCTTTCAAATAATAAAGAATCATCCAAATCGGTTCACCCAGTGAAAAGCTCTGAGGTAACAAACATTTAACTAATAGAATAGAATAGAAATAATTTATTCGGCATACAGATTACAGTACAGTTAAAACATTAATTTTAAATTTGCTCTGCTGCACTGCAACGCCGAAATACACACTTAACATTCCCAGTCTCAAAAACTACTGAACCGATTTTGATGAAACTTGCAGTCTTCCCTAAGTTTTACAATACCTAGGTAAACAAAAAAGGGATTATTTAAATCGAACTTGTAGTTCCGGATATATAAAAAATAAATTAAATAAAATAGCCTTTATTGCTGAACTAATTTTTTGTTACAATTTTCTTAAAAATATGCTTACTTTATACGTTACTTATCTTTTTATATTAAGTATCAGTAACCGGTCGTTCCTACATTTCAGCTTGTCTTTCGACATAGGCCTCCTCTAAGGATTTCCACTCTATTCTATCTTTCGCTATGCGGGTCCATGTTGGACCCGCCACTTGTCTGATGTCGTCCTCCCATCTTCTAGTCTGTCTGCCTCTTTTTCTTTTGCTATCTCGTGGTTGCCATTCAGTTATTAGTCTTGTCCATTTCTACATACTCTATTTCTCCATTATTTACTGTTATGGGCTCTGTTTGTGAGGAATTTGACATTACTTTTGTTTTCGTTAAGTTCGTTGACAGGCCTGCTTTCTCGCTCTCTTCCGCTAACTGTTGGAACATTGTCTGTAGGGTTTTCGGGTTTTCCGAAAGTAAGATCAGGTTGTCTGCAAAGCGTAGGTGACCCAGCTTTTTGCCATTTATATTTAGTCCTTTATTCGTCCAATCCAGATTTGTGAATATCATTTCCAGGATAGCTGAAAATATTTTTGGTAAAATTGGGTCTCCCTGGCGTACCCCTCTCTCAATCGAAAATTCTTCGCCTGTAGATTCTAGCTTCACTTGTGCGGTGCTTTTTGTGTATATGTTTTTCAGTATTCTTATGTATTTTGCATGTACGCCTTGTTTTTCCAGTGCGTCCCAGATAAATCTATGTTCGAGTGTTTCGAATGCTTTGTTGAAATCCACGAACCCTATGTGTGTTTTTCTTTTGTGTGTGTGTTCCGGATATATGCGAGGACAAATAAACATACACTTTAGAAATTTGGCACACTTCTTTAGAAGCTGGTATAGACTAACATATATGAAAACTGGGCAGTTCTGGAAATATTACATACATACAGGTCGCATTGATAACCTCTTTTTTTGAAGTCGGTTAAAAAACTGTAATTTCACGACACCTCACACAATAGAATAGACGAGTTAAAAATCCCGTCTTAAGTGTATGAGATGTATAACTGGGAAAAAATATTTCAAGTTTTTATTTGTCGACATGAATAATAATATCGTCGAAATCTATCGTATTTCCTACTGTCATACTTCATATTATACTATTATATTTTAAGTACCTCAAAAGGAAAAAAGGAATCCTTATAGGATCACTGTGATATCGAATACTCCAGTCTGCTGTCCCTTAGATCTGTCAAATAATGAAACTTATAGGTCAACGCAATAAAAAGATATAGCTGTATTTTAGACCATTTCCGTACAAAATGCAATGAACCCAAAATCTATACGGTATTTCCCGTTGACCTAATGTCTTGAAATTTGGCAAGAAGAAAGGTTTTACAGCACAACCATAGGAATAAATCTGAATTTTTTAATTGTAACACAGTAAAATTGATTTTTTAATGTTTACAAACTTAACTTCGTAGCATGTAATTTAGCTTAGAATTTCATTTTCGGTAGAGCATTGTTGGGTGCATATTACCGTACCTATTATTTATGATTTTCAGTATGTCATTAATTCATATTCTGTACGGAATCCTCGGTGCACGAGTCCGACTTGCTCTTGACCGGTTTTTGAGTTGTTGGAGAGCCATTTCAAGCTCTTGCTGGCTGATCTCCGGGATATCTGTGTCGGGTCATATAGTCTCCGTAGCGATTTGTACATGCGATGTCCATATAACTTCTCGTTCTCTCTCAAGACTTTCAATAATAATAAATAACAAAAAATAATATAAAAAAGCTTTTAAAAAAGTTATAAATAAACGGATGTCCATGCAATAAATGTTATGTTTTTTCTGTGTTTTTTTTCTGTTTAGATATTTTACAGTGGTACGGAACCCTTTGTATGCGAGTCCGACTCGAACTTTAACATTAAAAAAATATTTGAAACATAAGTCACTTATTCATAAATCATATTTAATTATTTACACGTAACAAAACGTAACAACAACTAAGAATTTCAGGGAAAATGTTCTGTTAAATATGATATGATAAAATAAATTTCCTTAGAATTATTTGTCTTTATATTTGTTTATTTAGATCAATCTAAACATTAAAACTAACAGGTAAAACCATTATAGCTAGAGAAAGGGTATCTATCGATATATTTTTCCCACCACTATTAGTCGAAAAAATCGATAAAGCTTATTGACATCACTAATGCATGCTTACTTTATTTTTATACATATAATACACAGTATATAGTTGTGATATAGTGTACCCTGCCTCCCGAACCGAACTGTGCGAGAAGGACAGTTGAAGCTTTTTTTGGTATTTGCCTAGTTTTGCCGTGAAATTAAGGGTTTGGGATATAGCTGTTTTCTCAACGAAACGTTAGCCAAATTCAATCATTTTGATCTTATTCTCTTTATCAAAGAATAATCTAGGCCCGTTGGTTTTGCTTTTTCTGAAAATGTTACGTTTACTCTAAATAATGAGTACCATAAGTTGAAAGAAATTTTTTCTGAAATTTTGAGTTTTGAGATGCCCATAATTCTAATTGTAGACAAAATATTGAAAAAAGCAAAACCAACGGGCCTAGATTATTCTTTGATAAAGAGAATAAGATCAAAATGATTGAATTTGGCTAACGTTTCGTTGAGAAAACAGCTATATCCCAAACCCTTAATTTCATATGAAATTTTTTATCTGCTGTTCCCTCTTAATAGTTTTATTCATCAGTTTTATTTTATTTCAGGTACGACACCAATATGGATTTCCACTTACCAGAGAAGTACCGGTTAATTTTGTGGTATCGGTAAGCTAAAAACATTATCTTACGGAATATAAAACAATCAGTTATTTAGAAATCGTACTATATTATTAATTATCCTGAAAGGGAATAATTTAAATGAACATTAATGATTATAAAATAAGTTATAGTGTGTGCTCAAAGTAAAACGAGAAAATATGATTTAAGATTAAGCCCTCATATGATCTGAAAAAAAATCAACTTAAGTGGCTTTGCCGGCGTGCAATATATTTTCTCGAAGTATGAACTATAATCTTCTACTTTTCCAGAGTGAGACAGACGTTAACTATGTCAACAAGAGACTAAACGTATACCTATTTCAGGTTCCTTTTATGGGACTTTTTCAGCTTTGCACAAAGAAATCCTTCCCGTTCTTTTTTTGCACCAAAACCATTCTCATCATTCAATCCGTCACTCGAGGACTAGACAAATAAAATGACAGGATCCCCCCGTTTTTTTTCTTCATTGAAACCTTTTTTTCGCTCACATTTTTTTTTACAAAAGCCGTTCAAATTCCCATGAAATGTAAGCTTCATTCATTCGCTAAGAGTCTCTTCACTTGACCGAGGAGTGCATTAGCTGTTTTCCGCTGAAACGTGTGAAGCCACGTAAGTGCTGGTTTTATTGAATTCCGGGGGACACACGTTTTACATTGAGTGCTTTCGGTTTCTGTTTGTGTCATCTTAGCGGTATCTGTTGAGACGTATTGGATTTTTCGGCGGTACGTGATGCGGTGACGTGGAAAGTGGTGTCTTGAAATAAAAGACGGAAAAAGACGATGAACTTCTTAAAATGTGTTTCTAAGAAGAAGGATGGTGCACTTTAAAGGCACAATGTATGCTGCTCCAAGAAGATATCTTTCTTATTATGTTCAATGTGTGCCATAAATTTTTTATAATCTCGGCTTTAGAATAGGATAGGTGTAGTGTTTGCATCTACGAACTAGATGTATACACTGTCTCATGTACACCAGTAGAAGGGGTAGTTGTCAACCGGCGAGTCGGCAGTCAGTCAGTCCAAGTCAGTCGGTGACACTGATAACGGTTGGACGTGCGCCTGCGATTCTATGTGTAATGGTGAGCCAGTGATATCCTGTACCTGTAGGACAAGGTCCTACAATAGGCATGGCTTCCTGCGGGTGTCGTGACAGGCAACGAAGCAAAATTTCTAGTCGACGACGGCGTGTGGCCGCATATGTCTATTTAATGGGTTTGTATCACTCTTTATTCACTTACATACATACTATCTTTGACTGACTTTGACTGTGGCAAGGCAGGACCTAATAAGTCTCTTTAAGCGCTATTTAAACTAAAGTTTTTATTTTATTTGGAAAACTTAAATCTTACGTCTTCGTTTTCTGGTTGTCGCTGCTAATTTGAACCTCCTTGAATAAGATGCTGGATAACGGTACATCATACATTGATTGTGTGCAGTTACTATCAATAAAACAGTTAAAAGTGACCACTAGGCAGGCGAATCCATGATAACTCGGTAAACTGAACACCAGCAATAACTACAAAAACGGTATTTTTGTATAATTGCGCAGCAATTTAAAAAATTTCGAATGAGGGTAGCGCTGGCGCTTATTGGAGTATTTTATAAGATTTATTCTTGGTGTTAACTTCAAGTGGGTTAACTTCAAAATAATATCTTTCCTTTCACCAGCATCTTTATAAAGTTACACAATATTCAAATCATGACTTTATTCTTTTACCAGTCTCCTTTGACTGGTCGACCGTAAGATTCGGTCACAAAGAATGAAACTTCCAAACGGAGCCTCCGCCGCCGGATTGTCCCCGTTCGGTTGGATAAGCGATCCATTCACGGACCGATTGCCAGGGCACCGTTCTGGCTACTTATGCAAATACAATTCTTCTAAATAATACTACATTTATAAACATTACAATATTTTTATTTATGTTTCGGGTCATATTTTACATTCTGACAACACTAAAAATTACTTGAAACAAAGAATAGTTAGGTTTATTGTAAGCATGGCCAGTTTTAGAGGCGAAAACTTTTTAAATGGCATCTTTTATACATACTCGTACTTTAAACACTTCTATATTTCGGTACAATTTAATTATATCATAGCCTAAACATCAGCGCACGCTCCTTGAACGAAGGAGTGTCGCAATCTGTTGGGAAGTGCGGGGGCAGCGCAGGGAGTGTCGACGTCGGCCGCGCGCCTCCACCACAGAGACTTGCAGTCTCCTTGCTAAGAAATACTGACCTCCTGTGCATACATATTTAGTTCTAGAACTTAAGTCTAAAGCTCGAAATCTGAGTCAACCTCTAGATAAAACGAGTCAAATGATAATAATTGATAAATGAAATTTCTAATATCTTCAGTCCGACTCATTCTTAATATATTCTTTTCAAATATTGAAAAAAACGTGTGCGATAAGGACAGTTTTTTGAAACTTATAATAATGTACTCGTACATAGTCGGTCAGGACGGAGACTTAGTTCTAAAGAACTGGACCAAAATCTTAGATTTTTTCACCGAAATCACAATTACAAACTTTGTTGATATAAACATCAACAACGGTTTGTAAAAGTAATTTAAACTATAAAAATAAAATACCTTACTTATATTTGTATTATTACAGTTACAGGTATGAAACACTGGCTGAAAGGCCATGATTTTTAACAGTTGTTACCATTCCGGTTACTGCGACCATAAGACCATTGAACATGTAATTTTTAGTATGCTGTCTTAAAGCTTAATCAATAATGACACTTATCATAGTCATCAGCCGGGAAACGTCCACTGCTGGACATAGCTTTCCTCCATAGTATACGACAACAAGCGGTCCTAAGCGACTCCCCGCCACCTTTACTAAAGAGAAGAGAATATGTCTGTATTAATTTTGTGGCCGAGCGTTCCGCAATTTTGTGGAATACTATTTTAAGTTATTTAATTTATTTAAAATATTGTACACGATTTGATAAGATTGCCACTGTAGATCTTAAGGCGGGTTCATCGTAAATATCCCAGACAATCCTCCTACCATAAAGCTAACCCAATACAATCAGCGACCAATCTTACCGTACAGCTAAAGCCGGTTCGACACCGTCTGATGCATCACTACTAATGCAGCGCCACAGACAGCAGCGAGTGCACTTTCAGTTAATTACACTTATCTATTGTAGAGCTTTGTGGAAACTGGAAAATAAAAGAAAGACTGCATTGTTTGTTGGGGAAACTAGTTGTGTTCGATGAAACTTAAAATTAACGAAGATAGGGTGGTGATTGGTAAAACACTTTATTGGGAAGTTTTTCATGAAAACGATGCCGTGCGCGACTGTGGTCTAAGTTCAATCAACTGAGGGAACATTTCTGTAGATTTCAGCATTGATATCTCCCGAAGCCTCTCTAATTCTTCATCCTTCTTGTTATCATGTATTGGGACCTATGGTAGCTGTACAGTATTACTTATGCCTTCAGCAGGTTCGCTTCGAGTATCAGTTTTGATACTGGCCGTAAAGTAGTTGCAGTGGAAGGAGTGTGGAGGTGGGAATAGAAGGAATCGTTGCCCATTTTATTTACTTTTATGTACTTATGTATCGATGTACGAGTAACTGAAATTATGAATCCCTTCATTATCTCCGTGGTTATGTTAAAAGAAAAACTAATGTGGGCTAACAAATTTTATTGAAACAAAAAAGTTTTTAAAAAGTCTCTGAAGCATTTATTTTCCTGAATAAATAGTTCTACCAAAATGGTTACAGCTCTGAGCGCGTAAAGTAAACATTCTCATAGTCAAATTTCTGTCTTTGATTTTGTTTATAGAATTCGGGTAGTTGTTGAATGATGTTGTTACTTATTTTCAACGCTTCGTCCAGCAATACATAATGATTCACTGCTCATCAGTGGGTCCGCCGTGAGTTACTTATTTCATATTCTGTAAGAGGATGAAATCGATAGCGACAGTGAAAAAAATAGGTGAAAACTTTTGTTAATTGAAATTTACTTTCGTTTACTCTACTTTAGTTGTGAGGTAAAGTTGGCTCTTATATAATAAATAACATTGCTGTTCTGTTATCGACAAACTTTTGGGACAATTAGTAAAAATATCGTAATTTTAGTCGAAAGTCGCTAATGCGGGAGTCATGCCGTTCAATAAAGATGTTATCGCAAACGTAAAAGGTGTTTTACGGCATCGGGTTATAAAAATACGCCATTATTTTATGCTTTATACCATCATAAAGTTTATAATAAACGACCGCCAGTAAAAAATGTGCGTAAACCTCTTCATATTGCGTGCTGGCACTGAGGTAAAGAATGCCACTTATGATTTTTTCGAGCGTAAGAGATTTTCGGTGTAAAGTTAAATTTTTGTGACTTCAATAACTTTATTTTTGTCTTGAGATGTTATCTAACTACTACTATTACTATTTTTGGGGTTAAGACCCAAAAACATAAAACCAGAATGTACTTCTGAATTTTTTATAATTCAATAAATCATTTGAAGCTTTTCGATTGCAGATGGCGTTCGTTATGAGTTGTTTAGACATAACTACATATTTACAGTAGGGTTGTCAACTGCCCTGTTTTCCCAGGTCATGTCCGGCTATAAGGATTCCTGTCTGCGTAGCAGGAGACGCGCGAGAGCGATTAGAATGGGAAATTATCATGTCTTAACGTCAAATCGTATAGACATTTGACATGTCATATCTCATTCTCACCGCTTCCATACGTCTCATACTACGCAGGCTGGATAGTTTTAAGTAGTTTTCTAGGGTTTGAAATCGTCCAGGTAAAGCCATGTGTATTTCTAATACAATTAAGTTGAAGTTACTTCCATAAAAATTGTCATTCCGATTATTAGAGTTTCATCGACCTTGTTTTAATTTCGTATTACTATTGCGGCTTAAACGCGAACTGCGTTTTGTTTTTAAACCGAAATGTCCTGGACGTTCAAATTGTGGTTTCTAAAATTCATTGTAAATTTTATGGAACAACTGAATTGATATTTTGAATAAAGTTTTCACCTTCATTCATTCCACCACGATTCAACGCTGAAATTTCCAGAATAACGCGGCAGATAAAAAAACAATAATTAATATTTATTTATTATTAAATGTATTATGTGTATGTAAATCCACATATTCGTTCTAGTTCTCCTTAAGTATAAGATACAGAGCAAATTTAAAATCTCAGTCAGTCTCTCTTTAAAATCTTAGTCAATCAGTATATGTGTAATTTGTTTAAACACAGCTAAACAATTGAGGCTTCTGGATGACAACAATAAACAACAACAATAGACAACATCAATAAAATAATTGTTGAACTTGTGGATATAGAAAAAATAATCGTGCCCAAATTGAGCAAATGTCAATTTATAGCATCGATTTACGATATCCGTTAAGGCCATATGACGTCAATATATCGCCATATTGTAGCTACGCATATATTATCGACATATAAATATATATAATCCCCATTGAATAATCAATTTCCCATAGATTAAAGCTGATCCTCTGCCGTTCTGCCCGCCCTAATGCCGATGCGACATCCAATGTATATTTTAATTGGACATGGTCCAAATGAATGCCTTTATTTACATATTCAATTATGTATTTTTAATCGGCGATTAATTTGATGTTTATGGGTGGGTAATTTTTGGAAAAGGGGTGGCAACTGTGAAAGTCAAAGTGTGTTGGAAAATATTGTTAGATATCGACTAGAGTCTCTCCATGGACACGTTTGCTGCAATTCAAGTTGACACAATATTACAATGAAATACACTGCGACATCCAAAGAAAGAAAGAAGAAAACTGTTTACTGAAGTTCGAATGCCGTCGCGAAAAACCGTCTAAATTTTCAGCGTCACTAATGTCACTCTGACGTTTGACAGTTGACGTGTAACACTACGTTTTAAACTTTCCATGACGTTTAACAATAAGCAGCTTTGCTTGGAAAAAGTGATGTCGTCATCTACTGCATAAATACACTTTTGGACATGAGTCACATGGCACATTCTAACGGGGGATTTCCCGTAATCACCACGCATGGCAGGTGGATTGGCGGTGTGATTTGTGGGGCTACATAGGTAAATCTCCTGAATATTTTTTCATCTGCCAATTGACATGAGGTTCTCCTTTTCTGCAATCGAGTAGACAAACTGCCGCTCATTTCTTTGTTGTACTTGATTAAAGCAAATAATAATTAAAAATCGTAAATATCATCGCGTCAATGGTTAAATTCTATTACAGATAAAATTTTACTTTTCATGACGCTATATCAGATTTTAGAATAAGCACTATCAATTGAATAATTTTGAAAATGGAATTGAGGATTCACTCGCTAGGTTGATAAAAGAAAACAACGTCTTAACGCTAAACGAAAAACTGAAAGCGCAAGTAGATGTTTGCGTAGTAATCAGAATTTTCTGACACGCCCCGTAAAGAAGGCGAAAGCTTCGCCGGATTAATTCGTTGGGAAAATTAGGGACTCAGCGACATTTTTTCCTCTTAAAGGAAAGCTATTAATTCACCATCTAAACGCTTTGAAGAGCCCCTGTCGATGTACCCTCTGTAATACATATTTTTGTTATGATTATCCAGAATAAACCCAATCATGAGATCAAAGCGAGGGGTGACTGAGCCCTCTGTCTGAAGGAAATCAGCTTCGTTAAACATTTATTTCATTCGGCAGTCAAGCGGAACTTGGCTGGATATTTCAAGATAGCGCTGTATTACAATCTTAACAATTTTCTTATTTTAGTCAGAACTTTTATTATGCTTCTGAACATGGACCTATTTATTCATTTGCATACTTATTGTGCAAACGGCTTTCCCCGGCTATTTGGTCGCCAGTCAATCTGGTCCGTCAAATTTTCTGGCTTCTGGTTTTTTTTTTGTCACACGATATAACCTTACTTTTTATTTATTTACTGCAATATAATCTAAGTAACTGCAACAGAAAATAAATTCGAGAATTAACAGCTCTAAATTTATCTCGGACATCTCGGACTTTTGTATAATAATTAATTTAATCAGAGGATTTTAGATGAGCACGCTTATTTCGTTAGGCCTTACTATCAGGTGCTATGTCGGCCTGTATAAAATTACGAAATGAATACATGACAGACAAAAATATTTGTCAGTATGTCATTATGGTAGGACGAAATAACCGTCTCTTTTTATCTAAAAGAATCTTATAGAAGGTGCAACCGGAATAAGTCCGGGCTACGAAGGTCTGAACCGCAACGCCAAGAAGGCCAATTTAAATCACGAACACCGATATTTCTCTTCCAGTTCACAAAAAAGCGCATTTTTCCCACGGAAACAGGCGCGATACATATATTTTCACGGGCTCCCGACCATTAATTCGCACTTAACTTATACGCTATAAAGTGCGGAAACGCGAAGGAAGGGAGTTTCAACAGAGTTTCACAGTTTGAAGGTTTCGGCACAGGTGCGCAGTGAGAAAAGTGGCAAGTGCCCAGTTCCTGGAACGTAAGGAGCAACTTGGAGATTTACGATTGATTGTTACTGGTGTTGCGGTTGTATTTCGTGTCGGTTATGAGTTGGGGCCGGTGCCGGTTTTTGTATAATTTAAGATTTCTGCAACGTGGAAAGTAATGTGAATGATATAGCTGCTTTCGATAGCAGATGCTGAGATTAGTCCTTTTTGACGCCACATTACAACACAATGCCTATGTACATTAATAATGATTTATTGTGTGAGTCTTAGTTAAATAAATATTTTTCTGTTTCTGATATCTATAGTGGGATGATTCTGTAAATTGTAATAAGCACTGAAGCCGCGGTGACTTATTACAAAAATGACAAATATTTCGATGTCTAGATTGGAGTACAGTTTTACATGGAGTTTTCGCTGCAGATTCAGGGCTGAAATTTTAAAGGGTAAGCACTACTGTTGCTGCATTATAAAGTAGGGTCCGAAATTTTTGATTAGATTGGATAGAACACATTGGATTTTTTTATAATAGTTTAATATATTTCAAAAACATCAAAATTTGACATATTAACGATTTAAAACTGTTCGTTTTGAACCGCTTGCAAAAAAATCCTATATTCTTATATTTAGGGGTTTCACTTTCTATTCCTGTAGGGATTTAAAAATTTTACTTAGGATTCAGACCCCTCATCCAGTCATATGCACACAAGGGATACACAAGATTGATAATCGTCAACATACGCATATTCTTTTAATCTAACACACCATATTTGGACTTATCACGTCATCATTTAGCACAGAAATGTCGCCGTGCAGTTCCTGAAATTGTTGAAATAGAAGTTATTAATTCTATTAATTCAATCGATTATTGTTTTCCTGAGACAACTGTGTTTGCCATGTAAAACCGTGCTGTTCATATGTTCAACATAGACGCCAAACGACCTACATACACCCTGACAGCATCTACCTACTGTCTATAGGAAGGGTGTAGGTAGGGGCACAACGATTGCCCCCGATATCGTCCGCATTAGTGTCAATGGCGTCATCCTGGCTGACCATTTGTCACTGGAGATCGCGACACGCCTCCAACGTGTCCGCAATTCGGCGCCGAGAACCGGATTGAACCGGATTAAACTGGATCTAACCTAAAAACGGAGATTCTTCGTCGTATGCACCCATTTCTTCGACGGAGGATTTTGGAACTTTACGCTTTGAAGTGTTTTGTACTTTTGCGGCTACATCACAATTAAATAGGTTTTCTTGTGACCTTTATCAGGTGGCATTGTCACTTTATGGCTAGCCAGCGACGATAAGAATGGAAAATGGAAGCATGTTTACTCAAATACCTCTGTGTAATGAAATACTGGCTAATGTTTGCGTGATTTGTGGATGTGTCATACAGGAGGTTTAATCTATAAAATGATTCTAAAGTTGATCCTAAATAAATAACAAGCATTAAAAGCTAGTGTCTACGAAGCGTAGCTTGCCATTTAACCTATCGTTAACCAATAGCTGTATCGACGTTCTTGTTTAAGTTATACGCAAATACACGACCAATGTTACGAGTATCTACAACGTCGCTTCTGCAACCAGAAACACACTCACTAACAACTCGCGGACATCGCCGTAAGTAACGAAGTCACAAACAACTCACTTAAAATAAGTACATTATGCAAAAAATGTAACACGCGCAAATGTTACGCTGAGCGACCTACTTTTTAACTAATTCGCTCGAGGGAAGATATGTAAAGCTGTTGAAAAATAGGGCGTTTAAGCGCGGGGTGCCTCGTACCTACTCTACCGCCGCCCTGTTCTCTACTAGCATTATAGGTACTCTAGCTAGTGAGACTGTTCAAGTTAATAGAGTTGCAGTTACACAGTACCTAGGTTCATATTAATAGACTTACCCACCTCAAAGCTGAGTTTAATATTCCAAGTGTGGCTTCAGAATTGAATCAATCCGTCTCTTTGTCGCAAAAAGAAACTTCGGAACAGTTTAAGTCTAGCAGCGTTGATCCAATGATATCAGACTAAGGTCACCAGCAAGCGTTGATTTTGGCCTTTCAGTAGAAATTTTCATGTTGTTATAGCAATGATTCCTGGTGGATTCCGTTGAACCGAAGGATTTCGTAGAACAGTCGTTTAGGGTTCGCTAGTCCAATGACTATCATTGAAGTTATTCGTTGACTTGAGGTAAAGGATTCCATAAAATACAAGACGTTTGTTTTCACCTGATTGGCGGCAGACTTAGATAACATGCTGGTAGCTAGCCAGGCAGACATAGGTAACGCCGTACCACCAACCAAACCGAGTACCAGTACCCCCATTGGGAATCAAACCTGCGACCTACAGATTGTTAGTACAAGCGTGCAGCCATTAGGCCACGGAGGCGGTGGCCTTCTTCGACTAAAATATATTTAGGAACGTTGGTTCCTGATATCAATCGAATCGTTAGCCCCTTTCGCCGTCACAAACAAACCCAATCGCGGCTGACAAATGTACAATGACGTAAAAAAAGAACGAAGACAATTATTTAAAAAGCGCCACAGGGCGAGCTGAACGCTCGAGATGTCCCCGTGAATAAATTGTCCGCCGGGGTATGGGTACAGACGGGAAAAAAGTATCAAAAACATGAGACCATATGAGACCGGCCGACGCGCGACGCGACCGGCTGGGATGGTATCTATCTGAAAAATGCCGGTAAAAACTCCCGGTTATGCGAATCTCGTTTGGGACGCAGCGTAGCGTGTCGTGGTCAAGGTTTGCTAACACGGGTAGGGGTAGAAAATAGTGAAGTTAACTAATATTTTATGTATATCGAAATCATCCTAACAGAAACCTCATTAAGTTGAATGAGCAAGTTTTATTCTACGGCAATAATTGCAAGCCCAAGATAGTGGGATCCGCTGGATACAACCGTAATCTTTTTAAATGTTTGCAATATCACTTACCATCAGGTGAGATGAAGGCCAACTGTACAAACAAACAAAAATTGGGAACGATTTAAGGCGGACTATCGTGTTACGAAACAACTGTAGAGTGTGGCAATAAATAATGTTGTCCTACGATTTATTTCCACCTCATTGGCATTGTATTTTCATCCGACTTCAAATAAGGAGGAGGTTCTCAATTCGACGCGTATGTTTTTGCGCTGCGATAACTCCGCCAATAGTAAACCGATTTTGAGATTTTTTTGTTTTGTTTGGTAGAACATACTTCAGAGGTGGTCCCATATAAATTTTATCGAAATTGATCGATCGCTCTTTGAGTAAATCAACATAAACCAAATTTTTAAGGCAATTGATGCGGCTTTTTGATCGCGATAATTATTTATAGTATGATGTATATGTGGTAGACCTATGTTCAGCAGTGAACGTTTCCCGGCTGATGATGATGTCTGACGAGTATACTCTCTCCTACTTACCCACACTACCCACAAAAGTATAAAGTCATACAGATCCAAAACACAGGTAAAAAGGCGAGTTGCAACGAATTACCTAGATCACTTGCAAGCAAATTGAATTTGCTTGTTCTTTCGTAGCTTTGAGCACGGGAGTTCCGTAGCTTCGAGCACAGAGTGGATTAAATATGAAAGAATTTTGTGCATTTCGTATTAACTTCTCTTTCCAGTTCATATTACGGTTCCTTTTAAGCTTACTAACGCCCATTTTAGATATTAACGCCTGAAGCAACGCTTTGATGCATCATTAAAATTTTATTTTATTTCTATTACGAGCAAGTATATTCCCTTCATGAATTCCAAATGGGTTTAATATGTGGTCCAACGAAAGCAATCAAACATTTTTAAATTATTTAAACTTTGAGCTAGTACATTTGAAAGCCTTAGAAATATGGTTGTAAATGCTATAGATGATGATGTAATCTGTATCATTTACATAAGAGATTGTACCTCTGGTTGTTATTTGAACAATGAAATTATCAGTGCCAAAGGTAACGAAGAAGAGAAAAGTGTTTATAAGACGATACGGAATATACAGAAAATATACCTAATGCAATGTCATGAAAAAACTGCAAATGCCAGAATTCAACAAAGTATGTGACAGACGAACAGACACACTTAATGAGATATGGCAGTAATCTCAAGACTAACGACGTAATGAGCTACGTGAAATCCTCTTTAAACATAAGTGGATAAGTTTCAAGTGACTTAGCTGTCAGTTGGATGGAAGATGTTTGTCTTTGGCAGGTATACGGTTGCCCGCATATTACAGAACCTAAACTCGAGGGTAACTTGCTCCTTTGATGGGTAAACTGAACTTAGAATAAGTTAAGCTTAGCTCAAAACCCGCTGACTTTGATAATGTTTGATACTAGAGTTTCATAACTTAGTATAGCCTTGAGCAATGACGTACGATCACTCCTTGAGGAAATTTGCTTAAATCATAACCCGTGATAAGTATGGAGATTTCAATAAAATGTTGGTGATACGCAGATAAACGTTGCTTCTGGTCTCCTAGAACATTAATGCGTTAGTGGTCACCCGCCTTTTTGGACATGGGGTGATTCTATGAGACGCTGTCTCTAATACCTTTCATATCGGAACACAGTTTGACGCTGATAATAACTCCGCCAATAGTGAACCGATTTTGATAATTCTTTTTTTGTTTGGTAGAGCATACTTTAGAGGTGGTCCTATATAAATTTTATTGAAATGGATTGATCGCTTTGTGAGAAAATCAACAAAAACCAAATTTTTAAGGCAATTGAAGACTTGATTTTAGTTCTTTTTGAACGCGTTAATTATTATTTAAAAAACTAAACGCAAGCTTTTATCAGTAATTCACCCGAAAAGTACATCTATTCACTTCCTGGCTCCATTATCAGACCCTTGTCACCAAATGTAATGTGTAGACTCGTCAAAACAAACACAATGAGGCCGAACACGAAAGGTTAAGAGGCTATGTTGGTAAGACCACGTAACCGTGTTCAAGGTTACATTGTTTTGTAGCTGTCCCTCTCCGAGCCCTATCCTACCCGAGCGCGTACGGTGAGACAGCATACACTACGCGAAGTTATCCACCCGTTATTTGGATGTTTCGTAGTCCAGTGATCATTTGAAGGATACAGTATATTATGTAGCCATTTTTTCAATACAGTCAAAATACAGTATATTAATAAAATTTCAGATGTCGGTGGTTTTTCCAAATAGTTCTAAATTGATTTATACTCTTGTAAAACAGGTTCAAAGTTGGGGCTTTTTATTACCGAAAAATACAATACTTTGACGCCCTGTAACTCTGGAAGTATATATTTAAACGAAAATCTGCTTCACCACCGACACAGATATTTGTTTCTAGATTGTGTCTTGAAAATTTCATAGATTTTCATAGCTTAATACTCAAAATATGACTGGACTACGTTTGTATGGGCGCTTTGACAACAGCATACCCTCTTAACTAGTACTCCTTGAAATGTTCCAGTTTCTACTTCCTGGCTTTACCGTCGCGTCGCACCTTGCCCGTAGGGTTGACTTGCTTGATATGTTTACATACATAGTGACTTATTGTACATAAGGGAACCCAATGTAAAGCGTGTAAAAATAAGTAATACATAATTCTTTTCTTTTTTCATTTTAAAATGCCATTTTTATTCATCATTCAAATTACAATTACAGTGATGGATGGGTTATCTGAATTATAATTGCTTTGCCTAAGCCCAATATATGCGCAGATGAAAAGTGCGTATCAAAATTGGAATTTTTCGCGGTGACGCGTTGATGGATAGCGTCCATTCTGTTGATTGGCGGTCGACTCAACGGTTTTTCTCTTTTTATCTATTTTTAGGGGTACTTTTTCAAAAGGGGAATACTAAACTCTTTTAGGAACGTTTGACTGTCTGTCAGACATTTATTAAAATTGCAATATAATCTTTGTTCAGAATTATTAGAAATATTTTTGTTATGTAGTTGACCGTACATTTTAAAAATGCAGTCATATTTTACTCCTATTATCACTAAGACTACATAACTGAGTACTTGACACCAAATTATATTACGGTTAAATTGTATTTTATATCATAACGGATATATATATATAGTTATTCGAATAGGAAAAAGCTTACTATAGTTAGTTTTTCATTGCATTTTCACGTTTTCTTATAACAAATGAGAACATTGTTTGACGAGATAACTCAAAATATCGATACAAGCTTTATACATTTAACGCTTAGAACGTAATAGTAACGTGACGTCACAAAACACGCCCGATTTATATGGAGCGTTTTAGCACCGCGTGACTTGAATCACTTTACGGTGGGTTGTATTGAAAAAAGTATTAGACATATCGAAAAAATATTGATAGAGCTACTTATCTTTTCACTTGGTCTGTCGAATTTGACCAAAATATTTTTTCAGTCAAATACACAATGGTTACAAGAAGAAAAGAAGAAAGAAAATTTAGTAATATTTTTGTGTGTCTTCGATTTTATAAAATGTAGTTACTCGTATCAGGCTTAGAAGCTGATTAGGATGCTGCGAAAAGTTGTTGTACAAATCAGGTCTGTAAAAACGACATACTTTGCAGCTGTGGAGCAATCTACGAAGCACCTAGTGGAACACTGTCGCGTATTCCATTCATAGAGGACTGGACAAGGTGCACGAATCAAATGAAGACGCCACTCAATGTCTGAACGTTCTTGTTCCACCAGCTAGTGGCGTATAAATGGCCCAACTTCTATTCTTTTTGCTATTCCTCTTTTTGGTTAGTAGTACTAAGTCCCATATATTTTACTTATCTACTTATATATTTCATTGTTTCCTATTTAAGAAGTAATTTATTTGTACACTTTTTAATAAACCTACTCATATTATTCCATTATATATGATATTTTATATTTAGTTTATAACTAGTGTCAGAAAACTTTACTTAAAATCAGTGCTGTACTTCAGCGACATCTGGCAGAAGTGCTCACTACACGCCACAGGTAGGGACATGCTCACGATGAATTTTTGTATGTGTAATGTACGGAACTTTCGTTGCGTGGGCTACATTCACACTTGATCACCTCGTTCCTTTTTTGGCAGCTGCAACCAGCAATAGACAGCTTGCGGCAGATTTTGTATGGTCGATTTTAGGACGGTTACGTGTCAGCGGATTTTAGAGATGGGTCTGTTTTGAATGAGCTGTCTTTGATACTACCGGTGGGTGCACGAATGTTATGTATGATTAATTGTGCGCATACATACATCGATACTTTGACTATGTGTTCTCAGCTTTAGATTTGGATCACTGCACATCTTCACGTGGGGGTTAGAAAAGGAGATTGAGTGAAAAATTCAGGAGTCGAACAGCAGGTTCTAACTACTCATAATATCATCAACACCTTACCGCAGTCATCAATCGTGTGATGTGGTGATTAATGGGAATCCCTTCGCGATAGGTCCAATCGTTGTTACCTATAAGCACAAATGATATCATCATCAAGAGCCGGGAAACGACCACTGCTGGACGTGGGCATACTCTTATGTACGCAGATGATATACATTGTCCTAAATCAAAAATTGACAGACAAAAACATCATCGTTTTTGTGTTTGATTAGAAATGTGAAAATAAGTTTTGTTTGTTTGTTACCTCTTGATGGATAAACAGCACAAGCAAATGTGATGAAATGAATATGGTAAAAGGGGGTTTCACATGGCCTTCATCTCACCCAGCGAGCTCTCCCAGAAGCACGCGTCGGACACTTCGAACAAATGTCGTGATATCGGCACACATCGAACGTATGACGTTTGCAGCGCGCGCATGTGTCAGTAGGTAGCAAGCGCCATTCGTAATGGTCATTTTCTGCGCCAGTCTTTTGCTGGAGAAGTGAGGTCCCGCCGATCGACGGGAGGCGTAGTACTAAATTAATTATCTGCCAGAAGCCTCAGATAATGAGGCGCTAGCTCTGACGCTTATTCTTAAACACTATCATACAACAGTGCTATTAACACTGCTGTTTGGCGGCAGACTTAATTAACATGATGGTAATTGCAGTTAGAAAGACGGACTTAAAAATGCCCTTCCACTAAGCTAACTAAGTACCGACAGGTCGACGCTAGATGGGAATCGAACCAGGAACCGGAGGTTAGGACCTCCGAAGCGTGAGTTCAAATATGTTGTCACTAGGCCACGGCGGTCATAATCGAATCGAATAATGAAATTAAGAGCATTAAAAAAATTGCTAAATCTAGAACAAGTTATTCTACCGTCAATATCTACAAGGTCTGTATTTCAGTCAAAAATCAGTTTTCTCGAATGAATCTCGAAGGCACTGTAATAAATGGATATGGACGGTATCCTCCCGAACCCGCACTGAAAGCTGGAGCCGCCCAACGAAGAATAATTTATTAAAAGCTCTCTGCGATGCTTTTGTTGAACACCGGTCTGTAGGGTTGCCGTTCAAAATATATGTACATACACACATGTCGTACTTATAGGTCCCGTTGTTGAAAACTTGCCAGATGCTGTATTTTGTAACGGCGGCTGTGCTTTGAAAATTATACGTCACTATTTTGCGGTTAGTCGATATTCTAGTTGACTATAGACTGAATTTTATTTGCGACAGTTCGGCAAGCTTTTAGCACTTTAATTGAAATTTAGTAATTTCACTCAAATCATAAAAATAATCACTTGCATGCATCTATCGGACGCATTATTATTATTATGCGAAAATGTACTAGGTGCTTTGTAGGTTTATCTTATTTCCGCGTAGAAAGAAAACAACGGATCGACTTGGTAGTTTTTCACACACAGATTAACAGGCTCTTTCTATGTCGGTATGGGATAATTACTGAAATCTACGCAGATGAAGTTGCGAGATTTTTTTATGAAACGTTATACTAGATGTAGTTTTTATTAGTACGAGTATACATACTTGATAAACAAAGAAACTTCAACTGTTTGTTTCAACCCTATACTAAGTGAGTACCAGAGAAAATCATAGATGCTAGGTGGCGCTACTGACTTCACTGCTAAACTAGTAGTAGTTCCGATTTGCTTGATATGCACCTGTTTTACTAGACCAAACGTAAAAGTAGTAGTAGGTAATAATAGGTAAATAAATATATTTCATACCAAACTTTTACCATAATCTTTTCAAGTATGATAGCTGGCTTTGTGCAGTAATTATATAAAAATAGGACATCGGATTGTAATGTTTTGAAATGAGTATCATTTAAGCACAACTTCATGGTGAATCACAATTTACATTTTTACACGACTTTGACTAAAACGCCATCGAGAAACCATTAGCTGCGTAATGGGTTTGTAGTGTACATTAGTTGTATTGTAGTGAAATTAATTTCCAACCTCTATTTTTAGAGGTAACTTAACCTATCAACACCAGTGTTCTATTTGCAAGATAATGGTAAAAGAAATTTGGAATGGAATTAAGGAGTTAGCAACGAAATAACCAGAATTTAAAAGATTTTGGGTTTCTGTGTGTGTTTGTTTCTTTTCTTTGTGTTTAATTCAAGCTTATATTTTTGCCCGCGACATCGTCTGCGCGGACTTCAAGAATCACCTCGGAAACCACTCAACATCCTGGGATCAAAAGCAGTCTATGTCTACCTCCATGCCATTGTCTACTTGTATGACAAAGATCACTATTAGTTGTGCCATTGAGGTGTATTTTTTCCTTCTTATTTTTTGTGTATTATGGGTTGGTACTTGGCCTTTATCTCACCTAAAGGTGAGTGATGACAAGGCCGTTGAAGAAGACACAACCCGCCTAGAAGCCTCAACCTAATGAGACGCTGGCTGTGCTACCTGTCAAGCTAGAACAGGACAGTGCCATTAACACTGCTGTATGGCGGCAGACTTAGGCTGAATGAGGTGGCATGGTGATATCTAGCCAGGCGTACACTCGAGTACAAAAATATGTTCTACTTTTGAACCATATCACATTTACCTTTAATTGACATTTCCTTCAACGAACTGCATAAGAACAAACAAGGGTAAATGTGACATGGTATAAAAGTGGATACTCGAGTGTACATAAAATGCCCTAACACCATCCAAACTGAGTACCGACCACTGAAAACTGAACTTGAGACCTCAGGATTTATTAGTCGAACATCTCAACTTGATTGATAGTGACGATGTACTTAGATATATAAGATTTATATAAACAAGCCATTAGGCCACGGAGCGGTGAAATTATTATTATATTATACATATTTTTGTGATTTTTCTGGCTGTTTGTTTGGCTGGGCGTTTTATAAAAGGGCACAATAAAATTATTTAAATAATTTGTTAATAATATTTAAATTAAACTACAACTTCGCATTGTTGTTTTCGATATAACTTTATATTTTAAACTCTTTTACAAGTTGATTTGAGTTAAAAACATTCCCGGCTCCCCGTCACCCGATGAAATCATATTCATTGAGTTAGGAATCTAGTTTAGGCCCTCGGCTGCGGAAAAAACATCTTGCATTTTACGTGGAAAACTAATTTACACGTAAATTGCCAACTTTTAGCTGTCGTTAGTCAGCTATTGTGAGTTTATCTAATTTATTATTTTTAGGTATGTACAGCTAGAGTTTGCCAGTGATTTAGTGTGCTACTACTTTTTCGATCGGCATAAAAGTAGCCATGTCCTTTCATGAATCTTTAGCTGTCCTTGCATAAAAATCAAGCTATTATGTTTATCCGTTACTTCGCAAAGGACAACAAACAAACTTATTTTCGCATTTATAAGCCCCGTCCTACACCTACCGATTCTGTACTGATCTAGCTCTGAATGGTGTGAATGTGTGAATAAACTTCGTCTCGTCACACACTATGCTTTCATCTCTACTTCATAGACAGTGACGATGTACTTAGATATATCAGATTTATTAGTTTTGTATTTTGTTATAATTTGTATTACCAAAATTTTTGGATTTTGTGACAGGCATTTACAAAGCAGCAGAAAAATGAAAACTTGATGTCGTTTCCATAACGGGCGTGTGTAGCGGGAACTCAAGTTAGTTTGCAAACTGGAAAATGTGTTCTACGTCCCCTTTGATGTTACGAAACACTACAGGTATTTTAGAAAAGATACTGTAAATTTTGGTCACCAAATTGTAAGTCATAAATGTTTTTAAGATCTAATATAAAGCTATTATTAATTTGAATAACCGAATCTTACCAACGTTATTATGGCAGAAGAATATAAACACCAAAATCTCATGAAAGGAGGCAATAAACAGCTCCATTTGAATCATCATAACGGGGGTAGTTGGTTAATATTTGAGTGCGCTCGTCGCTTCGCAATGCCGTCGTCATATATCGCCTGGCCTCCGAGGAGAGCGGACGTCTTTTGATATTGCAAGACAAAGAGTTTAAACAATAACTAGTGTTGCATTATGTCTTTAAAACTAGGTCATTATGCTCTCACTAATAATATGGTAGTGGTGGAATGATTGGTCGTAAGACCGAAGAATGCGGACGCTCATGAAAATCTACTGCTAGATAGTCTTCTATTGACCCATTATTTGTATTTTTGTCTCTTATGATTTACAATAACAAATACCTATGTGTGTATATGACATACAATATTTTAATGTGGTGATTCTTCCATGTAGCGATATTTGCGATCGTTTTGCTTAAAAGAAAAGAAAAATGAAAAACAATTTCGTCCAATCATATCAATATCCGCTCCCAAATCCTCCCATTCTCAACAACAGCGTCCGTTTCTAAGGACTTGAGCCACAAATCTTCAAATTTTCCACAAGCTTCACCTTTACCGGTCTTTTGGTACGGAAATATCCGAATTGGAGTTCTACTGAGTCAGAACTAACTGCTGCTTTTAGTTTGTATTAATTTGAGAGATATTTGAGTACTGTAGCTTTGATCTTGTGCTCATATGAAGTGACTAGGGGAACGGTCAGTTAAATGGAACTGTTTGATGTTGCCTTTGGTGTATCAACTATTGCAGTCACTCGTACCCGCTTACAATTAAATACCGTAAGATTTGAGTAAATTACTTTCGCTATGACTAAAGAGCATACTTAGGGATATGCAGTTACTTCTGGAACAACAGTATTTCGTTGAAAAAAGAACCGTATGATTCAAATATGATGTAGCTAATTGAATATTTGAGGTAGTCGAAGAAATTGAAAATATTAACTTTGCTGCTAAAAAGTTACCTAATTTTGTTTATCAATAATAACGATAATGGCTCCGAGACACATCAAAGACACATCATCTATCGAAATACAACCATTCATGAGTTATGAGGGTTTAAAGAAACAACACTAAAATCTAATAACACACAACCAAAATACATCTACTTCCTACAATTTTGTAGTAGTTTTAAAAAGTTATGCTCATTTTGTGATACTATGTTTGACGGCATAGGCCTATTGGGACCCACCTCAAATTATTGCCATAGACAAATAAAAACAGGAATATTACTGTCGCAATAAATTTAGCGTTACTAATTACAATTTCCATTGGCAAGCTCTAATAAATCGTCATTATTACTGGGCAAACTGGTACTTCAGCATAATGGTGCCCATGAGACGTGGTCGGCAGTGATAAAGTAATTATCACCTACCCTGTGCAATTATGGCCGCCATCCATCATAATCTATCCGTCATAAATGGGAGTCTGACAACATTAAGAGTTACGTGTAGTGTAGTGCTTCCGGCTACATATGCAAGGCACGAAGGCGTGCAAGACTCTCGAAACAAGGATATTTGAAATCGATCGAAATATTTAAGTTCATGTTTGTAAAACTTGTGAATTTCCCCTCTTTTAAATATGCCGTGAGTTGCCAGACTTTCAACAGAGTTGCAGTGTGCCATGGCGCTTCCTCCACTTTAAAAGAACATCCAGCTTCTTACGACAGCGGCTTTGGTTGCCTTTTTATTTTTGTCAGGAGGGTTTGGTTCTTGCGTATTCATTAGCGTTGTAATTATTGGTGCGGTGAACACAGACTGTCTGCTTTTAATAATAAGAAAATAATCTCACTCGTTGAGATGGAACCCTTTCTAAAACCATAAATCAAGTAAACAAGGTGCAACTCTGATTTCGCGCGAAAATAAAACCAGCGCAAAACTATTTCGTCGAATGAAAAATTGAGAAAACTTTGTGTCTCCTCTGGAGTTATTTTTTGAGTTCAATGGGAATGGCACCTTTTAAAGACATTCAATGTTATCATATGAAACAATAGTTAACGGCAGACAGTCAGAGAGAAGGCTACTTACTGGCAAGAAAATTGGATAGATGGAATGGACTGGGGTTTTTAGAAGAAAATGAGGGAGGCCTATACCCAAAAGGGGTCCTAACCACAACTTACCTAGGCTAAGAGTTACTTATTATAATTACAGTATATTTTTTCAATTCGGTTATTTATAATGTTAATCTTTATGTTTGAACATAAAGTCAATTCAATGATCAAATTTAATTAAATCGAAATATATTTTGTAATTTAAGCCTGTTCATACACCAATATTATTTTTAGTGAAAATTCTTTTTTAATTAGTTACGGAATATAGGTGCTTTTATTTTTTATTTTAATAATAAAAGTGTATCATATTTGAATAAAGTAACCTTTTAAATTGATTTACATATTTGTGTTTTATTAGCTAGTTGTAATTTGCATTTTTTGGGATCAATCGTGTGTGCGTCATAACTATTCTCCGTAGAAATTAACATGTCTTATGTTATGGATCATTTTTAGCACTATTTATTATTATTACAGACACCGATCGCAAAATATTATTTATCTCTTTATAACGCGATTCATTCGGACATATCCTCCATTACATTACGTGATTTCCAGTAACGGCGAAAGACATCTTTCATCCATATATTTTCCTTATAAGATCCAAGATACAGTCTAAATCATCCGAGGGATTCTTTCGTAGATTATTGAGATAGTCCACTGAGATTGATAAAAGGACATTTACTGATTGAGCCCGCGCCCGCTGCAGAGATTTCGTCCAACATTTTCTTCATTCCTCACTCGATATTGGACGGGCATAATAGAAATTCCTTTCTGAATACTTTTATTTCAATCTCTGCGTTTGGGTATATTACATTACAACTTCCAGTTTTTAGTAAATTCTTGTCATTTTACTGTTTATTAGATCCAAGAAAATCGCAGAGGAATAGTGACAGTTTGCTGGTGTCTTGTTTGTGTGGCTGTTCGGGATTTCACACAGTACAATTACTTTTTTATTCTTGATAATACTTTAATCAAGGGTAGTAGATTCATTAAATAAAACATAATATACCTAAGTATTTGGCATGGGTCCATCAAACTACATACGATGGGGAAAGCATAATTTCATCACTGGACGTTTTCCGGCTGATGATGATGAATACAAATAGTTTTTCATTCTTAATGCATTGCGCTATAGCATGCTCACACTGTCTCGTGTGTCAATGTGTTGCTTTCCAAAACGTCTGTATCAAAGTGTCGATCACTGTCAGTGTCACTAGAGCCGAGGGCGAGGGCGTACGTTCAGCTAGTACCGAGCACGTGGACATTGCCGAGCCAGTGAAGTTATAGACAAATGAAGGTACTAACTCCTTCACTCGCCATCATGTGTGTTAATGCAGAAAATATTATGTCTTTAAGCCAAATTTCATTCGAATTAGTATAGCATTTTTATTCGTATTAATAGGTTAGGTATCTGGGCATATATCGTATATGGATGATCATGTCCTAAATCTGATACAACTTTGACACCTGTATCACACACAGGAGAAGTTTTCTGTACAGTGTAAACAACAGTAATCTCCAAGATCTATAGCTACTATAGCACGTAATGCATCGTAATAAACACCTATAGCGCCGTAACTTCGCACAACAATGTCAATAAAATTGACAATAGCCTGCTAGAGACCTCGTCACAGCGTGACCCAAATGTGTCATATTACAACGCCATAAATATATCGCGACCGAACTGTTTGGACCTTCCCCTCTCTATGCGAAGCGAAGGCAGCTAAATGATATAGAAGTATTTAGGTGCGTAGAGATAGGATACGAACAACGGGAGGCGAGGCGAGCCGATTACATAAATGCCTGCAAATAGTAATGCATGCTACTCGTAATTGTTACTGACACAGAAAGAATTCATCTGCAGCTGTGGCCATGTTTAGGTATAGAATTTGCTTGTAATGAAAACTCGGCCACACATAATAGCCTATGGAATAAGTTTATTAAGTTTTAATGTAACGCAACGGCCATGACAGAAGGAATAAAAAGAAAAAGAAAATTATCGTTTAAAAATAACGGACATAAAAATATATTGGTCCAATTTTCTGAAATTATTTACAAAATGATAGTATCTCTAACAAGACAGGACCAATTTCACAAATCCTTAAAAGAGCTAATTAGCCTTCGTTTAGCATTGTACTAGTGCATGAGCAAAGATCGTGCATCGGGCAGACAGCTTAGAATGGGATATTACGAGTATGTCTAGATTTACCTTTCACAGGCAGCAAGAAAAGGAGGTAGGTATAGGGTAGACACGGAATATTAACTAACATTCTGTAAATAGATATTATAATAAACTGGAATATAACTGATTTTTATAAATGTAAATTAAAACTATATCGATTCCGTTTACGCGTGTCAAATAAAGTTCGCATCCAGTCTGGAGTCACCGAAGTAAATACGTATCCCTTCGAGGGCCAACCACCCTGGTCGCGTATAACCGTGGTCTAGCATCACCTCGATTTAGTGGAGAGATGTGACCCGAGCGCAGGCACGTGCTGCTCCTAGCTTGTCACGGACCACGTGGACGCTCATCGACTGGCACATAGCGGCTGGTTATTGCTTGTACGGTTTGTTGGTCGATTCGATAGCTCCAAAACTTTTTGGAATTGAAATCCGAGATCGATGTGCGCTCATTTTGCTCGGCTCTATTTACGGCGAATTCATACCCTTGGGCAACCCCTGAGCTCCGTGGGAATAATAAATACCGCCTATTGGGTCTCGGTACATACAATTTCAACGGGTTGCGGGGGAAGGAACGAGACGCGGATTCACGGCATTTTTAACCCCCAACGCAAAAAGAGAGGGGTTTTAAGTTTGACGCTAATGTCTGTCTGTCTATGGCTTCGTAGCTCTCGAACGGATGGACCGATTTTGATTAAAATCTCACCTGATGTTAAGTGTTGATGTGATAGAAAATCGTCGTTGCTCTAATAGAATATAAAGTCCCTATTTACCAATATCCTTATATTAACTGCCTGATCAAATGGATGTTTGGACTGCCAATCTAGAGGTTCTGGATTTAATTCCCAGTGGGGGTACCTGTCGGTACTCGGTTTGGTTGGGGCATTTTCTATGTCCACCTGGGTAGCTACCACCATGTTACCTAAGTCTGCCGCCAAACAGCAGTGTTAATAGCACTGTTGTGTTCCGGTATATAAAGTACTAGAGCCAGCGCCTCATATGGCTTTAATGTCAAACAAAAAAGCATATATACCTCTATATATCGCGATTATGACGCTGTGAGGCTAATCAAGCTTGGTACATATATTGTTACCTTTATAAGAACTTATAGAAAAACTATAAGTTTGATCTACTTCATATAAAAGTTACATTTTTTCATCTTTAGTTAATTTAACTAAATACACGTGTTAACTAACCGAAAGACTATCAGAATAGTTACGTAAGCATTAGCCAAACGGAACAGAACTTCTTTGTTACTCTCATACTCGTAATAACATTTCTACAGTTGACTTAGGTTTATTTTACAGACAGAATTGGAGCAAATAAAAATTCCCTTTTGACGTCTGAAAGCTACGTTTTATTTTGATTTATTGCACGGGAACCTTTGCCTTTGACGTCCATGTTTTGCTGGCAATCTGAATAAAATAAACACGTACTAACTCGAAATATTTTCCTTTCATATTGCGCTCAATCGTGACCCGACCAGACTTGCTAGCTTTTAAAATTGTTCTACTGCCATACCGTTTTGCTTTTTAATATGATTGATATAATGTTGCATTCTAGTTGACCGCATGCGGATAGCCTATCTTCCAAGTGATTTAAAGTGTTTCAAATAAAGAACTTTACGAAATAATGATAGGCCAGCAGCGTAGCGGCCGAGTGTGTGAGGAGGCTCTTCCTGTCTAGCCTTTAAACCATTCTTTGAGAACAGCAATATTTAATTTTCAGATAAAAGCAAGAATGCGACACGTATAGCCATTGCCACCAAATTTAGAATGAAATACGTCACATATTCCCGTAACCTCGACATCTCACGCATAAATAAATCCACCCGGAAATAAACCTTTCAAATACAATCTAACTCTTGTTTTAACACACGTTATATCTCTGCCATAACATTTGCAAGTAGCAGCCACCCTTTCGCGAACCGATTCGCTGCCACCCCCTTGCCCCGTACCTCAGAAACCGCACGAATACTCTCTTACATAACAATAATACCTTTCCTACAGCCTCCCTGATAAATAGCTCCGTATAACAAGTGCCTACAGTTTGCAGGCCCCTGCAGGCCACGTGGTTCAATAAAATATGCGCAAACGTCAGCGCCATCTGTTGGGTGGTGACAGAACTTGGTCGTTTGATAGCGAACTTGTGAAAAGGGTTCTTGTCGAAGTTTAGGTTCTGAAAAATGTTGCTAGTTGTCTTCGCTATTGTTGACACAGATGGCGTTGCCTGTATCGTTAGATTGTTTTTTTATGATCTTAGCTATAGTTAAACGTCGTTGTAATAATGGATTTTTCTTTTGTTTTCAGCTCTCGGAGCTCGAGCAACGAGTTCTGGAGGCCGAAGGGAGAGCAGAAGAGGCGGAAGACAAGGTAAATTGGCTTGTAATATTTTAAATAACTTTTAGGAAAGTTTTTTTTTCCAGTGAATTTATTTATAACAACTAAAACTAAGAAACTCCTAACTTTGACATTAAAGTTGTCTAAAACCATACAATTAATCAGTTTGTTAAACTTTCTACCAATAAATAATACATTATTGTACGCCAAAACAATACCTACTCATTAACGAAAGAGAATGCACAAGCACTACTTACAGGCGGTCTCTCTCTACCAGACTACCTTTGGGTACAGAAACAAGGCATAATATTTTTTACTTTGTAAAATGAAATTATGACCGATGTAAAATTTTGGCATATCCAAAAATTTTATGATATACAAGATATCGAATAAAATATAATAAACATCATTTCAAACATTTGATAGAGCAATACATTTAGTTAATAATTTAGAAATGACATTTATGCATATAAATAATAATAATATATACGATTACATTATATCATTTACGTTCGAATAAAATGAACCCAGTCGCTTCATGGTAGGTAAATTTCATTTTATTTTCCAATCGTAGTACCTGTTTACGGAAGGAAAACAAAAAAGAATTTTTCAACAAATGGGTTCTGCGCGAGAGATGTGCAAGTCAGGAAGGTCAGCAAAAACATTCTATTAATCCACCGTGACGTCGAAGGACCCGGCCTTTGTTTGACAGCACCTTCGTCAGGGCGTGGAAATCGTATAGTTTGTAAGGGGAGCCATGGTATTCCGTAGTGATTCAAGCATTATTTATTTACTTATTGCTATTTTAGCTCTTAGAAAGCCATTCGAGGTAAAAACGCAGAAAAAATTATTTTATTTCTCACATCATGCAAAAACAAATCAGAAACATTAAAAACATGCGTTTTAAAAATAATAAAAGTGATCGAAGCGATGATCACTTTCACGAGTCAGTTTAGTGATAAGAAAATTATAAATCTCGTCTTCTTCAAAATTAACAGACGAATGCAGTCGCAAAGATCCAACCGAAAAGGGTTGATCAATATTTAGTTTTGGTATTCTTTGTCGTTCGTATCCCAAAGCTCCCTCCAATACCCCCCTTCAAAGCACGGGGATATTAAATTCGTGCAAATGTAATAAATTGATCCAAAATGGGGTTTTGAAGTAATAAAACTGTCTACAATTTAATTAACAGCTCACGACAGCAGGAACCAATGAATTAATTAATTACAGAGTTAGAGCCGTATTGCCATTGGATTTATTGGATCATAGAAGGTCCGTGTTTGCTAAAATCACAATAAAGAATAAGACTTTGGAGAATTTGCTCTGTAAATAAGTAATACTTAAATCAGTGATTCGGGTATTACTGAAATAATCAAATGTGTGGTTAAAGAAATGTATCAATAATATTACATGTTGTTTGTTGCGATGCAATCCAAAATAAGAAGGTCAAACGAGTCCTAAGTTAAATGTAATGTTTATAAATTTCGTACTCTTCAAAATAAGTTTATAAAATAGTATAAGCTGTATAAAGACAGAACTATACATTGGCAAAGTACGAGGTTTTATCGCAATTGAAACTGATTATTTGATTCGTTTTATCAATCATTTGTGTAAAATTAGTTGTTCCCGTGTATTACTTGATTTATGGCAGTTGTGTAAAGGGTTCACCGCCACTAATACTCCAAGCAGTTCCACTATCAGCTATTTTAAATATCTCCATTGCAGCTTTTCCAAGATCTTCTACTGTCTGCCACGGCATCTTCTTTGAAAATGCTCGAAATTCATCCTTGGATATCATATTCTCATTCTGATTTATTTTCACATGGATTCCTGTATCAGTAAAACCTGGACACAGAACTATGACTCTTACTCCGTATTTGTTGAAATTCATTTCGTGTCCTAACGTTCTCGAAAAGCCCACAACTGCAAATTTAGATGCTTTGTAAAACGGAAGGAACGGGTCCACAAGAATGCCATATAAAGAAGAGAGGTTTATTATGGTACCACCTTTTCCACCAGTATCAGTCCTCATATGCTCGAAAAATTTCATACTCATTTCCATTAAGGCTACAACATTAATACTCATTGTTTTCTTCGCTGAAGACTCGTTTACAACTCCAGCACTGTTAACCAGGACATCGACATTGTTGTAGGTGTCTATTATTGCCTTCGTAATCTCCTCTATATCTTCAGTAACATCACATTTGTAGAAAACAGCTTTCTTTTCCCCATATTTTGCATTTAGTATTTGCGCGGCTTCGGAAACTTTATCTTCGTCGATATCTAGAAGAATTACAATCTTGGCACCATTTTCTAATAACCTTTCAGCGAATTGGTATCCTATTCCTTGCGCAGCTCCAGTAATAACTACAGTTTTGTTTTTTATAGTTTTGTAATCCAGAGACATACTGGCAAAGATTTGTGGTACAGTCAACGTTTGAAATTGAAATGATAAATATATTTTATTTTTCTTAGATATTATATAATCAATATCAATTGATCTTTTCATGTAAATTATATTGTCGTTGGAGTTGATAACGAGGTATCGATTATTTATAAAACTCAGTGCTAGCTTGTGTCATTAATCAGATTGGTATTGTTATAGTTGAATCGGTTATTAAAAAAGGCAAACAAGTAACTGAAACAAAAATTTCCAAAAACAGAATAAGCAGGTTTTCTTTTAAGAATTAAGAAAATGTTCCTGAACACATAATTTGTATGTAATGCAAATGGTATTTTTATCACATATGATACTTTTAAGCTGTTTTTGAAGTAGTTGACTTGGTGCTTTTACTAAACATTTTAAAAAATTAATAAAATATAAGCAAATGAAATGAATGAAAAACAGGTTTATTTATTGTCTCCGATATTATAATTTATTAGTATACGGCTAGTTTTCTACCATATTCTAGAATAGTATTTGTGGAGTGAATTGTGTAGAGATCGACTTGTCAGTAAATATAACCTTCTATCCATTCGCACTTATAACTTTGCAGTTCTTACTTGACACTCGCACTTACTAATCACTAAACACCTGCACAAGATGTATATGGGCCATTGGATAGGTCTGACTGGTTTTGTGTCTTAGTCTTCAGACAACGAATTCAGGCAAATTGCTATATCGAAGAAAGCACCTGACTTGTTCATTACTAACCATTCAGTTATAGATAAATATTATCATTAATTAAGAAAATTGTTAGGTAATTTCACCGTTAGTAGTTTTTCTATGATTGACGACGAAAATCGCTCGCACAAATATTGCTAGTTACAGAAAAACATATTTTACAAATATTATGGTAAATTATTAGCTGTTATTGGACCGATAAAAAACAATCATATCATTTAAGTTTTAAAACTGTAATTTTTATCTTAAAATTTAACAATCTCAACATGACAGTTTTTAGTAAATGCTAGATACCAGGCCGACCCTATTGATTTTGAGAGAGATACGAAACTTTCTAGAATCGCACCGAGGAATCCAGCACACGACTCAATTGACAAAAATATTGTTTTGTATCAAGTTGAAAGTGCGTCGTAAAACACATCCCCTCATATCGGACATTTGCTAAAGCAAACGTTGACAAGTGAGAAATGGGGGGATACGTTTTGGGGCTCGTTCGTGGAGAGACAGAGTACTGACGTCAAGAAAATATGATAATTTTATTTGTTATTTTTACTATAATTTTTCACCCTATAAAGCTATTCGAAAATACTGACTGTTTTCGTGGGGTAGCTAAATGTTTTTGATTTTTTTCGTTTTTTTGAGTTTTTTAATGTTTTTCGTTGTCAAACTCAATAAGTTGTTGGTACCGTACGGTCCCTATAAAAATATGTGAGCCATTTCATTTTTGCCGTGAGAGATACAGATAAATATACTGACAGGACTCTAAGGACGTAAGCAACATCATCTATGGGCCATATTTGATTTGGCCGTAAAAGTGGTAGTGTAACCTTTATAAAATTTAGGAATGTTTAGGTTTCGATATTATGAAAGCACTGAAGACTTTACTAAAATAATAACATTACACCTCAATCATCCTTTCCTCTTCTTCCTGTCATGTAGACTAATGATAATTTGTTATAATTTGTATATATATATTTACGTAATGCATGTTATTTTGCATTACGCGATACAGGCTGTGCCTAGTGCGTATTCCAATAGTAATAGCATTAATTGTATCTATTTTAGAAGAAATTTAACTTTGAATTGAAGATGTAAAATATGGTTGGATCTCTATGCATATATGATGTCTCTAGCTAGCTGCCATCATGTTCTAATTTTCTGCCAGAAAGATAGCACAGTAAGTGTCTTATTAAATTAAGGCTTCACGGTGGTACACTTACTTGTCACTTTCCATTATGTGAGATGAAGGCCAAGGGCATGCTCATTGTGTATTAAAAAAGTTATTACGATTATGTACTGCACCAAAAAGTTTTCAAGGAATCTGTTGATTGATGTTTTTGCCGACGGTAGTGCACAAATGAGAGCACTGTGCACACAAGTGCACGCTAATCCTCTCTGTGGATGCCGCTTATTGATTTTCACAACTGCTGGATTATGACTCATTCAGCGAACCCTCCTACTTTTACCTAGTTGTGTGTGAGATAAATTCACTTTAATAAATACATTATTTAAAAGGCATATGGCCTGGAGTAAAGATCTAATATTTATGGCTCATAGACCTAAGTGTGTCAAGATGCTTTGTAACTACATCTAGAATTTCGGCCAAGTGCGAGTCGGACCATATACCTTGCAATAAGGTTCACTTCCCCAACCGCATAACTAAGTTAGTTAATGGTTTTTATACTTTTTGTGTAATGTTTGTTATTATTTGTTTATGTCCATGTTCGAGTATGTAGTAGGTCTCATCATCATCAGCTGGGAAAATTCAACTGCTGGACATAATCTCCAGTGTAAATGCCGGCAGAAATCTATGTATAGGGATTTCAATTATTATTATTTAAAAATTAATTGTATTTTTTGATGTTGTTGATTGTAAATGAGTTCAAGTGATGACAATGAATGTGATGAACTTACTTTAACGCCACCTGAAATTCAAGAGACCACAAGAGCCGTAATAGAAAACTTGTAGCCGTCAAAATCGAAAGAAAAATATTTCTTAAATAAAAAGTTCTGCCTAGGTACTACTTAGTTTTAATTTCCGCGCATGATTTGAAAAAAGCACTATACAAGCCTTGGCCACAACTATGGATTGATGTTCTTACGTATGTGTGCCTCGCCTTCGACTCGGCCCACATTTACACGTTCGTCCATCATTGTCTATTTTGCTGGCCGCTGCAGTAATGTACTATTAGTTCAGTTATTGAAAATCATAAATTAGTTAAAATAATACTCATAATTATTTTTAATACGTCAAATCTTCTACACGATACAGGCTCAGCCTAGTGTGGTATTAATAGACCGCGGTCGATATTGATTTCACATTACAATTCGATGTACTGTTTTTAGATAATTACTGCACAAATCCAGCCTTATTATCGTAAAAGAAGTTTAGAATGAAACTTTTATTGGCTTAATCATCTTTATGATTCCCTTCCAGTTCTGGGGACTGCAGTAAATGTAAAAGGGTTCCGTTTTTTAACCCCCGACTCAAAAATAGGGGTGTTATAAGTTTAACGCCAATGTCTGTGTGTCTGTCTGTGGCATCGTAGCTCTCAAACGATTTTGACCGTATTTTTACATGAAAGCAAGTTTCGATGGTTCTTAGCTATATGTATTTGGTAAAAAGTATATTCTGCAGTTTGAAGAGTATCAGATGATATTAAGCATATTGTTGCTGTTTTTGGAATAAAATAAAATGGAATAAATTTTTGCGTAGTTTTTTTTTAAAATTAAATTTTTGCGTTTTAGGCAAATGACAATTATTACCATCTCAAAAATATTACAATAAACGTTGATTAATGGCATATTTAACGTTGTTAATAATTGATTTATTTGATTGCGTCTACACAAGCCAGTATCCCGTTATTATACAACATAATCGATGACATAATAACAACACACGGTTGTTTTTTACCCCTTGCGGTTCGAGTATGCACCTTGGAAAATGGGGCACGTTTCACAAACGATTTTGAACTCTAACTTAAAGGATTTGTATCGACTTGCAGGCAAAGACAACTTTACCAGTAGCATTTTTTATCAAACGTCTGGCAACAATAGGAAAGTCGCCCTTCGCAGCCACCCTTCTTTTAACGCATGCGCGGTAGCGCGAACTAACTTCAAGCCGGTACACCAAGCCAATATACGCGACAACTTCGCACGTGAACTGTATATACAAATACATAACAAATTCCTATTGTTTTACTGTAAAAAACATTCAAATAAACCTATAAAAATCCGTCTAAAACCGCGAGGAAGTGATATGTGATATAATTCTTATCGGAACGTTGTGATTTCATTCAATAATTTGTGAGGATACGAAATAGGTCCCAAACGAAACGAATACTTTGATCAATAGAATCTCTTTATTAATAATTTGTGTTCTAGACAACGCTTTGCTTTTCGGTGTTAAAACAGTGTGATAGTCGTGTAATCCGGGCCTAAATGTAAAGACAACGAATAATTTATATAGCTTTTACGTGCTTAAAGCAAAAGTGTTTATTTTCGTAAGAGAAGCGTCAATTTCTCATTGATATTTTGTGAGATTAGCTTGTTAGTGATACTCATTACATTAATATGTCGAAACCAAATACCTTGAAGGCACACAGACTGAGTGCGGAGTTTGCCGAAAAAAGAGGGCAAGCGTTGAAGAAAGCGGATCCTAATAACTCATAGCAACCACCCGTAAGTCAAGCATGGTGTTCTGTCAAGCACGCTCTTTACTTAGAGTTAGAGGTTTTTTAAATAAATAGTTAATACATTGTTTTATTTTTCGTATGTTTTTGAATAAGAATTAAATATACATTCCTATCTAAACCTTATATCAATGTCATATTTGGATATAATGGGTTGGGATAATATATATTTTATTTGCTGACGCTTTAAATTGTTTATAAAGAAATAAATAAGGATTTATTATACTAATATTATAAATGCGAAAGTGATTTTTTTAAATTTGTTTGTCCTTCCTTCACGTAACGGAGAGTCAGAATAACGTGATTTTTTGCTTAAGGAAAGGGACGGAAAATGACATAGGCTGATTTAATCCGTTGCGACATGGTAGTTCCCGCGAAATAATTCTAAAATCGACGTGGACGAATTATAATGATACATCTATACACACACAACCACAAAACCCAAGTAGATGAAAAGTATAGAATTGCAAAGTACCTACAAGTTTCGATCATACATTAAGCTTCATTTCTCGTTTCATTAATCCTATTTCTATGTAAAATGAGGTTACTGGCTGCATTGAAACGAAAAGAAAAAACTAGAAGCACATGATTTCAGCGACCAATCCAACATGGCCGCCACAGCTGTTCCATAGTACGCATGCGCGGTGCGTTTCCCGCCGTCTTTACACTACTTGCATAGTGAATGCAATTATTTTACTCACCGACGTGCATTACTCATTCTTCCCCCTTCCCCCTCCACTCTAGACGGATGCTAGCGAAAAATCTAATTTCCGTTTAAGTTGTGGTCCTGGAAATAAATCGATGTTGGCCATTGAGAGACTTTTTGATTTAAAGTTGTATCAGTTTACCGAAAAGAAAAGCTCCGAAAGAACTTTCCCTAAACAGTTCTACGTATGACTCTAGCAAAATCGAATTAGACTAATCTTCAACAAATATTGAATGTTAACCACGTGGCCTAATAGCTACACTACGCGCGTTGTCTAACAAACCGCAGGCCCCGGGTTCGATTTACAGAGTGTACCTATCGGACCTCGGTTGAGTCGGGGTAGGGCATTTTATGTATCCGTATGGCTAGCTACAACAATATTACCTGAGTCTGCCTGCCGCAAAACAGCTGCGCTAATAGCGTTCCGGTATGGAACGTAGCAGAGCCGGTGACAGACAGATTGAAAAAATAATAAAAAATAAATAAAGATGTAATCGCCAAAACTACTCATCCGATTTAAAGTTATTTTTCGTGTTATTGCTGATCTTTCACTGATATTTAGATTGGACATAGGCTATATCATAATTATCGGCCGATTATATAAAGCCGATAATTATGGCGTATGTCACTATTTCTGTACTGTCCTTATTTGCAATCGGCACATATGTACATAGAACGTACTCGAAGCATCGTTAGGGTTGTCAGCACTAACTATAAAATATACAATTCACATTTATAAAATTAGTAAAGGCTTTCTACTACAATTACCGAAGTACTCGACTCTAAAAGCTGTATGTTTTTTAGCCGTTGAAAACTGTGAAATAGGTCAAACCGATGCTTATCTTGAACAAGATTGATGACCGTTAACCCTATCTTGACCAAACTGCCCTACCAAAAATTTACTGATCCTGATTTCCATATTAATATTTCTTCTACGTAGCTCTTTACAAAATGGTCCTTTGTAGTATCGTTAAATCAACCAATGTAATATGGCCTGAGTTTTGCTGTTGGGGCTCTAAGATGAAAGGTCTTGTTTCTTTAGCCATTTAAAATAGCTAGAGGACACATTTCATTGCCATTTATACGATATGCTAATTATTGCAAAACGCACGCTATGTTTTTGACACGTGTAGCGTCCGATTTTTCTTTAAACGTATGGTAAATATTCCAATTGCTTAGTGGAGGAATGTTTCAAGGCCCAAGAATATTATGAACTTGCGCGTTTATTTACTCAGAAAATATATGTACAGGTGTATATATATAGGTATTTATCATCCATTATCGTCGATATTCTCAGACGCTTTTAAATTCTATTTAATGAGGCACATGCACAGCTGAAGTGAAGAGGCCTAGATAGGTTAGTTACAGAGGCAACGATATATAAAAAGCTCTATTTTATTGTAAGGAGTCAGTTTTGTTTGGTAAAACCTAATCTTGAGACTCGAGCCGCTCCCGCGTTAAAATTGTGTGAAATTGAGCGTGTCGACTAATCCGCCGACTGATCCGCAGTGCCGTCCGTCTGGGGGGTCACTGACCTATGACTCATAGCTCTGCTCCACATCGATACTAGCTTAGTTAAGAGCTAACTTAGTTCTTGTAAGTCTCAGTAGTACGTAGGTATATGCCGAGTTGATGGAGGCTGAATAAATTTAAGTCATGTTGGATTGAGGTCGACGGCGTACATTTAAATTCAATCCTTAATGTACCTACACAAGATAAAGTTAGTTAGAATCAAGATTATTTGCCAACTAGTACAGTCTGGGATTTGATAAAAGTTAATCAATAACATATTTTATCTGTTTGACAAATTTCATCAAAATCCGTTCTGTCATGCGTGATTAACTAACAAACATCCAAAGTTCACAATTATTAAAGGTTAGGGTCAATATTATAGAGATATATTGAACACGTAAATAAAACAAGTAACGATGTAATATTAATATATACTCTGGGGTACAGTGATTTGGATGACGTCGCTAAATGAAGGAAAAAATCTGTGATGGGTCAGCATTCCTTCTAACGAGAACGGTTGCTATAGGACCAGTCAGTCACTGAATCTTCTGCCATGGAAAGCTGAACAAACCCAATCGCCTTCGCTTTCATTACCATATATATATAGGCATGCTCTGAAATAAAGTTATTCACACGAAGGTGAAGTCTCGCGAAATATCAAAACTTAGTATTCCAGTATTTGCTACTAGAATACCCGTACAGCCACGGACTACGCCGCGGGTAAAATCCGAACTTTGACAGTTTACCAAACTACATAACTACTTAGTTCCGTAACGGAACGGGAACAGGGGACGAGTTTGCCTGTTTAACTTCGCCTGTGGCTGTTTCTGTGCTGTCAATTTTGGTTGGCTTGTACTTGATTAGAGATACGAATGACTGCTGTAAATTTAGATATGGACCGCGTGTGTACTAATGAAATGGTTTGGGATGCGGTTTTCGTGGAAAATTGAGTTGGATATCCCTATCAGGTTGACTAGTCTGATGAACGTTGAGTGCAAGGAAATTTGGGCAATGATGGCAGCTCATAGGTGAAGTAGATGTTGTGCTTCAAATTCAGTGAATTTTTCAAATGTATGATAGATTTGCACTTGGTCTTTATCTCACCTGATGGTAAGTGACGATAAGACACTTGAATGGTAAGCGGGCACTCTAAGAAGCCTCAAACTACTGAGGAACACAACAGTGCTATTAGCACTGCTGTTTGGCGGCAGACTTAGGTAGCATGGTGTCTGCTAACCAGGCGGACATAGAAAATCACATCATCACCGACCAAACCTAGTACCGACAGGTACCCTTGGGACCCCCAGGACCATTGGGAATCGAACCTGGGACCTCTGTTAGCCCAGCGAACGGAGGCGGTATAATCGCAGAATCTAAAATGTTGTTATATGATGATGATGATGAATGGTGGTTTCCGTTTCCAAAGAAGATTGCGTTGGTTTCCTTTCTTGTACCTATTTATTTAGATTTCTGTGAGCGGAAGGGATCTGCCTTTGAAGCATAGGATAAAGTGCACATTTTTAAAATGTATTACCACAGCAGCTGCGTCCGATGGCCTGGGGTATACAGACGGGATCTATGTAAATGCGCAATGCGTCATTCTATGTCCCGGATCATGAAATATGGAAATATTTAGGGATGGCTGGCAGGTCAGGGATGAGTTAGTGAGACCGTGCTAAAATTAAAGCTATTTACGACCTTATACCAGCTTAGAAAGGCAGGCCAGAAGTAGCAGGATTAGGATAAACAAGTTAAAAATAGCCAAAATTTCTGCATATTTTATGCCAGTGCCAAAATAGACTTTGCGTTTTGGTCACAGTAGAAACATAATTATCAGATATGGTGACACCGGTCGAAAAGGTGCATTTATTTCGGATGAGACGTTTAATTTTACAGTCGTGTGCTCTTTCTCTGAAGAATGTAAATCTAATCCGTCCATAGAACATTCTAACAAAATGACACAAGCTTCAGAGTTTCCTCTTACTAGACCTAGCTAGACTAATGCGTAACATGGCTTCGACATTGAACATTGAAGCGTGGTTCTATCTTGAACAATAGTAACGAATAGCCCATTACATTATCGAAATAGCCGGTGTATGTGTCTGTACAAACAAATTATATCAAAATGACAAATAAGAATGCACAATACGTGTACTCCCAGGAAATCGTCGTACTAAACTGTCACAGGAAACTCAACTCAAACGCTTCCTCCTTTCACCAATCCGTCTATATTCGGCTGATGCGTATAGTCATCACTGGTACTTACCAGGATTGTGTGGGCATTCATTAGTAAATGGTTGTGGATTGGATAATGCGTACTAATTTGGTTCGAATTTACCAGTTTGTGGTGAGAGACGAGTGAGATATGAACTTGTGGTTACGATTCGAGAATACTCATACGAAAGGAGTTTTCAATTCAAATTCAATTCAACTAATTTTATTCTAGATAACATATTTACGTTTTTGTTAGTAAATTGCTAGACTAGGTTAGGTTAAGTTTAGGCGAGGTTTTGTTTTTGTCTTCTCCATTTTTGTCTGAAATAAAATACTATCGTTGTTACTGCATGTACTTGTTATCACAAAGTTCAGTATTATCCAGACTTTTGCCATGCAGGCTTCTAGATTTCTTTTTTGCCGCCTATTTAATATTTTTATCTGAAAACAGCTATATCACACCGTCGCTTTAATATGGATTCGTGTTACTTGGAATAAAACAATAGGTACGTCATTCAATGCCCTTCCATGTTTAGGATATGGAAATGCATGTTATGAACTATTGTCTTCCCTTTCTATTGGTTATCGGAATTGTTAAATTCACTCATTCGCCTTCGATTGCTCAGCTTAGAGTGATGTGTGAGTCAGATCAGACTTGTTGGAAATTGATTGTAAAGTGTGTGATTTATGTCAGGAAATTTTAATATATTGGTGAGGCTTTACAGTGGCAAACGTAATTCTTTAAAAAGAAATGTACAGCATTTATCAGATCATGAACGTAAGTCGATTATTATTTGGGGAATAAACCTGACACATTTGTAAGTCTGGATATTAGATTATTGGAAGACACTCCGCTATGCGAAAGATAAAATCTGATTGGGCATAAACCTGCCTCTAACAGTCTATCCTACTTATGCACACGTTACCCGCCGAATGAAAAAACAATACTGCTATGTTTTTATCAGTACGATTTCTACCTCGTTCGTTACGGACTCCACAATACCGAACGAAAAAAAGAAGGTCCGGTGAAATTGTAATAAAGTGACAGTTTATCTTTAAATAGTACGTTTTTCTGCTGGTCTTTCTATAAGCTAAGGTCTCGATGCTGCTGCCCTCGTTCATTATTTCCCCTTTTACGATACCCACCCACATGCAATGATTTTATGCAATGGCAATGGCTGAGACAAAGTCAGATGTTTGTTTCTGACCCATGTTTCCCGCTACTTAGTACATCTTTGTCTTCTTCTTGATCCGTTATTTCGTAAAAACTATGGGAATCCTAGTTCCTACATTTTTATAATTCTATGCTACTTTTGGTTGATTCTGTTTTCTACGTTTTGATGTACGCATGAGCTGATAAATTATTTTCATCCGGCTGTGAAGTGATATCTCACGCACGTTTTAGGTATAAAGTCGTGTCCGCTTTTGGACATGCGCCAGACCGTGGCTCCGGCGCCATGAGTCTTTTTACTTCTTTTGACTCCATCTTGCATTAGGCTCTGATACACGTGATCGTCTATTAACTACACGAGTTGTAGAAGCGGAATTCATAAAAATGGGTCCTTAGCTTTTTGAAATTGAATTTTGAATTATATTTAAAAAATTAATTAACTAGTTTATACCGCCCCGCGTGGTCGTGGTTTTCCCTAAACCGTCTACAGAATTGCGAGTTAAAATCAAAGAATACTCCTGGAATACACGTTTTGAAAACTTTATGGGAGGTCTAAAAATGGACCTAGAAACGATCGAACCCGTGGCTGTGTTCTTTTTTTTTATTTATATCTTGCGTTTTCTTACACCAGTTGCAGAAATCCGATTAGATTAGATTTTTTAACAAACAACAGTCTGTGTCGGTAGGAACCTACTGACACAGACATTTGGTACTACTAATCTTTCTTTAAGTCCTCATCTAGAAGTACTTCTCAATAGAACACTTTTCGTTTCATTTTCTTTCTGTAGTAACTTCAGGAGTTGCTCCCTATGGCGTTGTCTATCACTTCACTGGCTCGGCAAACCCCACTAAACTTCCACATTCGCCTACGACTCTCGTGACACTGTCGACTTTTGGACACTGACGTTTTGTAAACCAATCCATAGACACACGAGACAGTGTGAGTATGCTATGGAGCGTACACTACACTACAGTATGGGTTTGCTTTATTGTAGTTATGTTAAAGTGTGAAGCAAATAAAACTGAGCCATTGTGGCTTAGTTTTCATTCAAGCCCGTCAGTGTTCAAGACGAGTCGAACGAAATCGACGAAGGGTTTTTTAAGTTTGTTGGATTTTGCATTAAATGAGTGTCACAATGCACCGAAAAAACATAACAAATATTGTGACAGACTAGCGTATTGCTGCACTTTTGACAGGTTTGATTGAAGTGTATTATTCTATTTTTCAATATATATCTATTTGATGGTCTAGACTTCTAGATTATCTCAAATCAAACCTAGCCCCTATCGTGTTGTTTACTGGCCGACAGTTTATAGCCTCAATAGTTTGTCTTTTATTATTTGATGCTTTGGCTTGTTACACGAGTACTTTGAAGTAATGAAATAGTTAACGGTTGATTAATTTGAAGCTAAAGGGTTTTATTTTAATTTTATATCATAATATATTATTTAAATTTTTATCTAGTATTATTTAGGACTTATAACTTAGAATACGAATTGGTTACGAATTTCTGTTGTTTCTGTAGCTATTTCTTTTGCCCTCAATTTAATCTGCATGGACTTTAAGAATTGCATATGCGTGTCTTTTAGAAACGAAATAGCGTGTGTTAACATTTTGTCAACACAAATTTTCGATATTGATATACAATTGATCCATGAGAAGTCATACAAATGTCATACGAAATATACTGAAATGTGACCTACAAATACATACCTTCATCAAGCCCTAAATCGTTGGCATATGGTTAAAAATACAAACTGTAAGCCGCATCATTAAAACTTTTTTTACATCGCCACACTGCAGCTTCGAATGTTATTCGCAGCTTTTGGCACATCGCCAGCCTTTGAGACCGTATTTGATAATTCCGAATGCAAACGATAACATGTGTACAGATTTGTTTTAAATCTTGTTAGTACTGATGATGCGAAATGTGATGCGGTTACATTTGTTAAACATGCGGTTGACACATCGTATACAAATTGTAGATTTTTTGTGACGATAGATAGGTTTTTAATTTTAACGATTTATTTCATTTCATAAACTAGAAACACATATTTGTTTCTAGTACAATCAAATATGACAAAGTAGAGTCGGCCTGCACGTCCCGGGTTCGATTCCCAATTGGAGTATACCTATAGGTATTCGGTTTGTTTGGTGGTAGGACATTTTATATGTCCGCCTGGATAGCTACTGCCATTAAAAGTGCTATACAAAAGTTAATAGCACTGTTGTGTTCTGGTATGAAAGTTAGCAGAGCCAGAATTTCAAGAAGATGCACCCAGAAGGGTGCACACGCTTTTATCCAACGGCCTTATCGTCACTTACCATCAGGCGAGATGACCCCAAGTAAAACCCTATTATTTATTTAAAAAACTGTCAATTTTATTTGCATGTACAGTTTGCGAATTGTCGTCAAAGAAACAAAAAAAAACTATGAAAAAACATATCTAAACAACTCAGATCATAAATCGATTGAATACCAATATTGACCGACAAATGAAGCCCCAATTGTTTATGTTTAATTTGATGGTCACTTTATTATTCAAATAATTACACTTATAAATACTATACCAATAATAACGAATTTAAAATTCACACAAGTACTGTTTTTCTACAGTCTCTACGTATGTAGAGTGGAACTCGAGAATGGGTTCGAGTTGAATGATATAGAAGTGAAGGCAGACGGAGTCACGGCCGAAAAGCATGTCAAGATATAGTGTGAACACTCATGTGAAAGAAACTGCGAACTGTAATTATATTTTATGACCACGTGGGAAGACTGCTTTTAGAATAACAACTGCAATTTTAGTCACTATAAATGTTGGTATAAACTTTGCTAGTTTAGGTCTTAGCTTAGTTTAGTACTCTTGTTATCCCAAAGTGAGATATTATTTACGACCTAGGTCCTAAGGTGGGAGATAAAACGGGGTATTTGTATCTTGGTTCTTATGAATATAAAATAGCTTTGGAGAAAGCAAACTCGTTCTGTAATAGCTGGAAATGTTTTGGATAAGTTTGAATTGAGAATTATTAAGATGTAACTATGTTTGTCTGGTAAAATGTTTAAAAAGCCGTAGCTCCGTTGGTTAGAGCGTAGCTTCTTAAAAAATCGAGGTCTGCGTTCGATCCTGGTGTACCAGTGAGTTCCAATTTGTTATTAGGAATTTATGTACGAATGATAAAAATCATTACCATTGGCTTATCGGTGAAGGAAAACATCGTGAGGAAACCTGCACAACTCCTGAGGAGAAAATCAAAGGTGTGTATGAAGTCTAACAATCCGCACTGGCCCCGCGTGGTGGACTATGGCCCATACAATCTCTGTAGGAGAGAGCCCCTGCAGTGGGACATATACAGGCTGTTGTTGATGATGTTTGCATAACGTGAAGTGTCAGGGACCTGGTTTCGGGTTTGAGACATTGTCACTACTTGGGGAAAATTCTGTAGTAACAACAACGTCGCAGCATTAATCTTATTACTAGCAAATCTCGGTAATTTTGGCATCCGTCCATTCCATGGCAATCCATTTGGGAACCTCATTCGTTGTAGCGATATTTTGGGGAAGGATGTCCAGCTTCCCTGTTCCTTCTCTGTCCCAGTTCACTAAGAAAACTTACTCCTGTAAAGTCTACTCTAAATATCCGAATCCAGTACAACTTGGTAAAGGCCGCCAGACACTACATTTTCCGTGCTTTTTAAAACCAACATTTGATTAATACCTAAAGCTCAGATCTTGAATTGAACAAACCCCTCTGAGGCGCATAATCTTCATTTTTCTTTTACTAGGAAAACCTAAACAAAATGTTCCGAAATACTTCGCTAAACCCATTGTTCGGCAACAAACCCAATTTTCTGCAGGGACGCCGCGCCGCTGCCAGTCCGTAAGCAGTTTCAATTTTATCTTAACGAAAAATAGAACAAGGCTTGAATTGCCTAGTTTTAAGAGTATGAAAGTATTTCTTTTTCTCGCTGCTCTCTAGGCTAGGCTAAACTTTGAATCTGCTCCTTGCCTCTGATAGCCTCTTCCACAAAGAACCTTTTAAAAAATAAAACTTGGTCTGTGGTTCTAGAAATGGAAGGTCTTCCATATTCCGTTGAAAATGGAAACATTTGCTACGACGATACGAGTAATAAGACTTGTACTACCATTTACATTTAGTCTAATACTAAGCTACTCTTCAAATTAGATATAATATGCAATAGTAGTAGTGGTAATTTTCAACATCAAAGGGATTGCTCCAAATTTCAAGAATCTTGTTTCGGGCGTCGTTGGTCGATACGTGATTCAGTTAGGAAAAACTTTGAAAGCGTACAGACACAATTAGATTTCAATAGATCAATAAGATGCTTTATCGAAGGGAATATCTTTTTAAAGAACATTTGAAAGAAATATTGGTAAGAAAATGATGTTACACCCACGCTTAGGCAAAGACACGGATATAGTAGGTACTTCAAAACATCCCATGGGCAATCTGCAAGTAATCTACCAAGCGTGAGTCAATCCTAATTCCAATTTTCATCAAAGAGTTCTCTCACCTTTATGTCAAAGGAGATCGGGTATCGACCGATGTGATACAAACTCATTTTATACACACTCTTCTAGTATACTTTATGGAATCGAGTTTTTAATTGTATTTATATTTTCATTAAAAGTTATTCCTTAAACACTGGGTTCAAAACCCTCAATATAATTCTATAGTTGATTTATTCTGTCATCACCATCAGCCATAAGTTAACCATGAGATGATAGGTAGTTTCAGTAAAATGGCAATATATTGGTTGATTGCATTGTCCATCACCTGATTTTGATGATGATGATGTCATGTGGGCCTTTTCTAATGCCGAGTTCAGCCTGCATAGTATGAGACGCACAAGAGCGATGAGAGTGAGTTACGATATTTAAACGTCAAATGTTTATAAGATTTCTCACTCTCACTGCTCTCATGCGTCTCGTGCTACGCAGGTAGGTGGCCCATTTTTTCTTTAGGTATGAGTAGTGATTAATAAAAGAGCCCTACATAGGACAATTTGATCGGCCAATTCCTTGATTCCTGCCAATCTAGTCTGTGATTGAACCTTGACTCGAAACGGCACACTGTCACGTGCCAATATCCAATCAGATTGGCACGAAATCGGTCGATGAAATTACCCCGTGTAGTGCGCTTTTAAATGTCAATCTTAACTCTTTGATGGAAGAGCTCACTTACTTTTATGTTAAAGAAGTTTGGATATCGACCAAAACTATATATACCTACATGAATTATCTATGGTAGCGTTTGCGTTCGTGAAACTTTTTTGTGACCCGGTTACTTTTACAGCTTTTTAATGTCTTCGTTCCTGACCCAAAATATATCATGCATCGCCGTAAAGTCGATACAATCCGACAAATACGAGATTTTACGTTTTTCGAGAGTTGTTTTAGCAATATAATATCCTCAAGTAATTAAAACGACAAATAGATGAGATGTTTGTAATATTTGTCTAAGATGACTTATTTCGTAGGCGTTGCAACGGCAACGTGTGATTAATCACACTATCAATTTAATATTGAGTCCCCATTAATAGCCAATCGTGATGAAATTTGGGACGCTCTGCCAAGTCACTGCCTATAGATAATGGACGAAAGGGAATGCTGCTTTAAGTGTTCCTGTGGGATAGTTTTATTGCACTTGATTTAATGTCAGCTCTAAGCACGTGTCAACATTCTACATCTACGAATAAGAGCTCATAGTTTGAGAAACACTTCTCTTCGTATTAGTTCCTCTTTGCTTAGCTGGGTCGTGTTTGCAGCGGACGTTTAATTAAATTTTAAATGTGTTTTTTATGTTCCTTACTGCACACGACGAAGAATCTTTCCTGCTTCGTATTTTTTTCTAAGAACCAAAATTAAATATTAGATTTAATTAGTAATAGTAGACTGAATTTATGTCTCAAATGTTTTGATGAATTAACAAATGTTTGGTATAGTTTATATTATACAACAGTTTCATACTTTTTCTTGAAAAAGAACTTTTAAATCTGGGAGCCTTCAAATAATTTTTTAAAGTTACGGTTGGGGGATAGCCTCTGAGGAGCAAAAGTTTCCGAGCGGCGACCACGTACCGGGTAACGTTTGCCGGGCCGTCCCCCTACAAGCGTACTGACGCAAGTGGCTCGAGACCTGTCATTCTGGCATACCATGTCCAGCTGTGGACGTTTCCTGGTTGATGATGATGAAGTTTGGGGTCAAGTTTCTATTTACAATAAGCATAGGTATAAAAAGGTGTACTATACTCTGATTTAAATCTTTATTTAAAAAATCACTGTTAAGTCGCTCTAATTTAATAGCATCCTCCTTTCATTAAACTATTGGTCAAATATTTAAGTACCTCATAACGATCATAGTGCAAATACACTTTGCTATCTGAAAGTATCCGTAATACAAAGGCAAAGTGTCTAATTTTCTTTGAGAAAATATTGTAATAAATTGAGGGTCAGTTCATATGAGTCAGTGGAGCGTCTAAATAGGGGTGCAACTAAAAAGAAGGTAGGGTGACTGACTTTGACTCACAGATCGATATTTTACCCCATATAGCGGTGAGATAGTGCAATGCCTGTAAATGTGGTTGAAAGTGCTTGTTTGATTGTTATTATATTCTCTATAAATAAAACAAAGGTGGGTTTTATAGCTTAATTAAATTTATAGCTCAAGAATGGTTTAACTGATTTTTTCTATATATTTCATTTCTTGATTTTGTCTCCGCCCCGAACAGCAGAATGACTACTTAGCCGTCCCGCTTCCAAGCTATCTGCTAAACTGTTGCTTTTAAAAATCGGAATAAAAAAATTACTGTAGTAGTATATATGTGTACTGAAGTTAAAAGGAAAACTATAACGACTAAGTTGGCTTTACAGGTTAACGAGTAACAGTAAAAGTAATTTCCATGGGATACATCCTAATGTTCACGCAGACGAAGTCGCAGTCAGAAGCTAGTTTATTATAAAACCTCATGTATTCTTACCAACATCACAAGCAATATCCAGTTCACTCTTGTCGCTTGATTGTATATCGTAGTTTATAAAACAGCTCAATGCAGCGCTGCAGCTTCTGCATTGACAGAATACAGGATATCCATTCTGGAAGCCTTCCAAGGCGAAATTGATACTTTATCCCCCTTTGTTCAAATTTTCATAACGGACAGCTATTTCCTAGTCTCTCCGCGTATAAATGCCAGATAATTCACAAAGAATAGCCGCATACCGGGACTTTTCGATGGTTATGACGATTTGAAAATTTTACTATTCATTATTCAGGTCAGATACAAGGAAAATTACAGTTACGAGTTTGAAAATGTTTCTAACATTAATATCAAAGTCAGTGAGCGGAAAAGCAGAGGGAGGTGATTTTAAAATCAGAGCCGTGCTCAAGTATCCACGGACGACTGCAGGGAAAGCTTATCTTCCCGGTCGTTTTGTATGCACATCTTCTTCTTATTTGCTCGTGCATCTCTCTCTACATTGGTGCTTTATTCTTGAGGAGTGACTTTATCTTTAGTTAGGAATTCAACGTTTTTAGGGATCCGTACCTCAAAAGGAAAAAATAAACCGTTAAAGGATCATTTTGTTGTTCGTCTGTCTGTCTGTGTGTCGAGGGCATTTTTCGGCAGGAACGTGTGAATGTATCAAGTTAAAATTAATATCTAATACTCAAGTCTGTAATCCCTTGGAGCTGTGAAAAAAAACTTATAAGTCAACGCGATAAAAAGATACGCCCGTTTATGCCGCATATTTTTACACTCGCAAAGGGATCACAATCAAAAATAGGGTACTTCCATTTGACCTAGAATCCTGAAATTTGGGAAGGTCTTACAGCACAAGTATACGAATAAATCTGAAAACAATATTTTTTGTTATATCATATTACAAATAACTTTTTTACTATTACAAACTTTTATTTACGGTTAAAGCATTGGCCAGCAAGGATATTATTTTCTCAACTGCGAAGTAAAAGTTATTTAATCTGACTAAAGTTTTCTTTATATCGTTTGTTTGGTGCTTATTAATATACCTATAATTTCAGTATTATTCATATTAGATTATCAGTATTTTAATTCTTCATATTCTGTACGCAACCCTTGTTTTGCGAGTCCGACTCACAATTGGCTTCACTTACATTTAGAGTCCTTGTACTCGTGATTATGATGATTACGCCGTTTGGTCTTTGCCCAGAACAGGATTACGCCAGTTATCACCTCGTGGGCATAAAAGGCGAAGAATGCAAAAATCATAAGATATGGCTTATTTCTATAATATCATTTCAATATTACTGTTATCACCAGTCCCTAAGCTAAGGGTTGTGATTATGATCGATTCTCATGAAAATGTTGTTGGCTCTGGCAATCGAAGGGAACCATTCCAGTTTGAAGAAACTGATTTAAATATATTCATAAACAGTGTTGTTTCCTGACTTTCCCCATTTGAAAACATACAATAAAGACAGGATGGAACTCACCAATCATGGCGTCTGGCATGGAGTCCCGTTGTTTTCAAGGCGACGCTAGCCTTGGCATGGCCCGTCCTCCACGGTTCTGGATCGATTCCAAGATGTGTCATGGTGTTCATATAGAAACTATTTGTGTGTAGGTCTTTATGGGGATTCAAGAATGCGACGTCGCGTCGCACTCCAATAACCATTGTGGAACTTTTACTTCGGCTTTTATGAAGGTTTACCGAAGATGAAATAGCGTTTATTGCACAATTATTTTTAATTATCTTTTGCTCGCGCCTTCATCTAAGTGCACTTCAGAAATTGTTCTACGAGAACTACAATATATCAGGGAAAAAAGTATTCTATATTTTATTCCATAACATATACAGAGTATTTTTCATCTGGTTGCCAAAATTCCCTTTCTATGCCATAAGCTAAGTCATCATTTTGTTGGAAGGGTAACAAATATACAGAGTAACAGAGAAACTTTCGCATTTAAGCCTCGTTGTCACTAATCAACATTTGACCCGCGCATCTAGTGGTGATACGGTAGGATCGTAAAGTGATTATTTGTTTTCCCAGAATCGTGCGACTGATACGAGTCCAATTAGGAAGAACTTCGTCCGACGAAGCGCAAAAGTATCATCTTGTTATCCGATTATAATGAGAATCCATAAAAATTTGCAAATACCATAAATGCGAAAGTGAATTTTTTGTCCTTCCCTTTCGTCGTAACAGAAAGTGAGAATGGCTTGATTTTTGTATAGGGAGGGATGTTGAAAGGCTGTAAAAGGACAGACTACTTTTATGCCGATGTAGTACGCGGTTCTCGTGGCATAATTTTTGAAATCAACGCGGACCATTTCGCGGGAAAAACACTGTTAGAAGGATATTAGTACTGCTAGCTAATTTCTTTACACCCAACATTCTCGTATTACCCTGTCACCATATTCAAATTTAAATAACTTTGGAAGATGCTAACGTTCGTAATTAGCATGAATATGCAGGAACAATTTCTACGTTTTGTTCATAGATCTTAACTGCTTTTACATGCAGATTTATGACGGCGTGTAACTTGACTTATTTAACTACTCTTAGTCACAAACATTATTCTAATGTACTGTTGGATTTCCAGTAAAGTATTGTTTTATAAAAAAATACTGTCATTACACTTCGTGTTGTATTTTTATTATTGCTTATTATTCTTAACAACGTTTATTTTTTTTAATGGTTTATTTTAGAATCTTGTTTTTGAATTTGTAGTCATCACGGTTGCCTGCATGTACCAAATAGTACCTTATATTTGTGTGTATTCTTCTTTGTTTCTTTTTGTGTACAATAAAGATCAGTTGTATTGTATTTATGTTGGGTGGACTACAGAAATAAACAAAGATCCTATCTACCAGAACAGGTTCTGTCTTTGTGTCTATCATTCAAATTCCTTCAGCTGTTTATGTGTGAGTCAGAAGTATCGAAACTTTTCAACTTACACACTTCTAATCCTAGCAGAATGCGATAGTATATCGATTTATATTAATATTTCAGTTCAGCAAACTTTAAGAAGTACCAATATTCGTGTAGATGCGGCTTTAGAATGTAACCACCCCATATTTTACTGGTTGGCATTGTACGAAGGATTCAAGCAGTGATGTGATCGTCAATCGTAATTATTAAATCCGCTCATAGAACGCCTTTTCGTTTCGTCGATCGACGGGTTCATTGTTCAGCAGTGGACTTCTAGATAGAACTGATGATGTCCGTAAGTCATAAATGTCTGTGGTGACCAAGGAAAGTCAAAATTATAGTCGTGGCGAACTGCGGGACACTAATATCTATTGCTTTATTGGGTGACGGTTTGCCGAAGAATCTCCTACACGAATAGACATCACGTGTGTAGTTTTGTTTTAGCATTCTTGATGACTGTTTCTATAACCGAATATTTATCGAAATCTCAACCAAATTCAGAACCGCCGATTGATTTGGTCCCTTTGTAGTCGTTCCACTATAAATAGTGACGTGGCTAAAGGAGCGCTCACACCACACCCACGCCGGCTAAAATATGCGCATGGAAATAAATTAGAATTCACAGAGCGGGATTACTGTTTCCACACTCGTGGACTTGGACTGAGGCGTGCAGCTATTGGTTCTAGCTATTGGTATGCACTGTTCGCCCGCGGCATCTAACTCGGGTGCTTTGTACTTGATTTACCCGATGAATTCATTAATGCGCGCCCATTCAAATAGAAAAGGAGTATAGTGTTGAAGTGACAAGTAAATGCTTTCAAAAAGAACTGGAAACCGACTTCAATTGCCCTAAAAGTCAACTTTTATTAATGCAAATTTAAGATTTATATAGTTTTCTCATGGATACCATTGTGAGAACTGGACCAAATTGAAATGGGACCACACAGGAAGCAAATAAAAAAATAATCATCCAAATCGGTTCACCCAGTCAAACGTTCTGAGGTAACAAACATAAATAAAAAATACATAGCCGTCGAATTGAGAACCTCCTCCTTTTTTCAACTCGGTTAAACATATAGAGCGTAATTTTTGTTATTGTTAAATTTTTTAAGATAGTGCCTTACCTACATAGGTAAATTGTTTACTAACAGAACAACAAGTCCTTTTCTGTTTATGTATTATCAGGTCCCTGATGGCAAGTAAGATACCTAAGATAGTTGGATTAAAGGTATGCTCACACATAAACCCTAATGAATGTCTGCCTCTGTTGTCTGACATTACTGGAACACAATACGGCTACTAACAAAGCTTTTGAAACGAAAAACGGATGTGGCCTTTTTCAGCTGTGGAAAGAGGCTAAAGTAATAATAATAAATAGGTTTGGCTGTAATTATCAATTTTATATCGTAGTTAGTAGTTGTAGAAATATCCAATGATTTAGTTCTTTATATTTATCGAGAAAAAAAACCTTCACAATAAAAAAAAATCATATCATAACAAAATCTAAACAACCGCTGTTGAATACAGCACCATGTAAATATCGATCCTCATAAAGTAAACTCAGCACGTCCTGTAGCCTGTAGGAAGGATATCCTCGCTCGCCACAGCTAGTTCTCTTCCGCGCCGCCTGCAGCGCGCACGTAGCCTTCCATTCGTAAAATAAAACGGAACGAATCAAGCTTTGAAATTAGAATTGCCGGAAGTGTGAATGTGTCCTAATTAGTGAAAAAAATCTTTTGTGAAGTTGAAATTGATTGGATATTAATATAAGTTTCAAATAAAAATGGAGTGTGTTGATATTTTTAATGGTGTGTAAGACATTTTATTTTTAAAACAAGTTTTAATAACGAAAGCGTAACCTTTGATTTAGTTTTATGCTTAGTTTTCAGCGTAACAAAGTACCTATGTACTTGGTATGTTTTTACGCTTGAACGAGAGCTATTGAAGCTTGAAACTTGAAATGAAATCATTGTGTATACTCGTCTATATGTTCAATACATTTCATACTTGACGGAATGGCTAATCAAATCAGTTATCATATCTAACTTGTGCAACAATAATAATGAGACAATTACATTTTAATCAACTTGTATCCAAAATAATAATGCAAGACAGTTTCTGAAAGCTTTCCCCTGTTTTCCGAGTGTAGATTAATTTGATTTAAAAAATTGTGTGCTGTACCGCTAAAGAAACTTAGAGCCGTACCTGGAGTCTGTATGGGTAATATTATCATTCACCATGATCAGCTGGGAAACTGTGACTGCTTTTATTATAACTGTAATTAAATAATAATAATTTTTTGAATCTAACTTGTGTGTTTATATATATACTATACTCATTTGAATATTTTTACGTCAGAGATGATCATTTCCCCAACTCATTGTGGTTCAGTTTGCCCAATGCTCGAGGTGGAACAATGCTTTTAGATATATTTTATCTAGTTCGATTATAAGAAAAGGTAAATCTTCTCGGCAATACAAACAAATCAAGCTACAAATCAACCTGACTCCGTTACGAAAGGAAGAAAGACAAACAGGCATTTATAATATTAGTATGGATAGCACAATACTTGACCACAATATCAATGTGGTCGGAGATGGAACGCGTTGGTCTAACTGACTATACGCTAACGACTATTTCGTTTAAACACTCCCAACAATCTTCAGGGAAAACGGAAAATGATAGGGGTTAAATTAATAACGCCTATAAGGATAGGTCCATACGTGTATCAACCGGTTGTGTCATCATAAGTGAAGCCTAAGTCTAATATATTTTCCGTTGCATAAACTTATTCCACCAACTTTAGTAAGTTTCGATTCAAATAATTTCACTCCCGCAAGGACAACGCCTCGTTCGAAACACGAAACCAATAAATTAATTAAACCACGCTAAAACTATAGTCAAGTAAGTAATAACCTGTCTAATGTCGGGCCGTGGCACTGCGGGGACTCGAACCTGCAACCGTTAATTTATCACCTGGTCCACTGGGAGTGTAGTTCCGTACTGCGTCGACTGCAGCTCAGGTGAACTTAATTAGAACTCGAGAGGCGTGCGCCGTGCTGTTGGTGTAGAATTAAATTGAGTTTATTTTTTTAGCAACATTCTTCATGATAATTCTAAAACTTGATGCATTGTTTTATAATTATCATCAAAATAGACGAAAATCTGTTAATGAATGAATAATGAATGGCCTTTTTTGTAGCCATTTCATACGTGTACGATACCCCTCTATTTTAAGAGGGAAATCTTTTATACATCCTTAGGACTGAGAGAAGCTGGTTTATGTGGAATTTCCATCCACTAAAACCCCCTGGGAAGTCCAGCGGAACACACTAGTGCTCCTCTCGCGCTTTTCATTCAGCCGACCCCCTATTCACGTTCTACCTCCTCCTTTTGGACCAACTCCACATGACCTAGTGACTCCACTTAGAAATTTCGCTCCCCCTCTATAATTTTGCCCCTTTTTAAGTATGACATTTTATTATTATTTCATTTGCGGTTCCTGTGGATCACAATGTCCCATAACTATTTGAATTTCTAGTTGATAGCATTAGACAATTCTTGAGATCAGCTGTCATACGAACAGACAGACACCAGTTTGAGATTATAAGGGCTCCGTTGTTTTCATCAGATGTTCGGAACCCTAAAAAGAGAAATGTGAATAAAAATAAATTATAAATTAAAAGATTAAAAACTGTTACTACAACAACAAAGGATACTAAACGTTACGTCACATTGACTTGACCGTTACAAGACATGGGATGGTAGTTGGAGCCATTATACTAAGTACGTAATACATCGATATCCATGTATGGGAGTGAAGCAATTGTTTTTTGTGTGTCAGCATCCATAGAGCCAATAGACACGTAACACTCCTCTTGTATAGCTCTACGAATTGAGACGGTTGAATGGATTTCGTTCAGACTAAAGGCGATACAAGTAGGATTAAAATTGACGTTAGCGTGGGTACCTTATAGGTATTATGCAGAACTGAAGTACGATAATTAACGCGTTCAAAAAGAACTAGAAACCGACTTCAACTGGCGTAAAAATCTACAGCATTCATCCTCCAAAATGTTCACCCTTTGAAGTTGAATTATCTGGGTAAATTTTTGGTTTCAGTCGATTTTCTCAAAAAAGCGCTTAATCGATTTGGATAAAATGGATATGGAACCACCTTTGAAGTATGTTCTACGAAACAAAAAAATAATCATCAAAATTATCGCTCAACGTACAGATACCATACAAATCGTTGGATTTATAACCTCCTCCTTTTTTGACGTCGTCGGTTGAAACACACTCATTTCATAGCAGTAAAAATAATGAAGACCATATTTTTTTTTTCAGTAAAAATTCTAGGAACCACGGATGTCTCACATCCACTTGTGCTCACGAGTCCAACTTTGATCTATTTCTGTCGGCAAATGGAGCGTGTCGCTCCTGCCTTGTAAACACGGATTGATTCATTAGATTGCTACTGGAACTCAAATAAACACTTGACCAATTTAGTGCCGGACTATACCTCTAGTCTGTCGTAAAGGACCTCCCACGGACTAATTTGTTAATATTTACAGCGTTTTTAGGATTCCGAATATCCGATATAAAACGGAACCCTTATAATCTTCCTCCGGTGTCTGTCTGTCCATCTGTCACAGCTTATTTATCTCAGGAACTATTAGTGCTATCAACTTGAAATTTGGAATAATTATGGGAAATGGTAACTCACAGATCTGATCTAAAAAAATGAATATTTTTTTGTTTATGTTCAGGACGAAAATAAGGGGACTGAAATTTTAAGTTCTCTGTCTTGTATAGTTTTTGAGAAATCATCAAAAACCTTGACAAACTTAGTCATGCGGTCGGGAAAATGAACAATATTTCAAGGTAATAATATATGTACGCTGCTTTTTATGGTTCGAAACTCTTGGTGTACGAGTCCGACTCGCACTTGGCCGTTTAAATACGTATCGATTCGTTTCTCTCGGTCTGTAAAGTCACATAGAGGACGTATGGAGGAGATAGAGGAGTATGAAATTTGGAACGCACATTGTTTTTTATCCGGGTAAGTCTTCTCATAGGATCACATGTGTTACGTAATTAAATTAGTTTATTAGATAGGCACAAGTAGGCAGATGTATATATATAATTTCACAATGTACAGCGATTGACTTAAAAAAAACATCGTCCTCAATCGTGAAATAGTGTTCTTTGGTTTGGTTATGTATATCATTTAATTAGTGCTATTTTTCATTTACACTAAATTTCTACAAATTGTGGAGGTAAGTACAAAAATTATGTGAAACGTTCACGCAGGGATTTTCGCTTCCGGTCAAATTATGGCGCTTTACTTTATGGATGCGTTCAGCCGCGAATAAATTGTAACAAATTGTAACAGGAAATGAGGCGAAGCGACTAATTATAACCATGAAAAATGTTGATTAAACTTTATTTCCAGTTTGTTTATTTGGGGTACGAGTATGCCTTTCAAAGTAAACAGAAATTTATGAGGTGCATAACACGTCTTTTATTACTTACTTTCGTAATCTGAGATTAAGAAATTGAAGATTTAGTCGGATTTTTAATTAGAGACACAAAATTGTTTACTACTAATCTCACTCCCAACCCATTTTAACTCATTTTATCTCTTGAATTAAAAACCTGAGTTTATACAGCATAATCTACTAAAATTTTATCATCTTCTCCCTCTTATTTTTTAGTAGTTAAATGGGTTTTATTGAAAATGTTAATTTTCAACGCTTCATTTTAAAAGGTAATAATACGGTATAAGTTTTACTCGTGACTGCGTCTGCGTGGACTTCAGAGTGTATCCCTGGGGAATTAGCCTTTTAGTCCTTCTTAGACTCTTCAAGTATACAATAATCAGGGAAGTACAAACAAACCGACACAATTTAGCTTTGATAAAATTAGTATGAATAGTTACGTAATAATAAACGACTTTGAAGATAAAGTCATAATTAAATTTAAAATGGTACTATTTACTGGCTATTTTTTCTAGTTATTGAGATGGAGCAAAATTAAAATCTTATGCCCATTGTTTTCATGCTCTTAGGACTTACTATTGATCTTAGTACAACTTTCTTTATGGCCCTGAACAAACCAGGAAGTTTGTAACAGAACAATTCATCGCTGCCTACGGTTTAATTAGACAGCGCTTTGTAATCAACTGAGTGTCGTGTCGCTCCTACGCTTAATTTACACTCGGCCGCAAATTCAATTTGTGAATGAATTGTAATTACTGGTTTCGATGTGATGTTTTCTTTACTAAACTGCTTCTCTTTGGAGCTCTTAAAACATACTTTGAACTAAAGCTTTGGGTCAAAATTGTAACTATCATCCATGTTTAACAATTCAAAAGTTAGCCTGTAGTCTGGATCGTGATTTAGCCATATATTAATAAGAGAGTTAAAATATCACTACCGTTTTATTAGTGTCAGCGTACATAATGTAATCATATTTAATTCAAATAATGAGCTGGTATGTTATTGATGTCTATTTTGATGACTCAATTTTCTTTTCGCTGTGTTAGCACGTTAATTTCAGCTCTCAGTCATACTTCAATCAATGCGACCAAGACTGAGACAGTACTACATCTATCTGTACGAGTATGTCTTCATATCTGTTGGTTTCAGTAATTCTTACGGATATCGTTTATTTGTCATGGAGCAGTTTACATTTCTCCCTTCTGTCAGTGCTAACTGCCACTTATTTTTCTTCGTTCACCGTTAAAGTGCTACCCGATTTAGAATGTTCCAGATATTCATGGCGTCCCCCATGACGTGAGTCAGGCAAATTACGCCTTATGTGATTAATGCATGCTATTCTCGGGTATATCTTTGCTCATAGTCACTTTCCTTTGTTCTGGAAAAGCTTATTGTAGTAATGGAATGGACGTGGGGTGCTTTTAAGTGCAAACTTTCCTAAGAGAACATGGGTTAATTGTGTTTTTGTTTAATTAAACTGGATTTTGTGTTCTGTGTGGTTGAATTTTTTGTTCACTTAACTCTTGACTTTGATTTAACAAATTATTGTTTATTACTTTTTAAATTAAATACCAATATGATTTTCCCGTTAACACGAGTGTAAATGTTTTATTGGTCATTAGATTATTTGTAATAAATGACACGGAAGAAGGCAACTAAGGAACAATTCCAGGGTATCAACAGTAGCGTATTTATTTATTGTGAAATCATACTGTGAGAACCAACCTGTCTGATAAACAAGGTGTTTATGGAAGATAAGCTAGTACTTCGTGACGTCTATGAGAAAGTGGAATATTCAGAAGTAGGATTTATAGAGGAAGAAAATAACGAGGTGAAAGGTTATTAAAAACCTTAAATTGATGTTGTTGTGTGTTTTATAAAACGGATCAACAAATCTGAATTTATGGATCACGCGGGTCAATAAACTACCTAATTTACCGTAGCTAGTAAAAACCGTGTGTTTTATTACCCCGAGTAAAGAAACCCTATTCGTGTACATATGCATTGAGGATTATGGACTGTAAAACGAAGTTGTGCGGATGATTCAGCGTAAAAATACTGAGACGTGAAGCCATCTGAATTCAGACAAGCATTCGGATTACTTGTTTACTATCCTGTGTAGAGTTTACGTTTTTTTATAGAAAAATACAGAAAAATTAGTAGAAGCTATGTGAAGCCGACACTTTTGCTAGAATCACTAAAGTTACTAGTTATTATACCAACAAACCATATTAATGTATGGAAAATTTTTGCTCTTACAATAAACACAATAAATAAACTTGTTGTATTGCCAACGAGCGCTGGAAAGATCCGCTAAAAATCCAAAAATTGACAACAGAATCATGGTAATGTCCTAAATTCAGGACGTACTTGTTATTCAATAATTAAATGGCAAAAATGGAAATAATTGGGACATAACAGGAAAGGGAAAAAATATGAGGAAAGGAAAAAATATACCCAAAAGAAGGCCAGCCAACGGGGGTTGACGACTAAAATGGAATGTGATGATGGTATTAGATAACAAACGGACATAAAAGACAGGATATATCGTCAAATATACGAGTAATCTATTGTATTTACATTAAATGTATTTTTATGTTGCCTGTATAGAAATTATGTAGATAATTAAATGTTTGTACCTTACTTTATAAATTTTTTGTGTTACGACTTTCGCCCAAGCTTAACTGGAGATTTGTATGTTTTAACAACTTGTATTGGGGTGAAATAAATTAAACATGAAAAGTGACAAATGACTCTGATCCCTTTTGGGTAGGATTACATTCGTATTTGTTTATATTAATCCTTTTAATGTATTCCTAAGTGTGTGTCTTCATTATACCACTGTACCTTTCTATTTTTAGGTGTTGGTATAATATAAAAACATATTTTATTCCCATTTCTAATTTAGAATGTTGTACGTATGCAGACAGTATTGTAAATGCAAGTTTACTGAGGCATGAAACTTATCACCGGGCATTGACCACAACTTTGTCTGCGTTAGATCAGATATTTATTGCAACATGCAACGAGTGGGTGTTAAATCTCGCGGTTTTGTCCAACCTGACTTGCACAACTTTATGAATAGCTACATATTTAGGTACCTTAGTTGCAATATTGTAAACGGAGCTGTTTTACATCAAACTCACTTGTATTTTATGTGCTAAAGTAACTCGGTCTGTTTCTTTCCTTTTCAACACTTACATATGTCTTCCAAAGGTAGTCTTATGCCTTTTCTCTAATAAACGGCTTAACCGATCTTAATGAATATTTGTAAACACGTCACTTTTAGCATGAAGAGGGATAGAGCTACCTGTTTTTCCGACAAAGTGTTTTCGTGGGATAATTACTGATTTACTAAAGTCCACACAGACCACGTCGCGAGCAATAGCTAGGTTAAGTACATCTATGTATATATATGATTTATTTTGTTTTAGGTCCGCGCCATGGAGCAGCGGCTGTGCGACTGGCCTGGAGGCACCGATGGTCCTCCTAGAGCTATTACGCGACTTGAGGGTCAAATTGAAGAACAGGTATGTGAAACCACTTATTGCTGGAAATTAACTGTAGCTTTCAGTGTTTCAAAAAGATTTTAGTGATCTTAGATTATTTTATTCAAAGGGTTCTACTTGAACGCGTCCATAATTCCCAAGAGTCCTGTGACGTCATAACCGGTTCTATTGGAAACGTCAAACCAATGTTAGACAAATGTCAATGTCTGTCAAGTGGTGGTTATGAATATCGATGTTTATGTTGCTTTATTTTGTTAGCTTTTTAAATGAAAATGTAGTGTAACTCACTGTTTTTCGTCTCTGTATCTAGTACTGTATCCCAATCAGAGAGTCAAGATCGGAGTTCTCTATTTTCCGCATAATGTAGTTTAAAAAGTTGTATGTCATGAAAAGTTCCGAAATGCAGGTAAAATACGTTTAGATGTATTTTGGTTAGGGTGTAGGAAAGGGGGCGCTAAGGGAAATACTTAAGAGAATTTGTATTTTCACAAAACTGAATTGCAGTATAAAACACGGGGCATAAGTACACCATATTTTATATGAAATAAACTCCTTCCACAATAAAGATGGAAATAATTTTACGTTCAATGAAATGCCATTCTAAAATCTTTCAGAAGCAGCTGCGACTCCAAGACGCGAAGCAGGTGGAAGCGAAGGCAGCTCGAATAAAGGAGTGGGTAACTAACAAATTGAGGGAACTAGAACAACAGAACCAGCAGCTGAGGGAGCAGAATGACCGTTGCAACCAGCAACTTGAACTGCTGAGGAACCACATAGCTGCACAGGGTAGCAGAAACTGTGCTGTGAGTGCTGTAAGTGATGCCTTGAATCTTATTATAATAGCATTGGGATTGTAAGGCTTTAAATTTACTGGGTAGAAATTTAAAATTGAATGCTTTAAAAATGTAAGTTAACATTATCTTTGGATAAGAGTAGTAAAAGTGTCAAATTGTATTGTAAAAACATATTTAACAAAAATTCAGATGTATGTAGCTTAATCTTTGTATGAAAACATAAACATTACTTAAATGTAGGATAAAGTTTTATAGGCAAGTCGATAATTGAAAACACAGAAATTGGCTTAAACGAGCTTTGTTTAAATCCCTCCAAGTTTACAAAAAGTTTTGTGTCAGTTTAACAGAAATTCTCTTACAATGCCTCCATTCAAAATTCATTTTACCATAATCTTTTAAAATATAAGAGCTTACATTGACATTAGGAAATTAATATAATAATCATTCAACCTTAAAAGCTACAATAGCCGTTATGCAGGTAATGGTCTATACATTGAGGCTTGAACCACTATAATACAAAGATTGAAAAACTTAAACTCTGATTCACCATTAATTTGTATGTCAATTAATCTTATTTCTTGACATTATAATCCTATGTCCCTTTTTTAGATAATTACAGCACAAAGCCAGCTATTCTATTTTCAAAACAATGACATAAAAGAAATTTGGTATGATCCTTTTATCATGTAAATAACCTTTTATTGTCTGATGAGCATATAAAAAATGGTGTATAGAAAAGTAATCAAAAGGCGTATTGTAGGCAAATTTATAAATTGTATTTGATAAACAGTTTTAGTTACAAAGGGTTATTATTCATATCATAATATGAATTCAAAACATGCATTATAAAAATTTGTATCATTTTTAAAATAGTACAAATATTCTTCTTCAACCCTACCCTGGATGCTAAACTAGCTTTTAGCTTCTGCCATGAGTAACCTTTAAAATATTGGCAACAGATCAAATCATGCTCCTTTTCACAGTCTTACCAATCTTACCAAGATTGATACATAATAATAGTGGCACGTGAAAAGTATGAAAATGAATGTATTGATTATCCTCCAGTTTCTGCCCTCCCGAGCGAGCTTGTCTCTCGAAGTGAGGACAGAGGAGGGGTCAGCTCGGGCTTCACCAAGCCTCCTTGCCTCAAACAGACGGCGATCAGAGAGCCTTGAAGGGCCACAGGTAGATTAAATGGCGCCTCTAGGGCTAGATGTTCTTTGTTTACCAGTTCTTTGCACATTCATTTTTAATACTACTCAATTATTATTTTTAAACTTATTATTTATAGTAGGGAGTATTTGGCTAAGTTTATCTATTTGCAATGTGTAATGTATTGTGTATGTAAAAGTTTGTTGTTTTGTAAAAACATACAATGAGTTTCCTGAAGACATATTCAGATGACCTATTTTTAAAAAGTAGCAAGATATTTTTTCTTATACTCTGTGTATTCTGTGTCTTCCTTGACAGATTTTTCAACACAAACTGCAAGATTAGAGACTTAAAATGAACTGATCTCTATTTTCACTGACAGCAATGATTACATTTTATTAGTAACAAATTTACATTGAATTAAAAGAATTAAATTGTGCAATGCTGTAGAGGACTTACTTATTATGTAATGTCAATGACCCGAAACGGTTCTTGGCGTCTGACAGTAGTGGTTCTTCTTTATACCAAATTAAAATACTTTACTTTGCTATATTCTTTATTAATCTCTTATTTCAACAGCTGATTCTAATTTATAAATATTTTCATTCTACACACTTAATTTAAATAAATGTCATTCTATTTTTTACCTATTTTCCTATTTTAGTATTTATTGTCATCGTCAACAGCCTATAAATATATGTCCCCACTGCAAGGGCTCAGGCCTCCTACAGAGAGCGTATGGGCCATAGTCCACCACGCGGGCCCAATGCGAATTGGCGGACTTCACATCAGGCATGTCATTTAAGACATGCAGGTTTCCTCACGATGTTTTCCTTCACCGTTAAGCAATCGGATAATGTACTTGATTTGAAAAACAACAGGTACACGGCTGGATTCGAACCCGGAACCCTCAGATTGAGAGCCCACGCCTCATCCATTGCGCCACCGACGCTTATTAATATATTTGATTATTCTTAAGTCATGACACCATAATATTTGAAAGAGAGCAAGATAGAAAGCACTGTATATTTTATTCAGTCTTTACGAAAAAAATTAAATTTATTTATTTATCTCTGTGATATCCTTAACCTATTTTTATAATTTTTGTATTGAATACTCCCTATAAAAATTACAATTTAACAATTTCAGATCCCAATAACATCTTCAGAGCCCCACTACAGTACTCCGGTTAGGCACAGAAGAAACTTGTCAATCGGTACTACCAACATAGCGAATAACGTCAATGCTGCCACTCCACCAACGTTGAACACCATGAATCGAACCATGGACGAGAAGACCACTGCCAGCTTATTAGCTGATGATTTAGCTGTGAGTATTCAACTATTCACCTACTACATGGACCGATGACCTGGCTAAGCTTGCGAGGAGTTGCTGGACTCAAGTGGCTCGGGACAAGGGCAATGTGGCATACCATGAAGGAGATCTATGTCCAGTAGTAGACATTTCCCGGCTGATGATGATGATCCATCTGTACCTATTTGCTTTGCTTTTAAACTTTTGGCAATGTAAGCCTTTTGAAACACTTTGCAGACCACTAACAAAGGATTTTCGAAATTTCACCAGGGAACAAGATTAAAAAGTTTTTTATAGGTAAACTACTAGTGATAGAACATTGATAGTATATCAACATCTACCTATTCGACAATTTAGAGAACCATTAAGGGACTCAAAGCATTAGGCCAGTAGTGAACTCGGCTAATGATGATGGTGTTTTTTCTAGGCTGCTGTAGAAAATCTAGTTGTGCTACCAACAACGCCAAATACTTCAACTGACGGTGACACTACACATGATTATGCCGAAATTTACACACCGAGTAGAGGTAAGACACATACATCAATATTGTAGTACTATATGACGTTAGGACATTTACACAGTTATACATACATGGGAAAATTAATAAAAATTAAAAATGTGAACAAATATATTATAATTATCATCATTATATCTAATTAGATCTATACTGATCCTTTTTAATGTCACTGAACTTCAGTTGATTTTGCCATGACTAAAAAATAAACAAATCCTTTATTAATAACGTGTATATAGATCATATTTTCCCCTCATAAATTTTAAACGGTCAAATGGATTATTAAAAAGGTCGTAGTTACATGGGTAAACTCTACACAAATTCAATTTTGGCTGAGATCGGCAATTTTGTGATCATGTTTTTTTTTTTAAATTGAGCTTATTCAAGTTTTCCGTTTAATGACGTATTTTAATTAAATACATATCTGGCATCAACAGAACGGACGCCGGCGTGGCAAGGGACAGTCAACGTTATAGTTCAAGGGAACAGCCGGGGCGGTTCTTCTACGGGGGACAGCTCAGTCTCCGACCAGCCGAGGCCGCCAACTCCGCCTCTACATCGGTTCCCCAGCTGGGAGGCAAAGATATACCAGGTAATGTTTAGGAACTTTAAAATTTCGTATAGGAAGAAAAAACTCATTTCATTAAAATGGTATGCCCATAAATAATCAATCTATTGCGGATATGTCGGCCAATCTTTGTCACCAGCCTTATTTTAAAGATGGGGTACCCCATTTGCAACTTTTACAATTTTTTGTTTATTCATGTTTAAGCATAAGCATAAATACGTTTTTATAGAGATTCTCAAAAATTCACTAAACATAATTTCTTTTAAATCCATTTTTGGTAGAGACAATTTTTGATGTATAAAAAAAAGCATTTTATCCCTGACGGTTAAGTTACCAGTCGATGCCAACAAAGTTTCTTATTAAGAAAAGTCATGAAACGTGATGACCAAAATAATCGTGAAAAGACACACAAAAAATGTCGAGAAATAAATAAAACGCTTATTGTAGAAAGTCCGATGGATGGCGTTACTAGTCGTATACATCGCGGTGTAAACTGGTTGTTTAAACTTCTATTCTTTGAACTGTTGCTGGATATTTTGAATTAAAGGCCGAGCGAGATTTTAAGTACACTTTAATTGTATTAGTTCATTTTTGACACACACTCAATGTTGCCAGGATACAAAAACACTTAAACTAGTGATGTGGGTTTCCCACACTGGTATCGCCATCTATCGACTCGTGAAACTTTCTAGAAAAAAAGAAGAAAAAGTGAAATAAACTGATTATAACTAGTAAATATCCTATCAGGTAGCAGACGATGGTCTTCAGCAGTCAGTGGAAGAAGAACTGAGTCCACCGCCGTGCCCTCGGCCCATGCACGAGTCCACCAGCTACCAGGATATATCCGTCCCTGTCTATGCCACTGTCAAAGGGGTAAGTCCATAGTATGGTAGCAATTATAAAATATTTGTCGCAGAGTGCCATCTCTGTGGAGACATAAAGTCAGACATTAGAAAGGAAACACACGCAAAAGACGAATGACAATCGGCGGGAAAAATTTGACGTAATTCCAGTTCCATAGGGCTCCGAATCCTATGAAACCAAGTACTACTTTTAGAAGGAACACTGTCTATCTGTGAGAGACTTATAAAGCCAAGCGATGGGGATATGATATTTACATATAATATTTGTGGAAGTCTGGTGGGACAGGCTCAATTTTTTTATATAAAAGCATACATGCCAAGGGGTTGCAAAAAACTATGCTATCGCTGAAGCTAAGAATAGTGAAGTAATTTATTTTCAATATTGTAATAACCAAATTTTTTTCTAAGACTCGTTGTTATACAAATTTTGTGCCATGCAATTTTTCAGTTATGAACCATTTTCTTTCAAAAAAATCATGTATTGTTTTTGTTACAGCGAGCTAGTCAAATTAGGTCGATGCCGTTCACCGGAGATTCGTCGGACGATTCCTCGGATGGAGAAGAATCTATGGGCGTTACTGTACACAATACACCACACCACAACCCTATATACGGTACGACACATGTTCACTGACTACGACGTCACTATGAGTGACTATTTTTGTATAGGGATTGGCGAAAAGCTGATAAGGGACATGTGCTATATTTATCCCTATAATAAATTGTAAAACACTACTATCTTTAGCCCGAAACTTCGTCCGGGATTTTAGAAATTATCCCCATAGCCGGTTTTCAACTATCCCCGTACAAAAATGAGCCATTCTGACTACTTCCTTTGCAATTTCAAGGAAGGACAAACATACTGTCTTACGTATCTATAATATTAGTATGGATTGTTATATACTGTCTGTAGCATATGTTAAAACATCTATAAATAATAGTATTTTCTCCGTTTTGGCCGTGTATTGAATAGAGAGAATTCTTTATTCAAATAGTCTGATCTATTGTGATGATAACTAAAGCCCTAACAACAAAAGGTAGAGTAAGGATCATAGGCATCTACGCTACTTCAAACCACGTCATATTAACTTTTAAATAAATTTCCTCCTGATACACTTAATAATATCAAGTCAGAGTGAGTGTGACATGACACAAGTAGCGTAGATACATATGATGGTGACAGTACACGGAAGAACACGAAATTGACAGACCATAAAGATTTTATGGAAATATTTAGTATGGCAATAATGGCTTTTGAATTTAAGAACTCAAGTGTTGTTAGTAACCCAGAACAACATTCTGCATTAATAAATTAAATGTATACAGTCAAAAATCGTATCTTTGAACCAATTCAACCTACATCTTTCCCCAACAGGTAGCACATCAAATCAGCCAATCAACAACGTCAATATAACTAGCATGCTGCCACCGTCGATACAACAAACGTCTAACCACGCTCTAGTGTTGACCAGCACAACCAACGGACAGTGCAGCTCCTCCGACACCAGCCTTAGTGCCAGCAGTCCCTCTAAAAGCGTCAAGACTAGCTCCAGTTTGAGTCCAGCCAAGAGATCAAGCAGTGGATCACCCAGTAAACAGAGCAAGACTAGAGGTGAGTAATATCATTGTGAAGGAACACATACTAACCGTTCAAGAGAGGGCTAATACAAGGTAAACACTTTCAGACTAAACATTATACTTATATGTCTTATAGACTTTACCGCCTACACCATTGTAATGAAGAAGCTTCAACTTCGGGATGAATCCTAGGAAACGCCATTGCCGAGATATTATATTAATGTGATCAATAACAAATTGGCGATACAGAATTACATGCGGACATAACTTTTTTTTACAAAATTATCTACGCGCTCTATGGCTGGCTCCAACAAAATCACAGATTAGTTACTATTTACTACGTAATAAAACTCATCTTCTATTGATAAATTCGATCAGATGTCACTGCAACGTGTTCTATATTCAAAACCAGCCACCCAGTATACATATCCAAGGAGAACACAACCATGTAGAGTATTGTAGAGCGACTACTTTGACAGTATCGACCACTTGTGACATGGCGCGAATTTGAACGGCCAATTAGCGTACACTCCTTTTATTTGTCTTAGAAATAATGAATATTACAGTCTGTGGTAAGGAACTAACTATATGAACGGGCAATATAGCTCTTTTGTCAGGAGTTATCTGGAATATTTAATGGCGAAGGAAAACATTGTGAAGAAATCTGCATGTCTTGAACAGGCATGTGAAGTCCACCAATCCGCACTGGGCCCGCGTGGTGAACTATGGCCCATACACTCTGTGTAGGAGAGTAGGCCGGAGCCCCTGCAGTGGGGACCTATATAGGCTGTTGATGATGATCTGGAATGAAGTGTTGAGATGGTAAACTTAAAGCCAAGGATTCATCATAAATTAGTTAGAATTCTGAATTTTCTCTATTTGATGTGCTTTATACGTGTCTGTAATCGTTAGCTGTGAAAATAAGGTTACATAAATGCGAGGTGGGGGTAGAAGGGGGAAGGATATGTAAACCTCTCCCGAATATGAGTATTGGAATCTGCCCTTATTATTACTTATATAAATACAATTGTTAAAGTTTTAGAGAGAAAAGTTCTAATCAATATTAATTATGTTACTTAGACACATCGTTCGAATCGGGCATGTCGGACGACTACGCGATCCCACCCGACGCAGTGTCGTGCGACAGTATGGCGTCCCCCTCGCTCGCGTCCTTGGGGCGAGCGCCCCAGAATACAGACTCTCCTAGACGACACGATGCTTTGGAGAAAAGTGGACATTTAGCCAAACTGGGGGGCAAGTTGAAGACCTGGAGGAAGAGATGGTAAGTGACTGATATTTTGGAAAATTTAATTGTTTTTTATGATCCCTAGATTGCGCTTCGAATAATAATAATTTTAAAAAAAACAGTGTAAAAATTAAAATTGTGATTCACTATGAAGTTGTATCGTAATGCAAAAAAAGTTTATTACTAGTATTTTAAAAGATTAACGTAAAATAAATATAGTATGAAACTTTTATTGGCGAAATAACCTTCATTTTGTGTCTTGTGTTTATTTCCTGGGTATAATATCAAAGGTAAATAAATAAAGCCATTACATTGGCACAGTTGTTCCTGAGTGGTTTCGGACCTGACCCTGATTTGGCATAAAGCGCGGGTTGCGGGGGAAGAGGGAGTTCAATTATGTCGCGCTATGAATTTCTCTAATTAGTTACTAGGGCTAGGGCTGAATGCGTATTTATTCGAAATATATGCGTAAATATTTCAACGTTATATTTTTTATTCAGGTTCGTCCTTAAAAACGGCACGCTCTCCTATTGGAAGTCCCAGTCGGAAGTTAGCCGCAAGCCCCAAGGTCAGATCGGTCTGGGCGAAGCGTGTAAGATATCTAGGAACGAAGGAGCCGCCACCTTCGAAATATTCACCGGCAGCAGGACATATTACTTGACGGCTGACAGTATAGCTACCATGGAGGATTGGATTAGAGTGCTACAGGTAAAATATTAGAAATACTTTTAACTGCCTGCGTTGCCTAATTCGAGTTCTAATCGAAATGGTAGGACATTTTCTATGTCAGCCTGGCTAGCTACCACCATGTTACCTAAGTATGCCGCCAAACAAGTGGTAATATCACTGTAGCAGAGCCAGCGCCTCATTAGCGTCTTTTGAGGTCTTTTGCGCACCCAGAACAATTACCTTCAAACAGATCGTCACTTACTAACAATATATATATGTCTCAACGAATTTCGTCATAGCGATAAAGTATTAAACTTTCAATATGGAATACGAGTACAACAAATCTTCATATATAAACTATTTAATTTCTACAGAACGTACAGAGGCGGAACGCTACCAAACTACTATTGAGTAAAGAAGACAACAAGCCGACGATACAAGGTTGGCTGACCAAAGTGAAGAACGGACACGCTAAGAAGAGTTGGTGCGTGCTCATTGGCAAGATGTTCCTGTACTTCAAGTCGCCCGGAGATCAGGTAACATCTACGCACACTTGGGAAAAGTTACACCCCTGACACATGTTATAAACTCACACACGTTTGATTTTTTACGTAATATTAAACATATACAATTGTTATTGCGCGGCGCAAGCGAAAGGACGCGCTGCGTGGACTCAGATCCTCCGACGGAACCATAAATACGAATATAACGCGCATATATTACTGAACTGCAACCGTTTTACTAGGATGATAAGGCTTACATTCTATATATTTTAATTCCGAGCACGTGATATGTTTCGAGAGCATTGCATTACAATAGCAAAAGAGTTGTTGCATTGCAGCGCACGGCGCGTAATTTCGGTGATGTTTAGAGTGATGTGATGTAATCGTATGACGTAATATTACGCGGTACGATATGCAACATATCACATTACTTTAAGAATCACGGTTTTTCGCATGTCTAATGTGAACTGAATTACGTGCAGAATCCAGTTGGTCAGATCAACATGCGGGACGCGCGCGTCGAGGATGTGGAGCACGTGTCCGACTCTGACTCGGAGGAGAAGAACGACGATGCCCGCAACCACCTCACAGTAGCCATATACCCCCAGCACCAGGTAACAGGGGTTAGTGAGAAATTACAATATTCTATATACTTATAAATATGCATGTGTGACCATGGTTAAGGTGACATTAAATTCAACTATTTCTATGTTCAAGACGACATCATTTTTTTAAGTTTTTGGGTTTTGTACTTGTCCTTCATCCTGCCTGATGGTAAGTGACAATAAGGCCATTTAAAAAAGCACAATAATTTTGTTAATAATTTGGTCTCCAATAAAGTCCAGTACTACATTAAATACCTAGTGAGACAGCTGGCTCAAGCTAGAATATTCTATGTTTTGGGAGTCAGTGTTCTTCCTTTCGGCGTAGGATAGCACGATTTTAAATTTTAGGACTAAGTAGTCTTGTATTGTATGGTAAGCGTGTGCACCCAGAAGCTTCCATCTCACGAGCGTCGGTTCTGCTTCCTTTCATACTGGAAAACAACAGTGCTATTAACAATGCTGTTTGGCGGCAACATGGTGGCAGCTAGCCACGCAGATATAGAAAATTCTCTGCCACCAACCAAACCTAGTACTGGGAATCCGGCATAACCGGATGTAAGTCAAAGCGTGGAGCCATTACTCCACGGAAGTAGTCAACATATTTGACAGGTGCCACGTCCAATATATCTGTCAAAGATTTCATTCATATCAGAGTACACTAGCACTTTTGATGACGTCAAATTTCTTTAATCAAATCCATATTGGGTCAGCAATTGGAGTAGTGGCATAGGGGTAAACAATTTCGCAACAAATTGGATAATACGAATAACTGACTTATAAGTTATAATGTATTCCAGGGACCAACGTACCTACTGCTTGAGAGCAAAGCCGACAAGGACGCGTGGCTGTACCATTTGACAGTGGTGAGCGGAGGCGGACTGAGCCAGGGCACACACTTCGAACAGCTGATACAGAAGCTAATGGAAACCGACGGGGACCCTAGTGAGTGCTACATCCACTAAATAATGATGTTTACTCACAGTATTTTTTGCTTCTCTGCATCACACGATACAGAAGGATTACAAACATATGTAGTGGATATAAACTTTATCAATTGAAATCAGTTGCCAGTTGTGTTAATTTTTGAATCTGGTCAGACATTCGGAAGCATAATATTCAAATCTCAAATCTATTCTGGCGCGTGTTTATCTCCTTGCCTAACAGATCCCAACGACTAGGCTTTCCATTACTTGATTTAGCATAATCACTGCGCTTTTCAAGTGGGCTCGTATTCATAATAAAATTGCTGGATGTTCTGGAATGTTCGCCAAAATCACATTTTAGTACAACCTCTGAAACAAATCTAGCAGTACATCGATCTAACGATTTCAAAGTTAAGTAAACTATGAAAAAACTTTCTAATGACAATTTATCTTTTCTGTTTTTCAGACTGCGTCTTATGGCGGCATCCAACGCTATTGTATTCGAAGGAGAACATCACGTCACCTCTTACCTCACTCAATTCCGAAGCGCTACAGGCGGAAGCGTTGAAATTGTTTAAGGTTTGAATACTGAATAGCTTACACGTTATTTTTTTATAACAGAATTGGTATAAATCAAGTGTCGGTTACAATATATTTTTTAACAATTATAATATAAAATATGTCGTTTTTTAGACAAAATAATTTTTAAAAAAGATGTCGGAAAATATTGCATCCTCTAAGAGCTTTCAATACGCTGCCTAATCCGTTTGACATATGTAATGCAATAAATATTGTGGGATTTTTTCTCTTTTATAGGTTTACAAAAAAGTACACAATGTCATATCTATCTTTTAAGGATAGATTACCACACCTATTATAACTTCTAAAAAAATATCACATGTGGTATATGCAAATGCTATTCAGAAGGGTATTAATAATTATCAAATTAGATTTACTTGAGATTACCTTACCTTGAGAATTTCATACACATTTTAATTGCCCTTTACACCACACAAATTATGTAAATGAATATTTTAGAAGCTATCGTAAATTAAAACTACGCGCGAGAAAATAAATTCAAGCTGTCTCGTATTCATTATCAAAACGCGAAGACTCGTTTGATGTATCCCTTCCCGCCCGCGCTCTGCCACCCGCTGTCGCCTATTGTTTGTTTGTCCTTTCTTCATGTAAGAACGAGTCAAAATGACTTGATGTTTTGTATAGGGATAATTGAGGGTCAGAGAAGGATATACGCTACTTTTATAAAATATATATAAAATACTACTATGCTATAACATGTACAATCTTCTGGCATCGAATTGTCAACTAAACCGTAACCTTCCCCATATTTCAGTGCGTCCAACTGTTCATGTCAGTGGCGGTGGAGCACGCGGGCATAGACTACCACGTGGTGCTAGCGCAGAACGCTCTGCAGCAATGCCTGGAAGTGACGGAGCTCCAAGACGAGCTGGTCTCGTGCCTCGCCAAACAAACGACGCCGCACACACATTCCAAACATGGCGTCCAGGTAACACCGCTGACGGCACGACGCAACGCAAAGCTAAACGTAAAGGCCGCAAAGCTTAAGAATGTAAGTCGATTTTTATTTAGGTGGCTGGGGGTGAGCTGGGCATTTCATTTTAGTGTATCATATATTTTAACTGCCGAAGTTAATCGTGAAATAATTAATCAAATCAGACTGACTTATTAAGATGATTCATTTACACGAACTGTATAGGAAGTTTGATGACTTTGTTTTTGAATGATTTCTCAAAACCTAATTTTACGCCTAAACGAGTAAGGAAATAGTCGTATAAGACAAATATTGCTATACTTTTAGGCGTATAATGTAATTTTAACAATGACCAAGTAACGTCGAAATTAAAAATTAATCTGATATTAAATTTTGTCTTCAGCTAAAAAATATTAGAAGATGCAGAATTAACATTCATTATATTTTACATTAAAGGACAGCGGAATTGGATAGTTTTATTTAGCACTACGATTTTAAACATAGAAGTTAGTGGGTTATATACATGGGTTAGTGTAAATGAATTAGTTACTGTAAAAAAATTTATTTATAAGGTTGCAAAAAAATATGTCAGGCTTCCTCCCCGGCCTTGCCTTAATTTTGGAGTATTCTTTTCTATTTTATTAAATTTGAATATATCGTAAAAAGTCGAAAGAAACAGAACGCTCCAAATCTTATGTTTTGTTTGCTGTTGAAACGAATAATCTTTACATCATTTCTATTTATAATGTTCCAAAAATTATTCGTTACCCAGGAAATTTAGTGAAAAATAGCATGGCTTTAAATGTTAAACAATTTTAATGACAATTAACAACAATAATCATGATATTTACAAAAAATACGTGAAAAGAATATAAAGCCTTATTAAAGATGGACACAGGTGATATTCGCTTTATATTCGCCCACGCCTTGGCTTAAGAGCTGTTCGCTTCTGTGCTTTTCTCATATCTCATTATTCCATCACTTTGTATTTAATTTTTCGGGCAGTACACACTGTAGAAAAATACTAACAGCGTAGTCTTAGAAAATAAAATAAAATTCTTAGCACAGTTATCATTAAGAACAGCTTAAAACTCCATCGTTTGCCTTAAAAATACACTAACAAACCATCGAAGTAGTAGCTTTGTGTGTTGCTATAAAAATATACTCTGAAAAGCTTTCGTCTCGTGGTTGATCAATTTGGAATTGTGTATGTGGAAATAACATTATTGGCTTCTTGGATTTACGCTAAATTGTACATTTAAATAAATTTTATAATATATAAAAAGAAATGATATTGAATTGTTAGTTTGTGAAGTTGTATTCCAACTTGATCGTTAAGTTCTGGCAACATTAGTTTAGGGAAAAAATAAGTAACGGTGGTAATAATAAACAGTGAAACGTAGCTGGCAACTTGATTACTGTGTATAAGGTACAGAAAGGAGTTGAAACAGTCATTGTGAATTTTCTACAGTCGAACCTCCTTTCTTACCGCAAGCAGGTCACCAGCAAAAAGGTTTCACTGTAATTTATTATTTATAAACCGCGTCAGTAACCTTAATATCAAGAGAAATCTTTGAAACTGAAAAATTAAAAATATACTAGTAGACAAAGTAGAGGTTCATGTTTCTATAACTCCTAATTTTCATGATTCGATTTTTATTCGTAACATCTAGAGCCATAGAACTATAGTGCAACATCGCGGCTAGGAGAAACACTCCGTTCGATTTCATCGGAAAATGTTCAAATTCAAAAAATTACAAAACTGCCACTAATATGAACAGTATAAAAATGTTGCCACAACAAAATATTAAAGTTTAGTTGCAAACTTTCAAATGGAATGTTGGTGTAAATTACCCCTGATTTTTTTATCTTTCCTCCCGGGAATGTTTGTACCCCTACCTCTAGCTACCCTATAGACATAGGGAATGAATTTTTCGTTTTTATTGTCATACTCATATACTTCTATCATAGCCTAGTCCCCTTTGCACTGTTGTTTCTTGCAATGAAAGGTTTTAAAGCTAGTTTTACATATTGTTATATATATAAATATATATTTTCTATGACCTACGGTATCCCTTTAGTGGTGAGTATCTAGGTGTAAGATATAACTGTATAATATGTTTGACGTGCTATTTTTATACAAATTTATACAAGCGTTCATTTTGCAAAATGTGCCCCAAACAGAGGATGTCCACTTCGCAACAAACCAAGTGTAACTCGCTAAATACCCTTCACGGATTTGTAAAGAAGTTACGGTTTCAACCTCGTCTAATAACGCGTGAGGTCAACAAAGATACACACACACACGTCTAACTGACAATTATGAATAATCAACACGTGATATCGAACGTATGACGTTTGTATACACGCGCGTGTGTGAGTCTGTGTGTCTTGACGTAATTTCGTATGATCGTGTTTCAGTGGAACACGACATCTGAGTGTACTGTAATATTTTTTCAGCTACTAAAAGTTCATTTGTTATCCATAGCGCGCAATTTTATATCTATGTATAATGGGTGGCCTTGGGTGGACTTGGCCTTCATCTCATCTGATGGTAAGTAACGACAGGGCTGTTGGATGGCGTTTTGAACAATTATCAAAAACAGTGTGTAAAAATGTAAATTGTGATTCATGAAATTGTATGTAAATGACATTTCGCGACATTACAAACCGACGTACAATTTCTATTATATATAATAATTACTGTACAAAGCCAGCTATCCTACTTTAAAAGATTATTGTAAAATAAATTTAATATGACACTTTTATCGGCGAAATAAATGAATGATCAAAGTCAATTCAAATATTTTAGACATACATCCATAGACAATGAATATAATGAATCGTAAAAACTCGAAAAATAGCGCCATCTCTTAGAACTTTCAAGAACTACATAGAGATTGGACGTAGCGCACTACAATCTGAAACTTTGACAATTTGCGAAATAATCGGCTTGTGATTTGTTGACACTTTGATTTTAATATGACGTTTAGGACCAATGATTTGGTGCCACGGTGATTATTCAAGCACCCGGTACAACCAAGTCGAGTGATTCGGCACGAAAATTATGTCATCATGAAACATGAAAATGCGTTGACTTTCTGATAACATATTATGCAGTTATATATAAATGAGAAAATCTCATCCTACACCTTATTCATTCCTTACAATCTTTTGTACATAAATCACAACTAGATGAATCAACTTACACCGTTTAGTGGGATTTAAGGTTATTATTATATTAATATCACAAAACACATGGCGCGTTCACAAGCACTAACTTTTACTACACATCTACGTACTACTCAGACGTAGCTGTCTGGGAATACGCAAACATCTTATTGTATTCGATCTATTAATGTCATTTTATATATAGTGGAATATAACTTTCTTAACACCAGAGTAGGGAATTTTTTTACCAGATATCCCATTAGTTATATAACGACATAAAGAATTATATTAACTCTAACAAAACAGCAATAAATATTAGTTAGCTACTCTTCCCGCATCTCATAAAATATCGTTAATTAATTAGTAACAGTCATAAACTGTCTTTTCCTACTATGACACGATATTTTACAAGATCGTTAACGACAGTACCCTTCCAGCAATCATTCCCTAAAATTAAAAATAATCATATCATAATTAGTCATCTGTTTTAAAACTGATAAGCTATAATAGGGTTTTGCTTGTATAGATATATCATTTGGTATATTTCGTCCTTTTTTAAAGACAGGCAAAGGTTGTATATGCCATTCAGCCCATCAATTATCCAACCCACCAGTAGTATACAAATAAAGGTCCCTACGCACGATGCTACACGAGTATTCGAAGCGTCCCACTGACGCCGGAACACCAACATTTCATTTGTACAGCAACTGCTACTGTGCGCGACACAGTCGCTGTTTACGTGCGACACTGGCGCCTCTTCCATCGGCGGCGACAACAAAAGCGACGCGCCGCCGAACGCGGCTGGCTCGCCGAGCTCTATACAGGTAAAGTATAGATGGGCGGCAACTAGGTTCTACAGAGTAGAAATCAATAGCAAACTATGTACAGACAGAAGTACATCCAGAGTTAGACTGATAGAAGTGACGGGAAATCCCGTCATTGCAGCAAATATATAATGTACTGGCTATTTTGTATCTTGTATGTATATTATTTTGTGTCTTGTTTTGTCTATGCCTATGGGCTGAAGGAGCCCCTAAAGAATTATATATCTATTTATATACAATGTCTTCATTTTAACCAATTATCGTAAAGTTCACTGACGCCAGTTCTGAAGGCACAGTCTAGAAATAGGCCTGAGCTTTTAAATACAAGGCTGTGCGTGACGGGTAGATAAAAGTCTTATGGTAGTTGTTTAATTGAATTTTTCAGTTAAATAATTTATTTTCAAGTCTACGAATATTAACAAATTCTGTAACAGCTGACCCAGAAGCCAATATATTTATTGCCACAGCATATTCATGTGAAGGAAGGAAGACCGGATAATCGACAGCTTCTGACAAGTTAAATGTGGACATGTGCCCCTTATATAGGCCAAGTATATAGGTCACAATTTACGAATTGTGAGTAAGGATCTAATAACAGCTCACAAATAATAATAGAAAATATTGTTTCGTGACTAATCTTAAGATCAACTCACAAATAATGTCGGAGCCAATACGAAAGTTTAATTGAGTTTTTTTTAACTTTTAAGAAGACTAACAGTTAAGTATATAAAAAAATAATGTAACTTATGAATATCTATAAACTATATTTATATACTATAATTTCTATAGTAGTGATAAATAAATATCTAAAAAAAAAACAGAACAATATGTTGAGTAGCGGAATACGGATACGGATTATACAAAGCACAGGTTCAAAGCATACATTACATCTGTGTATATTATTACTCATAAATACAACCTTATTACTAATAACAGAAGGAAATAATTCTCGGGTCAGAGGTTATAATACTAGCCTATGTCGTAGAAGTAAAGGCGTGTCTGTCTATACAAGGTCCATATTTAACTTGTCAGACTCAGGATGTACATAGGACTGTTTTATACTGAATACTAAATGTTTTTGGACAATTTCAGGCGCCTCTTCTATCTGTGGACTGTAAAAGCAATCCGCCCACCTACAGCTTTGTACAAGGCTGGCAACTGTTAGCGCTCGCCGTTAGTCTATTCGTGCCTAGGAATAATAGGCTGCTGTGGTACTTGAAACTACATCTGAGCAGGCATTCGGATTCCAAGTAAGTAAGAGACTGGGGGTGTAAGTGAAGTGTTTACCATCATAGGGGATGAATCATATAATTGTGTTAACGGGATCCAGCTCCATCAAAGTTTCATACTAATTTCTGTTGCCATAATCTTTTATAATAGAATAACTCGCTTTGTGCAGTAATTGTCAAAAATTAAAACATCCGATTGTAATGTCGCGAAATCAGTATCATTAACACACAACTTTGAGTGAATCACAATTTTCATTTGTACACACTTTCTATTATTCTTGTTCAAAGCGTCATCTAGCGACCAATAGCTGCTTAAAGGCTATGGTAGCTAACAATAAAGTTGTTAATTAATGATATTTATTTCGCGACACTATAATTTCATCTCCTATTTTTAGGTAATTACGTATCAAAGTCAGATATTCTATTTTAAAAGAATTTTTTTTTGGTAGAAACGACAAAGGCAAGAAAGAAATTAAAATAAATAAAAATATTTAGCCGGTACCATTGATTGGAGTGTAGGACATGTAAAATTAATTTCAGAACGGAATGCGGCAAATACGCAGCATATTGCTCGCGCGCGTTAGAAAGGACAATACGCAACGGAGGCCGGGAGGACAAACCCTCTCGGATGGAGGTGCTGTCGATACTGCTCAAGAATCCATACCACCACTGTCTACCTCACGCCATACCTGTACATATGCTCAACAACACTTATCAGGTATATACTGTCACTAGTACCGAGATTTAGGTGACGTTAGCGTAAATCGAAACGTAATTATTTCATTCGAAATTCATATGAACATTCTGTTTACAAAAGACAAGTGCTAGTGATATTTTGTGGAAACACTTATTGATCATTAAAGCACAGTATACATATTTGGAAGTAGCTAGTTCGCCCGATAAGGGCAGGTGTCAAGTGATTTGTGTTTAGGAGCATAGTTACTTGAACGACTCATTCAATCGATCTAATCACTTCGCAGTTATTACTTGTCACTTGCACTTGAAACCCTATCCACACGGATTAAACAATTACCACCTGTTCGTCTACCATGAGTTTACGCAGGCGGTAACGTATATAGAATACTATCGGAAATGCCGCTCTGTCGAGATGCGGGTGACAAGGACAGAGCGATAGTTAACGATACAAGTTATCGCCTGCGTAAACTCATGGTAGATGCACTGCACTTGTCTCTCGCACTTGATTCTTCGCAAGACGGGGCATTACATTACATTACGCAACTTGATGTGGGGTGTAATGTTACCTACCCTTGTTTTTTTACTAACGAAGGTGAGTATTTTTATTCAATTGTTATTACTATTATTACTCGTATCACAGTCGGGATGACAATCCAAGTAAAGGACAATACAACCGGAAGTCCCGGGTTCGATTCCCAGCGGTGGTACCTATAGCTATAGGTACTCAGTATGGTTGGTGGTAGTATTAGGGCACTTGCATAGCTAAGTGCTAAGTCTACCGCTAAACATCATTGTTAAACAGTAAATGTGTTTCCTCACATGCGGCATTATAAGGTTTAATGTTGATACAAAAATTTTCAATATCTCTATTAGGTGATAAGCTTCGACGGCTCCACGACGGTGGAAGAGTTCCTCACGACCCTGAGCACGGAGCTTGGCTGCAGGGAGTCCGCGCAATCCGGGTTCGCGCTGTTCAGCGATGATCCGATAGAGAAAGACTTGGAACATCACATTAAGCCAGATAAAAAGGTGAGACAATGTTACATTTACATTGTTCTAAAATAAAAAATGCCTTTTTAATGCTCAGTGGATTTGCACTAATGCCTTCATCTCATCATCAGCCAGAAAACGTCTACTGCTAGATATATGCCTCCTCCGTGGTATCCCAAAAATACCGTTCTCTAGCCGCTTGCATCCAGCGACTACTTGTGACCTTTACCAAGTCATACCATGGCACCTATGTTCACCAGTGGATGTTTTCCGGCTGATGATGACAAGTCTATCCCTCCGTTCACCCCTACTAATGTAAGAAATGAGAAAGTGTGCATATTTGATATTTCACGGTGTAAATACTGAGTTCAAGAATTTTTACTAAATAAAATAATACAATTTCTTATCTTGGTTTTATCCAAATTGAATGAATATTCCCAAACACACGATTAAACTTTTTTGAATGGGAGGGACGGGTTGCAGAAAAACAGCGATATAATAGCTAAGAACATTTTCAGTTATGTGACGTCATATCGAAATGGGAGACGGCTCTACGCGAGAAAGGTTCCGGGAAGTTCGAGAATTCCAGGGTGATCCGCCTCACGTATAGAAACCGTCTGTACTTCAAGAACTCGGTCCGCACAGAGACGGATAAAGAAAGGTTATTGCTGTGCTATCAAGTTAATCTACAAGGTGCGTACTGTTGAAATATAACGAATCTATAATACTTTACCACTAACAATCACAATCTCACTATATATATTTTGTAAGAGTAGATAACGGTGTTATTTCCACTTAGTGACCTGTCCAGGCCCTGCTCTTCATTGCCGCATAAGATGAAGAAAGAAAAAAATTAACATTTTCGCTTTCTGTAAACAAAGTACTTAACATTATATTAACATATATGTCGCATTGGAGGCCTAAGTCCAGCAGTGGACGTTTCCTGGCTGATGATAATGTGTCGCATTGACATCTAATTAATACTTGTATACTTAATATATTTATTTACAAAGTTATAGTATCTATTATGGCAGATAAATCCCTGCATCTAATGCCCGCCAATAATTTTCAAGAAAGACATGCACTGTTAATATGAAAAACAGTAATAATACACATAAATAGCACTTAGACCAATTACGTCTCAAATTTATAATAATTAAAATAAATTTGAAAAATAAATACAACAGAATTAACCAAAAACAATTGTTTTTATAAAGTGTCTAAAAATTTATACATCAATATCTAAATCTATACATAACTAAAATATTTTTTTTTAATTTCGTGCATGTGAAATAAGTTATGTCTTAAAAATTTCGATAAAATTGTATTCTCTTGGCAAAATATTAGATCCGACTTACTTTAAAAGGAATATTAATACTAACTCGTAACGCTTAACTAAACTTACACGATAAGAAGATCAGACGAAACGAATTAATGTGGAAATAAAACTCTTGGTGCTAATTTATAGGAATAAAATTTTGACTTTTCCAATTTTGAAAAAAAAAAACGTTTAATAATTATTTTCAGTTGTGGCGGGTCGCTTCCCCGTGACGCGCGAGTTGGCAGCGGAGCTCGGTGCTCTAATGGCGCAGCTGGACATGGGCGACTACTCGGCTACGAACAGCGCGCACAACCAACCACTGGCGCACAGGTTCTACCCATACAGATACAGGGCTGGCCTCACCAATGACGAATTGAGGTAATAACTTATCTATTTATGTATATCATATATCAAGCTTGCGTCTGCGCCGTTCCATGCAAAAGTTATGATAATTTTGGGTTGAATTTATCTCATGTTATAATGCTATTCTGAGTGGAGACAAATTGTGTAACTAACTCGACTTTGCTTCATATGTAGAGATGTACTGTGCATTTGGGCTTCTTCTCACCAGACGATAAGTGACGATAAGACCGTTGGTTACAAAGCGTGCTTATCCCAAAGCCTCAACCTAATGAGGCGTTGGCTGTGCTACCTTTCATACGGGTACACAACAGTGCTATTAACAATGCTGATTGGCGGCAGACTTACGTAAGTGCAAATCCATTAAACATTTAAAAAAATGTTCCATAAACACCACGCTGGAGGTTTGGTGATCGCAGTAACATGTTATTGTTACATAGGTACATGCTGCTGTCCATCTTGTAATTATTTTTATCTAGTTATCTTTTACGATACCCGGGGATGACATGGGATGGATGCGGTTACTATATTTCTCTATTTAGTAATCGAAAATAACTTAACTTTTTCACCAGGGACGTGGAAGAGAAACTCCGAGCGAAATGGATAGCTCTCAAAGGACGGAGCACTGCGGACTGCGTGCGGATATACCTCAACTGTACTCGCAAGTGGCCCTTCTTCGGTGCAACGCTGTTCCAGGCTAGGGTATGTGTACAACTTACTGGTTAAAATATAAAATAAAAGAGATGTTTCAAATTTGGCCTGCACTTGTACACTGTTTAAAAATTAAGTAATAATTTAAATATGTATTGAAAAATACTAGAATTACTTTTTTGCATTTATTTTAATCGTACAAAATCATTCCTTTTGTACTAAGTGACAGCGTCAAATGTCATTTTATTGACGCCATCTTTGTTTTAACGTCAAGTCTTACCTATTTCGTGCGTTTTATACGTTTTTGTACAAATAAACTAAATGAAACTATACAAAAAAGTTAACTAAATCGCTTTTATTTGATAATGGCCTTTTAAACTTATAAGTGTACAAGACCAGGCCTTGGCTGCATACATTCGCGGAACGTGTCTTTTACATTTTACGACGGTGTTCAGTCTTTGTAGCTTACCTCTCATTAGTGAGCTGTCTCTTTCTACTCCCAGCACTATGACAGATTTAGAGCTAGGATGAGCTACACAACTTATCTTTAAGTACTGCTGATAGTTGTGTCTAATTACCCGTTTGATTTACTAATTATTAACATAATACTGTGATGAAAATTATGTTTGCATTTACTGTTAATGACACTAGATACTGAATAAATGAAATGTTTAAGACGGAATTAAGAGACACTGTTCTAAGATATGTTGAACTGTTTATTTGCAGATAAAACAACCCGATCTGTCGATGGTGTGGCTGGCGGTGTCTGAGGAAGGCGTCACTGTGTTGGAGTTAGCTTCTATGTCCGTCATAGGACGGTATGCGCTCACATCCATTGGACTTTTTGGTGGATTGCAGGTGCGTTGTAATTTAATTTTTTCCATTTTTCAGTTTTACCGCCTCCGTGGTCTAATGTCTAAATGTTGGACTAAAAATATAGAGGTCCCGGATTCGATTCCTAGTGGGGTACTAGGTTTGGTTAACTCGCTCGTGTTACCGAAGTCTGCCACCAAACAGCAGTGTTAATAGCACTGTTGTGTTCCGGTATGAAAAGTAGCAGAGCGAGCGTCTCATTAGTTTGAGCCTTCTGGGTGCGCATGCTTAAGGTAACGCCTTATCATCACTTACCATCAGATAAGATATAGGCCAAGTGCAAACCCATCATACATAAAAAGTACCCTATAGGTTTTGATGCGCTCGCTAGGGAAATCGTCATAATAAGTGGCATAAACGTCCATATCTTTTTATTGCGTTGACTTAGAAGTTTGATTTTTTTCACATCCTATATGGAATCCTTTTTGCCTTTTGAGTGGATAAAAAAAATTGACATGTAATTGTTTATTTCCAGGATGACCTGATGATGTTGATAGACGCCGAAGACGCGACCAGTCCGGTGCACAAGATGTTGATCAGCCTCAATAAGCCAAAAGTAAGTATGCTTTTTACTTTTAGGCATGCTCATGTCTAAAAGTCATCATTTCCGGGAAATGACCACTGCTGGACATATGCATTTTACATAGTATACTACAATGACCGGTCTCGAGCCACTTGCAGCCAGCGACTCCCCGCGAGCTTTAGTAGGTCGCCCAACAGTGGACTTCTGAAAGGAATGATGATGATGAGTAATGTTTTTAGAGTTTCGTACCAAAAAAGTACAGTTCAGTACAAAAATATGTATCCACTTTTGAACCTTGTTACATTCATCCTTTCTTGTGTCTATGCAGTATGCTGAGGGAAATGACAATTAAGATGAATGTGACATGGTACTAAAGTGGATAAAATATTTTTGTACTTGAGTGTCCCAGCGGGACTTTGACTGAAGGTAAATCAACGCTTGGCCACAATCCCACCTGACGGTAAGCGACGATGTGGACTACGATGATACGCGTTGGTCTACAACGTGTACAAAAAAGGAGTGATAAAACTTAAGTGCGGTATATGTTAGGTAAGGTTTTACCTTTGGAGCAGTAGTAGATATCTGTAAACCATACGAATCTGGAGAAAAACTAATTTAAAATATTGACTAAAATTTTTGAATTTCATCCCTATCCTAGTTCTACATGTGTCAATAACCCCTAAAACCAAAGATAAGATCATTCATCATTGACCCCAGTGCTCGCGTTGGAAAACAAACATTTAGGGTTGTCAAAAATTACGACGTTACACCTATGAAATAAATATATATGGAAATTTAAACTTACCTTTACAACGCTGCTACTTTCACAGTGTATTCTATACAAGGGATATACCCACCTTTAAGTATTATCACTCCTTTTTTGTACACGTTGTATAAGGTGCCGTTCACACTCCACTTGAAGACTAAAGATTCCGCAGTCCGTCCGTCCGTCATGGGCAGCATTTTTTCAACTGTAATAGGTAGACTTGTAATTCACAATGTATGTATTATTATACTATAGCCGCTATAAAAACATATATTTTTTAAGTTAAAGGGAACCATATTTGAAACGTTTTAGCTCGATCTTGCATTAAATAGTTTCCACTTTCTCTATGATCAAAAATGAAGTCATTCTGAGACTCCGATACGACGTAAATGAAGTAAAAAATAGAATGTATTATTATTATTTTGTTTTCTCTAAATTAAAACTGAGTCACATTAAGATACTTTACTTCACAGATGGCAGAGCTGACTCATTTAATAGCGGACTACAAGAACGCCATGCTACGACCAGGCGGACCAGGCACTCCTCAGATGAACTCGCTAACAAGGAACGGCAGCCATCGCTCCATACGGAAACCAACCTCGACCCTACCTCACTCGAGCCCCTCCACTTTACCACACACACACCACTTGAGCCAATCTCACCACACCCACCACACAACTGGACACAACACACTCAACTCCCACGCAACAACTATGACCTTAGGCTCGGATAGAAACGCAACGTTAACACTTAGTTCACACACGTCCACGTTCAATCAACACGGCGAGGCGAGGGTGCTGTCTCACGGACAACCGGACATATTGAAGTCCACGCCTGATCACCACAGGAGCGACAAGAAGAGATCACATACCCAGGACAGTGGTGTCGCGTGATTAAGAGCTGAAAAGTGAAACTAGACTTGCGCCAAATGGATTGCTTTAGTGTGATAGTGACATGTTGAAGGGTTTCGCGTTGACTTATCAAGCAGAGAAGTGATATGGTAATTTTGTGTGTGTATGATTGAGGAAGAGAAAAAAGGCGGGTTTTCGTTTACAGGAAAAGTATGTTTGTTACAGTCGGCTCAGAAGTTTTTTGTGTGGATCTCTTCAAGCAGCTATTAGTATTATTGTACGTCACTAGATGGCGTTTTAGTATTATTATTTGAATTTGGAACTCCGTCTATGAATCGATGCATTTTGTAAGCAAAAGGTTGTATACTTCAAGGTTTGACTGTAACATGCAGGGAAAGAGAGCTTGAATCTGATTTGAAATTGTAAAGAATTTACGGGAGCCAGTTGCGATTGTGTGAGAACAACGGTCCAAAGTTACGATTGTCCTACCATTCCACCAACGTAATTTTAGCGAGCGAACTACTAACGAAAATAATTCTAAATATACCTCATATTTTGTAGCTAACTAACGATTCAGCCTTTTATATCATTGGCTTTATTATTAACTAGCATTTTAAATAATTTTATACTATTGATTTTACCATAGAACTGTTGCTATTTTTATATTTTCAGCTTACAGAATGTGTAAAGATGTGTGTATGGAATAAATCATTGTGTTGTATGAGTATGAATGAAGTCTGTATGCCCAATTTTTGTAGCTACTTATACATATGTGCAGGGTATAAAGCTATGTAGGTAATACCCTAGTGGTAGTGTTCACTTAGGTCGCCTCGTGTGACGATATTTCAGGATGGTGCGGAAGATTTTGAAAAATAAGCCTAATAAATGATTCCATGCATTTAAATAGTTTACTTTTGATATGGAAGTGTGAAGGAACTATTAGGTATTTAACGTACCTATATTTAGACCTAACCTAAACTTGAATCTGAAATTGAATACTACAAATTAGAAACTAAATCTCTTTACAGGACAAATGTTTAGTATTGATCTCTACAAGAATCTAAGTAAGCTCCGAGTCGGGGAATGAATCTCAATCAGTATAACATGGGACTCGATTATTATAAGAACAAAAATCACACAGTTAATGTAAAATGTATCAATTGAAGAGTCACAAGATTGAAACGTCAATAAAATGTATTGATATTTTTTCGATTTAGCGTCTTCATGCGGTAGTGTGCGGAATCCTAATACTAAATGGAAATCAGTTTTCGCATTCCAGACAACAACAAAATGCCTAGAAAATATCCATATTAGTCAATATAACCTCTACTGGCCTAAGAGTTCCAACATATTCTGAGTTTAAATAATTATTTTTAACTTGCATTGTTATTTTATTTCGCTACTATTGCAGGTACCCCGACTCCGAATGAATGAAATGCATTTTTGTATTATTTTAAACTAAATTGAAATTTATCTCATTTTTATACGAATTATGTTGTTAGTTTACACATTGACCTACGTCATGACATCACAATTCTAAGTTTTTATTTTTTGAATATATTAGATACAACAAACGGAAAAACATACAGATGTAAAATAACATTTTAACAACTGGAAATCCCTACGTACAAGCGACTAAAATCAAAACTATGTCGGCGAATTACTTTGTATGTTGGGAGATATTGGCATAACTACACGAACGATGTTTCCCTTATGTTACTTATAGTCAATGCTGTCGGGAACGATCACCAAAGTTGGTAATCTTTAGCAAACATCGATCGTATTGTTGGGCAAAGATTGTTGTCGTTCGCGTAGGCATGGCCAACGCCATTTCCTCAAGCGAGTCTCCGCTGCGATTCCCTGGAGATATTGCGAGATAATATATATATTTAGCTCAAATAGTAACTACGAAATTTAGTGGCGCTAGTAAGACTATCGCTGCGAGACTCGCGTCGATTTGGCGCCTAAGATCCTGCATCACCAATTCCTGACACATTCATTCATGTGTGACGAATCTTGACGATTGACTAATTTTAAAACGTTTCTAGTTGTGTCAGTGCTTGCGTTTAGGTTTACGAAGTAAAAGTTTGGTTTCGTTTACAAAGAATTGACATTTCCACATTTTTAATCACCTTGAGTTGCGTACGTGCCACACGATTGGTCTGAAGCTTTCAGTTTTGGCCAACTCGGTTACTTTACAATGTTGGGGTTCATGCGTGAAATAGTATACTTCTCATCTGAAAAATCGAAACGTTAGTTTATGTTTTCTGAAGATTATCAGAAAAATGTGTATATTTAGGAATATATGTCAAATGTTGTTTAATAGTGTGAATAACATGAGGTTTTCAAATCCTAATCAAATGTTAATGTTCTAAATTCAAATAAAATTTTCATAGGTTTTTCTGATAATCCTTAAACATAAAATTGCAAGGTGTATCAAGGTGTGGCGTTAGTCAACCGTCAAGATCCGTAGCCATAATATCAGGAAGCGGCGATAAACCATTACAAGCTTATGTTTGCTAAGACAGCGTTCTCGTTGTACCAAAATGGCTATTGGCTACACAGAAACATGAAGTAGGTATGTCTAGAAAGTTCCACTGCGTTTGGACACATCTATATTTTCAGGCGTGTTGCTAAAAGGCAAGGTATGGTTTCTATGGCCATAATATTCAATGTCTTATTTATTTCATTTGAAGGGCCACACTGGTTCCTAACCTTACTATATGATTGTTTAATAACAACGGTCTGATGTCATTTTGAGCTAGATCCGTTACGAAATCGCTATCTTAGTAAATAACAGCTTTATTCTTAGCCTGGCTATATTGTGAAGATTTACGAGAGTAAATCAAAACTGAATAGAACTAGTTTTATAAATGTTAGTTATTGTCCATTGAATAGCTCCTGAAGGAAACTATATTGACCAATTCGCTTTGCCGTAGCAGACTGGTAAATTCAAAAATGTAATCGCCATGTTAGGAAGCCGTCTTGTCAAATTTGTCGTACAAATTGTTTTCAATTCAATAGCTTTTTTTATACCAAAATGAGTAGCGTTGTTCAACCCGTTTTTATAGACGTATTAGTTATAGGAATTGGTCATTCGGACATTTGCCATAGTCCAAAAATGTACGCCATCTGTTAGAGCTGTGAGCTTTGACAATGAAAGTTTGTCAATTTGACATTTAGGACCAATGATTTGGTGCCATCGTGATTGGTCGAAGGCCTGATCCGTAACCATTATAAACAGCACAGCCCCGTTTAGTTGAATGGCTAATTAAGCTAGATGTCACGTGTGAAATCAAATTACTTTTTTATTACATAAATAAATACATTTACTTAAGATTTTTGAACTTTTTTTGCCATTTTTTGCCACTATATTCATTGAAAGTCACATGTGACAGTATTGATTACGACGAGCATAATTTGAACCTACTTTAATTTGAATTGAGTTTTTTAACATTTAATTGTCTAATGGCGTACAATGTGAACATTTAAGTAAACTGAATGAATTGTAAACGATTTTTTATGTATATCAAAGGATATAGACCATATTTCATAGTTCCAAATATTAGAAAATGGCTGCTTTTATTAATTTTGAAAATACATTTTTGGATTGCACTTTTTGCATTACACTACATAACTGTTAATATATTTATGTAAACATAGGTTAATGTACATTTTACATGTAGACCTTTTTTAATAATTGAAAGTAATTTAACTTTGTTTAAGACGAATGGCTAAGTTATATTATAAGTTAGTGTTTTAAGTATTTATTTTGTTTTGGAATTGGTTGTTTGTATAAAATAATTTGGATTATTTTTTAATGTATTTGTATTATTTGTGGCCTAAGACCGAAGACTAAACAGAAGGCCTGTAATTTTATATTATTTGTGATTAATGTACTATTTTGTGACGATACAAGAATAAACGTGTATAAATTGATATCGAATGGAACGTGTTTTAATTTTTGATCGCCAGTAATCTATTAAACTTGTGGATCTGTGTGAGCGCGCTTCCATCTATAGGCTTTTTCGTCACTTAACATCAGATGATATGAACATGAAAGTACCAGGATCTCATGCCTTAGTGCTAGCGCGCACTGCGGTGCGGCGAGTTGCGGGTTCGGTTTTCAAACCGGTGCGGTTTTTCTGCCGCAGTGCCAAATCACAGGTATGCCGCATGCGCGTTTGCGGTTGAACAACCGCAGTGCGCGCATCTCTACTGTGATTCATACATAAGAGATTTTTGCGGTAGCAAACCGCACTGGTTGCTGCCGCAGTGCGCGCAGGCTCTTAAGTGGAGTTTATCCACAAAATTCAAAGAGAGAAAAAGAGATACAGTCGTGACATATCGTCTCTTTGTCATTCCCCAATATTTTTTATAATTATAATTTTTTTCAAGTAAGTAAAATAAGTAAAACAGCAGAAATTTTTAAATTATATGAACATTTGAATTGACAAGACGAGATACTATGGAACACACAAAATGTAGAAACTGAAAAGCGGTATGGCTCGATGTCTGGAGTCTAGATTTTTAGCGTAGAGCGCACCGGAGAGTTATAAAGATTATAAAAACAGAAGCCACGCGTTTTCTTTTCGAAAACGAAGAACTCCAACTGACTTAAGAAGCATTACCAGATTCGCAATTCACCAGATTCTCAACTTGTTCTTAACTAAACAAATTCGCAACTCACCAGAAGTACAATAAAAAGCAAAACAAATTACACAAAAAAACAATTAAAACTTTAACATGCAGGTCATAGATTCCCAAACTTTTATGTGCGACCCGCGGGTTAAGTCAGTCGACTATAAAAAGCAGCCATGTGCTTGTCAGGCCACGCGCAGTGTAGGGTTCCGTAATTGAACTGTTTTTATAAAAGGAAATTTTGAATGAAATTTTCATTATGACCACTCCAATCCATGTATATTTCATTATGACCACTCCAATCCATGTATATTTCATAATTTGGTCGACTATTACCTGTTAACCGGTAAATATATCGGTCGAAATAGTTTTCCTTAGTTCAGTATATAAGCTACGACTGATAATTCTTGTCAAAAATTATCTCTTTAAAACTTAATATTTCACAAACGACAATCGAAGAGATGTTCCTAGACCCTAAATATTTTTCTATTCAACTATATTTTTCAAGATTTTATTGTACCATTTTGTCCGCGTGATTAATCTGTATAACCGGTTCAAGCGCCAACACTTTCAGTATTTAGATGAGCCAGAAGCGGCGCTTTTTAGAAATGTTTTGCACTCGGCCTTAATTTCACCTATTGGCCGATAATGCCATTGGATGTAATGCGTGCTCACCCTGAAGGCACGTATTCCAACGCTAGCGTGGTTATTTGTATTTTAATGTGAGAAAAAAAAAATATCGTAATTTTATGACAGGCGCGTATTATAACATATTTTATGATGATTCGCGATTTCTAAGTTGTAGCTGATAGGGCAAAAAGCTACTTTCTCTGTGTTAGTTTGTTTTCCTTTACAGGTCACATTTCTCAACCGATCTATACCGAGTAAAATAATTGTAGTAAATCTGCTTACGTAATACTTGAACGGCCCCTAGGAAGGACAAATCCATAAACTAACTCATCTTCGCTTTTATGATATTCGTATGGAAATCCATACGAAGCCACGGCGAGTTAACTAGTTGTAATAGTATAGATAGAGGTCTAACAAGGACGAGGCAAGGCACCTCAGTATTTTTCACGCATGCGTCGTGCGGCCGTTGAGCGGCGAAGATGTCTTCAATAGAATTAACAGTCAACGGGAATAAAATATCAGGTACGTACAATCATAAAGTATGTAAAATGTTTTTGTTATTATTCAGTTTAATTGGCACTTGCCTGTTTTTAAATTTTTGCGATTTTCCACAAGTATGTAGAGTCCATTCATAATCTGTATCTTTAGAACATAAAGATCATCCCTGTCTGACTGATTAATGAATAAACCGCTTGTCATAGTGACTTGAAAATTGGAACATATAAAGATAAAGAAAATGTATGATTACATTTAAATCAACTTTCAATTACATACAAATTAAAATTTATTTACGTAAATATATTATTGCAGCCCATGACGATGTACCACTAAGATTTTTTTAAATGAGGGTGAAAATGTGGTTTATTGGCCAATTAATCTAGAATCTAAAATACGAAACACTTGCAATGAGAATTCCACCTTACTTAATTTTTAAGCCTTTTTAGATTTTTGTATGTTCGCCAATTTTGAACTGATTTTGTGATTTTTTGTTGAATGAGTAGTTCAAATTCTAACTGTGAACGATTCTTAAAAATTGGTTCCAATTAAATTTGAAAACAAAACCTAGTCCACCGCTAATGTTTGCTAAATATAGAATCCTGTGCTGAATCACTGGACAACGGTTAATGTAAGTGAATTAACGTTTCGAATGAAAATAACATAAAGGTAATAATGAATGAACAATTTGAAAACGTTGAAAACACGGCCTGCGCTTCGGCTTCGCCTCGTGCGTGAAATACCTCGACTATAATATCCAGCTTACCGTACTTGCATCGTAATGTACTATTATGCCAATTAATTTGTTTTATAAAAAATACCTTTGAGTAATAAAGTAAATATTACTTACGTATGGACTTATTGTTGTCGCATTCATTGTGATGGTAAATATATAGTTTTAATCTGTATAAATAAAACATAATTGACCTTACTAGATTAAACCGTGACCATCGTTTACACTTATTTGCTGGTCCCAGTCAGAAAACGAGAAACAGCTTTGTGTTTATTATTTTCGAGCAAAGAAATACTCTAATTACCTACTGCGTGGTTTAGCCAACTTACTACCTTAGCCGCCTTACTGTCAAAAACACTGTATTGGGCAAATAAATAAAAAATAAGTAAACAGGTGAACTCACTTTCGTATTTATGGTATTGGTTATAGTAATAACTAACTAGTTCTATCTATCTATTATAGACTATAGTATACTTTGACGATAGGTTTTGTAGTTCAGTAGGCCAATTTGACTAGTTAATTAGAATATGCTAGATCATAGATAATAGCTTTTCTATCTACTGTGATGTGATTATCTTTTGTTTGGGAAAGCTTTGAAAAAATATCACAAAATATGGATATAATTGAAACAGCCGTGCTGATTACTTTGTCCTTAAATGCAAACAGTTTTCGTTTTCGTTGACGTGTGAGGCGAGGCATATTTCAAATGAATAGCAAAAATGAGCTCATTATTGAAACAGACATACTCGTAATATACATATTTCTTTATCGATTGCGTATGATGTAGATTCAGGTGATAATCAATTTCATATAAAACGTACTTTTCTAACATTTATTCAAATAAGATTCATCAACATTTTGGTTTGTGAAACATAAAGTCAAATTGTTGTATAGTATAGTGACACGGAAAACGATTTCTTTTATGTGCAACTTCATGATGCATCAGATCATCAGATAATCATGTATTGATATTGTAAATAACAACCCCATCTAGCGGCAAATTGGCTGACTGAATGCGTAACGGATATTGTTATCCACAAAAAAGTTTTACTCTTATAAAATGCATTGATTGGGATGACCTGATATAATTATACCATAAATTACGGTGTGACCTTAGCTTTAGAATATGACCACCCCATTTCCTCCCGTGATGTCGTAAAAGGCGACCAAGGGAAAAATCTAGCGAACGACAGGAGCATCTTACTGCAACTGCAATACACCGACCAGGCGTGATGATAATGACAAATCCCCTAACGTAAAGTACGATGTGATCAACGATGGGAGGCTAATGTCTAAAGGACACCAACACACCCATATTATTTTAGAAAATTATTTATGTAAAATAGCCTTTGTTTACCATGTTTAGCCAACATTAAGTTAGGTTATCCCTATCGCTTCATATATACTTCTTTTTACACACAATCATATCATCACGTGGCCTCCATTCCTCCATCATTACTGGATCATACTTAAGTAAATGTAGAATCGTTCATGTAATGTTTTCGTGCCCGCCGTGGGCCGCGTCGTCATCATAGACATGATTGTTGTCATTACAGTCATTACAGCATGCCAGGTGTAGAGCATCGGTGCTCAACATTTTTACTGGAACGTGTCAAAGTTATTCTAAGTACATTGACTAACGCAGTAAAATTAATTTAACGAGTAGAAATGTCAAGTAGAAATTGCGGAAATTGCGTCCTATAATAATTTTTCTATCAACAACCACTTAGTAGATTGCTATCATCAAACCGTCTAGTTAATCTACTCATAATATAAATCTGAAAGTGTTTGTTTGTCCTTCGTATACATCACAACGGAGAGTCAGAATGATTTGTTTTTGTATAGGGATAGATGAAGGCTCGGAAATAGATTGTTTATGTATGATGGGTTGGCACAATGCCTTCATCTCATCACCCTCAGAAGACTTTCCTTTCATATTGGACCAAATCAGTGTTATTAACACTGCTGCTTTGCGGCAGACTTAGGTAACATGGTGGTAGCTAGCCAGGCGGACATAGAAAATGCCCTGCCACTTACCAATCCGAGTACCAATTGGTATCCCCATTAGGAATAGAAATAAGCTGTATACACTATAGAAGAGCGGGGTCCCCTAATACAAGCTATCTTAAGCTTAAAAGGAGTACAACAAAACCTGTAAATTAATTGTAGTAGATGATGCAATAAACATTTTAATTGCAATACATTTTGACAATCGAGCCCGGGACCTCAGGATTGTAAATCCATGCGTGTATCCATTAGGTCACAGAGGCGGTTAGATATGCTGCTTGTCATCGAATTAAAAGTCGTCACGACTCCCCTAAAAACAAATGGTCTAACCTATCATTGTTCTGGTTAATTTCTAGTAAATGCCGGCACGCCGCGAAACACCACTTTGAATGCGTACATCCGCTACGCGCTGGCGCTGCCCGGCACGAAGGCGATGTGCAAGGAGGGAGGCTGCGGCGCGTGCATCGTCACCGTGCGCGCGCGCAGGCAGACCAGCGGACGCGTAGAGACATTCTCCGTCAACTCGGTAGGTATTTAACCAGCTTAAGCTTATCATCGACAGCCTATATATGTATCAACTGCAAGGGCTCAGGCCTACTCTCCTACCACAGAATGTGTGGGCCAGAGTCCATCACGCGGGCCCAGTGCGGATTGGTAGACTTCACACACACTGTTGAATTTCTTCTCCGGAGTGTGCAGATTTCCTCACTATGTTTCCCTTCACCGAAAAGCCAGTGGTAATAATATTTATCATTCGTACATAAATTCCAAATAACAAATTGGAGCTCATTGGTACGAACGATCGAACCCAGACGTCGATTGTTCAAGGACTGAGCTACTACGGCTATAGCTTATGTAAAACATGAAATCAAACTAAAGAGGAAACTGAGACAATCATCTCAACAGCAGTCTGCTCGGTGTCGTCGGACCACGCACTGACGGCCCGATGCTGTGACACTGGTTATGACTACATGCGGCGGTCTAGGAGCATTTAATCACTACGGCGGCGGTGTCCCGATTCAAAATGTCGACAATAGGATATTTTAAATTAGTTTTCAGGGTTCCGTACCCAAAAGATAACCAACGGGTCCGTCAGTCTGTCTTTCAGCGGACTGTATCTCATGATCCGTAATAGGTAGGCAGTTGAATTTTCATAGAGTCCGTGTTTCTGTTGCAATAATTACATTGTTTAAATTAAGAATTGCGCGATTGAATTCGGCAGGTGCATTCGTTAAAGCATTGTTGGTTGCATATTAGCTTACCTATTATTTATGATATTCAGAATGTTAATTATTCATATTATGTACGGAACCGACTTACACTTTTACTTTGAAGTTACAGTTAATGGTTATGTCAGTTGAAAAATATCTTCTATAATTTTTTAAAGTTAGACATAAAACTTGTTACGACGTAAAGCATTCAAATAACTTTAAAATATTTCTTTCTGGGTAACGAATATTTCAATTTTGTAATTATTCACGCCATAAGACGAAAAATCCTCGTCAGTTTAATTTAGCCTTCCTTACTTTAAATATTTGATTTTTTGTTATAAATATGTTACAGTGTCTAGTGCTGATATTCTCATGTCATGGTTGGGACATCACCACCATCGAAGGGCTGGGTAACCGTCTCGATGGGTACAGCGAGATTCAGAAGAGGATAGTTGCGTTCAATGCCACCCAGTGCGGGTACTGCACGCCTGGGTGGGCGATGCATTTAAACAGGTAACTTATTGTGTGTTAGATCTACCACGATCTGCACTTTATTATCGTATCAGTTTTATATAAGTGTATACAATAATTTGAGCCCCATTTGTACTACCTCACCTGTAGTCCACTAGTAGTACTCACGGGGCATAGAAGACGGCAGGGGGCCGAACTTCTTAGATATGATAAACATGTTTATATTCAGGGTATTCAGGATAACACATACATAGACACATAATGATCGACTGTAGAAGTGAGAGAGTTGAATAGAGTGTAATTTTATCGTGTAATTATAGCGCATACCCTATAAGAAACCTGTGTTCCAGTTTTGAACTCCACAGTGAGCTGTCACCAAAAAGCCTTTTGTAAATCTAAAACATCAATTATATTCATCATCGGTAGGAATATTTTGTTGTCATTGTAAGATGTTTCTTGTTATTTCGTGAAATAACAGTGTTTATTTTTAGTAACGTAATTTTTTGGATCATACTTTTCAGCTTATTGAACAAAAATTTATCAATGGCAGAGATGGAGAGAGCTTTCGGCAGCAATACTTGCAGATGCACTGGCTTCAGACCTATCTTAGATACTGTCAAGTCATTTGCAGTCGATGCAAGTCCCAGTCTTTGTCAGAAAGTTGAAGATATTGAAGATTTGAAACTATGTTTGAAAATAAAGTCTTCGTGTGAAAGAAAATGTTCAATTGATAGCGAAGATGGTGATTGGTGTATCATACCAAACGATCTGAGCTCAATAAAAAATGAAGAAACTATATGTTTGAACTTTGGAAAAGAAAAGTTTTTTAAAGTATATGACGAAGAAGAAATTTTTGATGTAATTGATAAATATGGTGAAGATTCTTACATGTTTGTGGATGGAAATACTGGAAAAGGTAAAAAACTCTCTATGGAAATGCGTAAAAAAATTAGTTGTGATTTTACTGATTGGAGTAATATTTGGTTTCAGGAATCCTAGAAAACTTTGTATATCCTCGTCTGTTGATTGACATTAGTGATGTCCAGTCACTTAAGAGGGAACAGCAGGTAAAAAATTTCATACAACAAGGCATAGCTGTTTGCTACCCCTAAACCTCCACCATTTGTGACGATTTTTGGACACATGCAAGATCTTACCGAAAACTAAGACCGTTGGTTTTGCTTTTTTCAATATTTTGTCTACAATTAGAATTATGGGCATCTCAAAACTCAAAATTTCAGAAAAAATTTCTTTCAACTTATGGTACTCATTATTTAGAGTAAACGTAACATTTTCAGAAAAAGCAAAACCAACGGGCCTAGATTATTCTTTGATAAAGAGAATAAGATCAAAATGATTGAATTTGGCTAACGTTTCGTTGAGAAAACAGCTATATCCCAAACCCTTAATTTCACGGCAAAACTAGGCAAATACCAAAAAAAGCTTCAACTGTCCTTCTCGCACAGTTCGGTTCGGGAGGCAGGGTACACTATATCACAACTATATACTGTGTATTATATGTATAAAAATAAAGTAAGCATTCATTAGTGATGTCAATAAGCTTTATCGATTTTTTCGACTAATAGTGGTGGGAAAAATATATCGATAGTTACCTCTTTATCGACCTATCATGGTTTTACCTGTTAGTTTTAATGTTTAGACTGATCTAAATAAACAAATATAAAGACAAATAATTCTATGGAAATTTATATTATCTCTAGAACAGAATATTTTTCCCTGAAATTCTAAAAGTTGTTACGGTAAACATTAAAATGATTTTGTTGGTTATGTTGTGATGTGTGTATGTGAAAATGGTTATGTTACGTTTGAATAATTAAATATGATTTATGAATAAGTGACTTATTTTTCAAATATTTTTTAAAATGTTAAAGTTCGAGTCGGACTCGCATACATAGGGTTCCGTACCACTGTAAAATATCTAAACAGAAAAACACAGAAAAAACATAACATTTATTGCATGGACATACGTTTATTTATAACTTTTATTATTATTATTTATTATTATTGAAAGTTTTGAGAGATAACGAGAAGTTATATTGACAGCAAATCGCTACGGAGGCTATATGACCCGACACTTTACTGAAGATATCCCGGAGATCAGCCAGCAAGAGCTTGAAATGGCTCTCCGACAACTCAAAAACTCCGGTCAAGTGCAAGTCGGACTCGTGCACCGAGGATTCCGTACAGAATATGAATTAATGACATACTGAAAATCATAAATAATAGGTACGGTAATATGCACCCAACAATGCTCTACCGAAAATGAAATTCTAAGTTAAATTACATGCTACGAAGTTAAGTTTGTAAACATTAAAAAATCAATTTTACTGTGTTACAATTAAAAAATTCAGATTTATTCCTATGGTTGTGCTGTAAAAACATTCTTCTTGCCAAATTTCAAGACATTCGGTCAACGGGAAATACCCTATAGATTTCGGTTCCTTTGAATTTTGTACGGAAATGGTCTAAAATACAGCTATATCTTTTTATTGCGTTGACCTATAAGTTTCATTATTTCACAGATCTAAGGGACAGCAGACTTCAGTATTCGATATCAAAGTGATCCTCTAAGGATTCCTTTTTTCCTTTTGAGGTACTTAAAATATAAAATATAGTATATGAAGATATGAAGCATGACAATAGGAAATACGATAGATTTACCTGATATTTGTTTACTCTGGCCACCTATTTGATTTAATAAGTAATTATTTTTCGTTTTGTAGATAACCTCAACCTTTTCTTATTTCCTTATTTCCATATTAAACAAAATCTGAAATTCAAACAAAACGAAAAAATATAGTACTTGAAAGTATGCCGGTTGCCATTTTTATAGTCCCGTGTTTAACAAGAAACCCTTATAGTCTTGTAGTTTCGCTTTGCCCCTCTATTTTCGGTTTAAATCAGAGACTCGTAGTACTAAAACCTGTAATATATAGTAGTATTTTATTATTATTCATGTCGACAAATAAAAACTTGAAATATTTTTTCCCAGTTATACATCTCATACACTTACAACGGGATTTTTAACTCGTCTATTCCATTGTGTGAAGTGTCGTGAAATTACAGTTTTTAACCGACTTCAAAAAAAGAGGTTATCAATGCGACCTGTATGTATAATATTTCCAGAACTGCCCAGTTTTCATATATGTTAGTCTATACCAGCTTCTAAAGAAGTGTGCCAAATTTCTAAAGTGTATGTATGTTTATCCTTGCATATATCCGGAACTTACCTAGGTATTGTTAAACTTAGGGAAGACCGCAAGTTTCATCAAAATCGGTTCAGTCGGTTTTTGAGACTGGGAATGTTAAGTGTGTATTAGTTAAATGTTTGTTACCTCAGAACGTTTGACAGGGTGAACCGATTTGGATAATTCTTTCTTATTTGAAAGTTGATGCTTTCCGTGTGGTCCCATTTCAATTTGGTCCGGTTCTTAGAATGGAATCCATAAGAAAACGATATACATCTTAAATTTTCCTTAATAAAAGTAGACTTTTAGGGCAGTTGAAGTCGGTTTCTAGTTCTTTTTGAACGCTTTAACTTGTTAGGTCTTAGACTCTAGCAGTTTAGGTACTAAAACACATCTAGGTCACCTAGAGTATCGTTGGAAGACGAACGTTCGGATATGGTGAAACTAAAAGGTTTCTTTGTTGACTGTAGAACCCTAAAATGGCAAAGTCATAATTTATGTTGTATTTATATGTGATAGGTACTTACTAGTCAATTATATCAAATACAACCACAGTATGTCGAGACTAATCCAATATGCGAACAATAATTTCTCAAAACGTCAAAAAAGGGTTGACGCACGCTCACGTCAAGTTTATTATAATTTTGAAAAATACACTCTAGCCCAGGCGGAGGGGTAGCGTCTATGCGCGTCGCGGCAGGGGCCTCTTTGGGAGGTTACGCAGCGTTATTTGTGTGAGTGAAAGCATGTGAAAGGCTGTATGTGTGCGTACCGAATCGCGACAGCAATAACATATTGAAATACCTACTATTCTACGGAGACTTTGCTTCATATCCCTCTTAAGAGTTACGAATTTGATCAAAACTTAGTTCTTGGCGCTAACATTTCTATAGAAGACTGTATAATGATATTTAAGGACACTGCTGTATCAAGAAGCGATGAATTTGCATATTTAGATGAATTTGCAAAACACTTTGATCTGATTGCTCACATCCCAGTAAGGAAGGTGAATGCTGTTTTGAAATTGAAAGTGTATGATAATCATATTTCATTACAACATGCAAACAAATTTTGCAATTTTAAATTTACACTTTTAACTATTGTTTTTCAGATTGGTTCCTTAGCTGGAAATTTAATGATAAAACATGCGGTGCCCTCGTATCAATCAGATGTGTTTCTGTTACTGTCGAGTGTTGGTGCAACCATTACGATTCGTAAGTACTGTAAAGTTGGCATGAAAAATATTTGTTTAATTTTTTTACTTAGAATACTAGTTCTGCAGTAATGTTAGAATGATATTTGTGTAAATGATTTTAGGAGACATCAGCTGTGCAAAAAAAATCTTGACAATGGAAGATTTTTTGAACTACGATATGCGAGGAGTACTCATGGTCAAGATAGAGCTACCACCTTTGAGTAGTTCACATATTTTCAAGAGTTACAAGGTGCTTACGACATATTAATATACAACACTTGGTTCATTGTAAATACAGAATACTTAATTCCTACAACAACAGCTTTTTCGTTGAATAGTGCTTAATTGTATTTTTAAACTCTGAATCAATTAAATTTCAGATTATGCCTAGACACCAAAATGCTTTAGCAATCGTGAACGCCGCGTTCCTTGTTAAACAAAATAATGGCGTTGTAAAAGAAGCAAGCATAGTCTACGGTAACATAGCGCCTGATTTCATTCATGCTGCACAAACAGAAGCATATTTAGAGGGGAAAAATATTTTTGCAAATGAGACTGTACAAGCTGCTATTAAAGTTTTAAAGAATGAAATTATACCTAAAGAAAATCCACCAGAGCCATCTCCCGACTGCCGTAAGAAAATGGCTATTGGAATTTTTTATAAGGTATTAAATTGCATTAACTATTTAGATTATTTTTATATATTCAATTATACAAAGCTAAAGCTATACTCAAGACGTTTTAGCACTTCGCGTTTAAAGTTTTATTTTTTTTAAGGATTTTCTGTTTTTACTCTAGTTATGAAAAAATAAATAGTACAGTGAAATAAATTACATAACTTCACTAGATATAAAAATCCAACGTTGGTTATAAAATCAATTCAAAACAAAAATAACCTAGTCTCCATGTCTAACCTAGTCTCTCACCTTTACGTATAGAATCATTGCTTCGTCTTTAAAGTATTTAATTAAATATTCATAATCTCATATTTTTGGAAAATTCATTTTTTTAAATCAATGCAGCGAGTGGCGCCCCATAGCTTTTCTAACTATCATCTATTAAAAACAGAGAAAACGAAATGAAGCCTTCAGTTATAGAAGCATTACTGTTTGGTGACATTCAGATATAAGTACAGCCAGACTGACAAAGCAAAATACTCCTTTTTTATATATTATATTTACAATAATTACACGACAGTGTGAAGTCAAAAGTAGGCCATATTAGCTATAGCAAATTAGTGATTTAATCTTATTTTCAGTTTATTTTAAACATATGTCCCAAAAATATGACGGCAGCTCGATACCGCACCGGAGCTGAGCTATTGACTCGGCCACTGTCCGATGGAAAACAAGACTATCAGACAGATTCTTCTTTATACCCGCTGAATTATCCTGCACCAAAATACGAAGCGTTGATTCAAAGTGCTGGAGAATCCAGATATTCCAATGATATACCACCTCTGCCTAGAGAAGTGTTTGGAGCGTTCGTGTTGTCTAATGTACATTCTGGAGAGCTGGAATCTATTGATACTTCTGGAGTACTGGTAATTATTAAAATGTTTTTATTTCTTAAGTCTTCAACGTTCTTTCTGATGTCAAAATTGTGTCCTAATACAAAGAGTGTTTCATTTTAATGAAATGCAAAATACCTTAGTTTTAACCATCGATTTTGATAATTTTTATAACGTGTAATAGTGTGTACAAGTGTTAAACGTTTCGGAACTACACTATGAATGGCATATTTAGAATTGTACAGATTTAGAGATTACAGCTATAACCTTTTTGTTTATAGAAGAATAAGGGTGTTCTATCTGTATACACTGCCAAAGATATACCCGGAAAAAATTCTTTCACTCTTCCCGGTATACCACTGGAAACTGAAGATGAAGAGATACTAGTCAGTAAAAGCATAAAGTTCTATGGTCAACCAGTAGCTGTTGTTGTAGCCGATAGCGAGGAATTAGCGGTGAATGCAGCCAAAGAAGTGAAAGTGGCATATAAAAATGTTTCTGCGCTCCCTATACTGACTATAGATTTAGCTAAGAAAGACAGTAAAAGATATGCTCCAGGCGATGCCACTATTGATCCTAAGGGCAAAGGAACTGATATAAAGAAGGTGATTAAGGGTGTATTCGAAGTTCCGGGACAATACCATTACTACATTGAGCCAATTACTACCGTAGTTGTACCTGTAGACAATGGGATAGAAGTATATGATGCTACACAGTGGATGGACTTGACTCAAATTGGAGTTTCTCAATGCTTAAACATGAAAGAAAGCGAGTAAGTAATACTACGAGTACGAGTATCTACTGAATTGAAGTTTACGAAATTAAAAATCGTCAAAATGTGTTTTTTCTCCTTTAATTTCCGATAAAATTACACCGAATCACTTTCATCGAATTCACACGGCATGGTGACAGAAATTGGTAAAACTATAACGAAATATCGATAAAATTAATAATTCACCTCCTCCGACGAGCAACTGAACTCGGTCTTGTACTTCCTTTTTATCCAATCATATCACCGCAATTTATTTATTAACATTAAATTGATATCGTCGTAACAACTAATCAAATACCAAACTTAAAACCGTTTACATTAAGTTCTTTTTACAGTGTTGTTGTAAAAGTACGCAGAGTTGGTGGAGCCTTTGGCGGCAAAATTAGTCGCAATGTGCAGGCCGCAGCAGCATGTGGGCTGGTTGCTCACAAGATGGATAGGCCATGTCGATTCATATTACCGATCCAAACCAATATGGCCATTGGTGGGAAAAGGTTACCTACTCAGTGTGAATACGAGGTACATAAATATATTTGATCAATGCGGCTGGCGCTGATGACCAAATTATAAAATAGAACATTAAAATTTTAGGTTGGTGTAGACGACAATGGAAAAGTTCAATACTTGAACGCAACTATGATCCAAGACGACGGATGCTCTCATAATGAGAATATATTGGAATATGCAGCAGGAGGATTTCCAAATTGCTACGATGTCGACTATTTTAATTTAAAAACCGCGGCTGTTGTTACTGATACTTGTTCAAATACTTTCATGAGAGCTCCAGGTTAGTAATAAAATACCAAATCAAAACAGAAATATTCTGTTTCAGGCAGATTGTTCCATTGCTTTCCAGGTATCACCAATAAAATATTTACTTTTAAAAAAAAAAACACTGATCACCTTTCAGCGTTTACCGATAAATAAGTAAAGTAAATCCTAATGATGGATGTGCAACGATTGAATTTTACCATTTCAGGTACAGCGGAAGGTATCGCAGCTATAGAGCACATTATGGAGCATATTGCTACAGCTGTAGAAAAAGATCCAACAGATGTCCGACTAATAAACATGAGAACTGACGATAATGACTTACCACTTCTCATTAAAGAGCTCAAGAAGGATGGCAACTACGACCAACGTGCTAAAGAAACAGACCAATTCAACAAGACAAACAGATGGACCAAGAAAAGTATAAACATTAGTGTTATGAGTTTTCCAGTAGAGTTCTACGGTAACTACAGTGCTTTGGTATCAATTTACAGAGGAGATGGCTCGGTGACCGTTACCACTGGTGGGATAGAAATGGGTCAAGGCGTTAATACCAAGGCCGCACAAGTATGTGCTTATGAGTTGGGTATTCCTTTGGAGTCCGTGTCTGTGTTGCCACATTTTTCATTTACCGCGGCAAATAATGTTTTTTCTGGATCTAGTATCGTTAGTGAAAGCGTATGTTATTCGATAATAAAAGCCTGCCAAATCTTGAAAGATAGATTGGAAAAAGTTAAAAAAGGAATGTCGAATCCGACCTGGAAAGAGTTGATAGCCAAGGCAGGAGAAGATGAAATAGATTTGACAGCGGAATATATGATGACAGAAAAAGAAAAAGATTTAAAAAACTACAGTGCATTCGCTGTTGTAATTTTAGAGGTTGAATTGGATGTTCTTTTGGGCACATTCGAGATTCTTCGTGCAGACATTTTGGAGGACGTTGGTTTGAGCGCTAATCCTAACATTGATATTGGCCAAGTACGTATAATTTCATAATTCAGTTTAATAACAATAGTGTGTCTGTACAATAAATATAATAATAGTCAATTTGCCTAAGATAGTTTTAAAATTTGGTTAATTTATATATTATTAAATTTGTGTTTCTACACACTATGTCAATTAGCTTAACAAGTTGAGTCTCCTCTATTTTAGATCGAAGGTGCTTACGTACAAGGTCTTGGTTACTATACCTCAGAAAAATTAATTTACGACAAAAATACAGGAAAGCTATTGACCAACCGTTCTCTTAACTATCACGTACCTCTAGCCCTGGATATACCTGCCGACTTTAGGGTCAAGCTCCGGCACAACTCCAAAAATCCTAAAGGCGTTTTGGGTGCGAAGGGTAAGGTCGCTGATTTGTGTCTTCTTAATTTGTGTTGATTCATGTTTTAACTGATTTCAACATTTTTAAGCTGTTGGAGAAATGGGCATATGCACAGCAAATGGAATAACACACGCAATTCGTAAGTGCATCATGGAGTCTAGAAAAGACTCTGGATATGATTCTACAGAATGGATCACATTAGGTAAGCTTGCTATAGTACTATTTCGTACGGTCTTATTAGCCAGATGCACTGTAAAAATACCAGTTTGACGAGTTCAATAATTCTTACTGTGAGTTTTCGGGCTCTGTATAGTTTAGATTTTACGCCTTCATCGCTTGGCTAGCAGCTATGACTATGTAAACTCATGAGAGCGTTTTACATTTTAAAACTTTGTTTCAGATCTTCCATGCAATCCGGAATCGATCCTTAAGGCCCTAGATGTAAAATTAGAAGAGATGGTTGTTACATAAACAAAAGCTTTTCTCTTATGATTTACATGTTACGGATCTTATTTTATTTATTTTAAAATAACAACATTTTGTTTTTTGTTGCTTTTTAATCATTTTCTTGATACCTAATCTGTAATAAACATCTATAGATATGAGTTGTTTAGTTGAAATAATCTGATGTCTCTAAATGACATGTTCCGCGAATGTATGGAGCCAAGGCCTGGTCTTGTACATACTTTTTTACATACATAATTTTAACAGATAATTATCAAATAAAACTTATTTAGTTACCTTTTTTATTTTGATTTAATTCATTTGTACAAAAACATATAAAATGCACGAAACAGGTAAGACTTGACATTGAAAACAGAGACGGCGTCAAAAAATGACATTTGACGTTGCCACTTAGTAAAAAAGAATGATTTTGTAAAATTATAATAAATGTAAAAATGTAATTCTAGTATTTTTGCTGTACATATTTAGATTATTACTTGATTTTTTTAAATAGTGTACAAGTGCAGGCCGAACTTGAAACACCTCTTTTATTACTTTCTTTGCGCCACAAGCTTTGGGAGCCCAGATGTTATCAAAGTAAAATAAGGTACATTTATCATGTGTGCAGATTTACCTACCTTTGCATTTATGCCCATTTACTTTGATGTCTACCCAGCTCATAACTGTGTATTAGAAAGTGAAACATTAAACTGAACAATCTTCATGATTCAGCAAGATAATTTAAATTTTATTGGCAGCAAACAAATATTGCAATAATAATTCTAGAACTGCAAATGCATGAGTGTCTGAAGTTTTTATTGTAAGTACACGTAGGGTTTATTGCAGATATTTCTAGAATAAAAGTGTGAATTCATTTATGAAACCTCTTTGCGACTGATAATACCTTGAATACGTGAAATATTTAATAATGGAATACTCCATGTCAAATTATGTGTTATTATAAAATATAATGGCGTGGAATAATATTTCACAGGTATAAAATTTAATAAAATAAAATGTTCTAATTTTAAATTTCTCAGACACGCGCGTTGATGTCTTTCATGTGCATACACTGACATGAACATTAGTGTTGTCGCAGCTTACTTCGCCTCCCGCCGTAAACAAAACCGCGTTCACGCTCTCTCCAGACAAACTCCTTGGTATCAACCATAGCGAGATCGAGGGCATTGCGTTCACTCTGGTTTGGGGCACTCACTATTATTTACGAGTATGAGCGAATAACCAAACTCGTCTGGGAGCGTTCGGGAAGTTACGGCGTATCTTCTCGTGCAAAATACCTCAGCGTCTGTTGCCAGTGATGACATACGGAACCGGAACGTGGTCCTTTACTTTGGGCCGAATAAAGTAGCTCTCTCTCACTCTGCGAGTAATGGAACGAGCTGTGCTCAGAATTTCTCCACGTGATAATCCAGAATGAAGAAATCAGTAGACAAACTAGGGTCACTGGCATAGCTCGACGAGTCAGTGAGCGGAAGTGGCAATGGGCAGGTCATATCGCTCGAAGAACGGTTCACCGATGCGGAGTAAAAAAAATTCAGGCCGTCTCCCTACTAAGTGAACCCAGGACTTAGTTAAAGTCGTGGAGAGTCGCTGGATGCAAGTGGCTCAGGACCGGTCGGTGTGGCACAACATGGAGGAGGCCAGTGTCCAACAGTGAACCTTTTTCGACTGATGATGATGACATGATATAGAGTATAAAAGTGGGTACATACATACTGTACTTGTTTCCCAAAATTATTTGTGTGTCGCCTTCACACCCATGCCACGGCAATCATATCTGTTCTAGCAACCAATGTAATATTCCTATAGCTGGCACTTGGCTGGGCATTACTTTTACCAGTTACACTATTTCTGTCTTTACGGCGTCATAACTGAAGTTTAAGTTATCATTTCCAAGTAGCGGTTGGGTGTCGTGGTGGTTCGTTGATTTTGTCACTTTCTTCTTTTCTTCTTCATATACTGTATATGTTCTTTGGACCATGATAAGCACCATTGAATACTGCACTGAAAAAATATTTATATATATCAGTTTCTTGTACAAGTTTGGAATATATATTGTGAAACCTCTTTAAATCAATATCATCATAATCATCTCCCAGGAAACGTCCACTGCTGAACATAGGCCGTCTGGTAAAAGTTGCGGGGAGGTTTATTTCCTAACAATCATATCATCACAATAGGGATCGATTTTATTATATTATCTGATAGTTTAGGTTAGGTAATAATATGATAGTAGATAAAGTAGTTTATGAAACTATACATAACTAGGTATTAAAACACTTGTGTGATACTATTATTAAACAAACGCTTGTGTCTTAATAACCCTCATTATGCAACCGTTGCATAAAATACTATTTTGATTCTTATAATATATATGTGTGCTTGGCTTATTCGACTACTTGTATTATAATGTAAGTTGGTAAAGGCTGATATACTAACTACACAGAACGAAGGCTATAATGCCGAAGTATGCGTAGTACGGGTCACCCAGCACCATCCATGAGAAGGACGTGGAAGCCGTCAGCATATTCAGGATTACTCCATACACGAAGTAGATCTTGATAAGTTCCGCTTTCCGCTGAAAAAAATACGTTTCATGCAAAATGTTTCTTCACAAACAATTGATTTGCATTTGGCCTTCATCTCGTCTCACGTTTTTTTTATTCGCTGTAGGTTTGCATTTAGCCATCTCACATGACAAAAGTTTACAGTTTAAGACAAACTACACTAATTTTAGGAGGCAGACGTAGATAATATGGATTATGTCATTACTATGACCTGTGTAGAGATTATGCTTGTGATAACGGTCATGTTTACCTCCATGACTCCTCTCAGCAAGAATCCAGAAAAGGCGTACGCCATGAATGAGCACGTGGTGACCGGGACCATGATGGCGAAGTATCTCATCCACTCCCGGTAGTAGTAATAGTGGTCTCGTTTGTTTGTCTCTGTTAGGACCATCGTCGTTATGTATATTATAAAGGCGCCGCTGGTCACACTTGCGAGGAGAGACAGGAGCTGAAAGGTTATATTAACTGATTTATTTTCTAAGGTCTCTAAGAAGCCGTGTGGTCTCGTCATTAGAATGGGACCACCCTATGTCATCCCGCGCGTCACGTAAAAGGCGACTAAGGGAAACCCTCTATATTAGCTAGAATTGAAGCCTTATAAAAATACATATGATTCACAACAATGTAGGTAATGCAAACTGTATTTTGCGAAAATATTAACGTATATAAATATAAAAGTAAGTATGTTTTTAAACAGAATGCGTTGAGAGTAGCGTAACGTTAGTGCTGCCAGAATTTATGTACCTACATGTTTTTAATCGTTTAAGAAATTAAAGAAAATTGCTAACATTTATCTAAAATTCTCAAAAACTTCCAATTAAGTACTTACCGTGTTAAAGAGTGCAAATATGTATGTTCCAGTCTCCAAATTAAGACCTAATTTAAAGTCTTTTGAAAGTTGAGGTAGCCTGCTCACCATTTTGAGGTATACTGAAACTTTATCACGTTAAAAAAAGAAATGTTCGCTTCTTAGTTGCAGAAGCTGTGAATACTAAATGCCGAGTAAGTAAGCGAACAATGGTTATATAGCGCCCACACACAAGTTGGCGCGTTGAAACCCAGCTCTGTGCATCTACCATGAGTCTACGCAGGCGATAAAGTGTATCGTTAACTATCGCTCTGTCCTTGTCACCCGCATCTCGACTGAGCAGCATTTCCGATAGTATTCGTAGACGCACTGAAATCTGTTATCGGCACTGTTGTGTGGAACGAATCCAACGCTATGCAACCACTTGCATATATACATATGTGTAAGCTACATAACATAAACAAAAGAAAAATGGTACAGCATGGTTTTGGTGAAAGTAATGATTTATTTCAATTTTCCACGTAAAAAGTTTCTCTGATATATTTCTTAAAAGATAATCTTAACGCGTTCGAAAAGAACTAATAAACTAACTTCAACTGTCCTAAATGTCTACATCGTTCATTATCTAAAATGTAACTTGAGGTAAAAATGTGGGTTTCTATTTTGTTTTTGTCGATTTTCACAAACAGCGCTTTTTAAATTTAGATACAGTTTATATAGGACCACCTCTGAAGTATGATCTACCAAGAAAACAAAAATCATTAAAATCGATTCTACTACGATTCTAAATCGATACTAGATATAGACTTAGCTTAGATTTTTCTGCACTTAGGTCACTTAGCACTCACTTAGGTCTGTTATTATTTCAGAATTTTGACTTTGTACCTTCTGAGATAGAGGAACATTTTTACACATTCTTCATAATAAGTTCGAGTAATAAGTCAAAAAGTATGATGCAAATAAAGTAATAAAAACATGTTTGAGAAGGTAATAATGTATCCCTTTTATCATATTTGTGACACATAAACGTTATTATTTCTCATTCTCAATTTGGCCCAATATAATGCGCACCATAAAAATATTTATAAAATATTACGCCACATGAATGTATGTATATTAGTCTGTATTTGCATTTATTTTGTTCGACATTGGACGATTCGTTTAGCATATATCATAACAATATAACATCTATTTTATCATAATCTGAAAGTAATTGTACAATTAAGATATTTTGAAGTTTTTGTTTTTACTTTAATGTTTCATATTCACGTCGTGAATATTTATACATAATTTTCTAAAGTTAGCACGAAAACAATTCAACGTAAATAAGTGTGGCGATACCTAACACGCGAATAGTAAAATATTGTATGCGTAAAAATTTCAGATTTAAACAGATAAATTTATCGTACTGAATAACATGCGTACTCATATATATATTGTAAACTATGCTATGCTGTCGATTCCTTTTTCCGCAGTTATATGCAAAGAACACAGAAATTTAAGGATATAAGCGCTAGAAGTCACCCATGGTGAAAGTGTCGCCACATATGTGACGCATTGCTACCAGGCATGGTAGCATTGCAAATTTTAAAAATAATTTAAAATGGTTTCGTCATTATCATCAGCTAGGAAACGTCCACTGCTGGATATAGGTCCCCTCCGTGGTATGCCACATTGACCGGCCCCGAGCTACTTGCATCCAGCGACCTTGACTAGGTCGTCGCTCCATCTAGCAGGGGGACGGCGCGATACACGTTTCCCGGTACTTGCTTGCCATCTTCGAGTGATGTTTCCTGCCCAGTGCCACTTCAACTCACTGACACGTCGGAAAATTGTTTAATGTTTTTTAAATAAGCTAAGATTAATATAAAAATTGTTAGGAGCGCCTTTTAAATCCTGAAACCTTGTGTTAGGATTGTGTGTGCTCTTCCTAGTTTTACAACACATATAGCAAAGACTGTAGCTTTTACATTTTTTAGATCGTTAGTTACATCGAAGAGTTTGCACTGGAACATAGTCGACAGAGGTGTTTCGGAGCATATCCATATCTTGTAATTGTACTAATTAGGCGATTATATTACACTGGTGAGTTTCTTAAATCTAAAATGCTGGCTCGAATGGCGATACTTTTCTGAAAAAACGTTGACTCCCATTCTAGAGGCTATTTATTTAGATTTCTGTGGCAAGTATAGCCCTACGACCGTACATTAGTGATGATAATATTATCTTAACATAAATATACATTCACTCGTATTTATTTACTATTTATGTCCATTCATTTGGAGTATAATATTTATTTGGTCGATTAGGTCCAGCTTGGACAGTCTACAGTGGACCAATTTAGAGCACATTTGAATCAATGTTCAAACTCAATAAACCTATAAACATGCAGTACGCCAATTATAGTTCAATTAAATATGTACTTAATTTAATACGTTTTTGATAAGAATTTCTAATATTTACAAGCTTTTTTTCGTAGCGGAACTGTATTATCCACATAAAATCAATTAAAACAAATCAAACTAGCCCAAACGCGTAGGGCTTCATCGTCAGTCTCTGGGAACCACACTATGCTATCGTCTTCGTCGACCATAAAGTACATTGTCAATGGATCTGGGACCATATGCAAAAATTCTACTTCCTAGCATAAGCAGAATTCGTTCTCATTCAACTTGCAAGCAACTTGCAACTTAGGGACCCGAACGAGACTAGGCCACGAGACCCAAAAAGGGAAATTTATAACAAAAAAGGCAAAAACTATGATGGTGATAGAACCAGGGCATACATAGTGCCTAGAATAAATAATAAGCACCCTATTCTAGGAACTGTTATAAAAAGCAAAAATCTAGTTTGTAAGTTAGTTTAAGTTTAGTAAGTTAGATCTAAAAACAAAATATAAGAGCGCGTCGCCTACACACTGTCTTGGCAGTTTGGCGATTTATAAACATGTATTATTTTTTTAAGATTTTTTATATAAAAAATCTTATTTTTTTTTTTTTACTTATTTTTTATATAAAAAATCTTACACCAAGCCACCGCTGTCCGTCCGTCTATATCACATGATCCGTAATAGGTAGACATTGGTAGTTTTTACAGAATTTGCATTTAAGTTATATTATGTTTGGCTTGTCACAGCAATGGTTTCATCTAATAAGACAAATTACATAACAGCAACCTTTTCCATATCCACGTCATTGTTTAACTGACCATATACAAGTAGATTTTTATCCTCATGCGTCACCGCGGATTTCGTGACGGCATTGTTCTCTTTACGCCTCGAGCTTTCCTTCTGGAACTTCTGGTAGGTCCTTTGAATCACCAAGAGCATCAGAATGTAGCCACCTGAAAAGTATATGTTCAAACGTAAGTATATAAACATCCAAATTCTGTTTAACGTTGTGTGATCTCGGATTTAGAACAGGATTATTCAACATCATCCCGTGGGTGTGCCTTTCGGGGAGATTTTTTATCAGCAACCACATTTTACTGCGATAATCAATCCGCTTGCCAAGCGAGCCACAATATGGATTATCATGGAAAGTCCAACAGTAGACTGATGATGATGATGATGTTCTCCTGTCCGTCAGAAAGCGCACACATACTGGGAATACCTAAATTTTTATTTTTATATCAAATGACTTTAAATTTAGGCTTCTATGTTACCACGCTTTGACAGACTTGTCACTTACCATCAGGTAAGAGTAATGCAAAGTTTTTTTAAAATGTATGATGGGTTTAGCACTTGGCCTTCACCTTACCGGATGGTAAGTGACAATAAGACCTTTGGATGGTAAGCGTGCGCAGCCAGATGCCTCAACCTAATGAGGCGCTGGGTCTGCTATATATATCGGAACACAACAGCGCCATTAACACTGCTGTTTAGCGGCAGACTTAGGCAACATGTATGTAGCTAGCCAGGCTAACATATAAAATGATCTACCATCAACCAAAAGTCTAAGTCCATTCTGATAAAATGCTGACTTGTTTTGTAAAATTAAAAGCTATTGTGTCGTCGATCGCCGTTGTGGCGTTGCGTCGTCGTTATATTGGCAAACAATCGCACTATTCTGCGATGCGTGCAATTTATTCGTGTGATAATTGAGTTTAATAAATAAATGCTATAATTTTGGTGAAACGGCCTTATCATCAATTAACATCAGATAAGAAACTGGTTATCTGTAAAGTCGGTTTACGGACGATAACAAGTCACAAGCCGAACGCTTAGGCCAATCGTGCTTCTCTATCGCTTCTTCCGCGTTCTCGCTTGCACACTCGGCTCAGCCGGAACGTGACACTTTTTCGTGCGTGCAACCGGCGTTCTTCGATTTATAAGACGTTATCACGTCAAAAATATTTTAACAAGAAAATATATTTGATCTTATCGCACGAACTAGTTTCGCGATCACTTGACAGAGCATTATAACTCACCACTGTAAGTAATACCAAAAATTCAAAGTGCGTACGGCCCATAGCTGTACTCCGCGACCAACACCAGCCAAGTCAGTGATGACGACGCAGCCAGAGCGGCAACGATCCCGCCGTACACAAGATATATCAGTAGGAGAGACGACTGACGCTGAAACAGTAAAATATTCATTTACCACGCCTGTTTGGAAAAGGGTTGGAATGAATTCATTACTGCTACGAGGAAAAGGTGTATGAAAATCTTGAACCTGTTTTTAAAACGTTTTTAAGGTGACCATCCGTACTTTAAATAACTACCTTAAAATTGATATATCATCGTCATCTTATTCATATTTTGCTATGTGCTGTTAAATGCTAAAACCGAAGTATTTAGTTAAAGTAAATTTGTTCTTGTTTAGTAGGTACTACCCACGTGCTATCTTAATATATGTATAAAAAAGAGTTGGAGTAAGAAAGAGTTAATAAAAAATGGTTTCTTCGAACATTTATAACTCGAGAAAGGCTGATTTTCATTGTTTTTTATTTGTTGTATTTATCTCTGTCCCGGATAGCAGAATAACCATTTAAACATGTGATAAATTGACCACACACATTTCATTTTTTTCATACATTCACGACCTAACAGAAAGTTTTAAATGACTTTATTTTTTGTAGGGTAGTTGAAAACGCAAGGAAGGACATATGCAACATTTTATCCAGATTGAAAGACCATGAATTACATTCTGAAATCCACGCGGGCGAGGCCACGGGCAGATGCTAGTTATTTTATAAATTGATGCAAAAAAAATTGGGTTGTGTCGTCATATAACACTAAAGTTGGCTACTTTCGGGACAAGATTACAGCTCGAGTCGCAGAAGAGGTCATACGACGGTTTTCAATACACTTGCGCGAAAAATTAAAAATAAATGTTAAATTACATTTATTTTTAATATAATAATAACAAAACACAAAACTATCTTCATGCAATATTTGTGAAAAATTGCGCGCAATTTCCTTTTTCTCACGACATGCCTGTAGTTGATAGTCTCCTTCCCTTAGCTTAGAAAAAGGCCAAAATAGTTCATTTTGTGAAATCAGCATTTTATATACAAGACCGCCGGGAAACTAGCTGTAAAGTACCTGGATAATTAGATATGTCGTTAAAATACGGGTTTGTACATAAAATAATAATAATCATGTTCAATATCGTACCAAAAGTTGATGTTGGTTTCAAAAAGTGAATTATTTTCATGTGCAGACAAGACTATGAGTAGCAATTGCGTCATATTCATAGTTTATTGGTAATAAATTTTCAAGTCAAAAATCTTAAATCTATACTTATAAATAAATAAGAAGTATAATTATATACTGAATATTTTTCATTTAACTTTAATAAATTCATTATATGAATAAAATACCTGCTTCACAAGCCATTTTTACCCGCGACGGAACGGAGACAGTGTATGCGTTTAGGGTGAGAGGATGTTTGTTTGTTTGTTTGTTTGTAAAGTTTTCACAAGTTTAAAAAAATTAATGAAAAAGCATGCGTGTGTTATACGCTCGCTTGTGAGACTAAAAGCGATGCAGCAAGAACCACTTTAGAATCGGTGTAGAATAAGCAAGCATTCAGTATTCACCTGTATAACGCCCTTCAGCAGGATAACGGCGAAAGTGACAGCCACTACGCAGCCGGTATTGAAAGGTATCATAAAGGCGAGGAAGGGATTATAGAACCCAAGACGTTGTCCCGACAACATCGGTTCCAGAATGAAAAACGCCGTGAAACCAAAACTGATTATGCTCCCTACAATCGTGATAGTCTGTCGGGATGAGAAAATATATTGAGATAACAGGAAAAAGTAAACATAAATTTTTATATGGATGACGCCGAATATAAATGTGTCGTGAATGACATACGTAGCATTTGAAGTTTTTCACTTAGAACAAAAAATGTTTTTTGTACATTTATTGCAATATCATTTTCATTATCCACCTCTGGACATAGCCATGCTCCATTGTATGCCACAATGACCGTCCCCGAGCCACCTGTGTCCAGCGAATCCCTGTATCCTTTACTAGATCGTCAGTCCATCTAGTAGGGTGACGTCCCGGTAAACGATTCCCGGTACGAGGTAGCCACTCGAGAACTATTATTCCCCATCTCGCTGTTCTTCTTCCGTTCAAAACTGTTCAAATACTTGTTGTCGTTGATACGTCTTATTAAAAACAAGTGAACATAACCTATAGATGCACGAATTTCTTGGTTTATCATTCTATCAACGAGATTACATACGAGTATATTTAGTCGGCAAAATGTATATATAATTTATTGCACAATACCCGCAAAAATAGATTTAGAGGTCATCAACCTATTTAAGCAACAACAGAGCATGGTTTCATTTAGTCCTCTACAAGTGTTTATATACTTAGAGCTATGTATGTACAACAATGTATATAATATAACATAACTATTTACACTTGTTTTTGACGCTTGTGACCAAGTGACACTGACTACGATTAACGTATATCGAAAAACAGCACCTTATTCTACCAAAACAGAATTAGGAACTTGTTTACTTACGACGTTGAAAATAGCGTAAATGTAAGTCACAGTTTCTACGTTGGAAGAGAATTTAAAATCGTTTGAACACATTTTGCAACACATTTTGAGGACTAGCCACCACTAGCGAAAATTTTTAATGTTATTTAAATGTTTCGTGATTGAATTCGTTTTTCAAAACACACGTCTTGTGATGAGCTGTCCGCAAATAAAAACCGGCGCCGCATGCACACATGCACAGTGTTTAAATATGGAACGCGCGCAGAATGCGAAATAACAAACGTGAAGTTCGTTTGGGAAACCCGCACAACAAAAGTAATTGATGCTAATGGCAATGAAACGGGACTTATATTTATTTTGTAAATTATTACTGAAAGAATGGCTGGAACACTGGCTCGTTTGACCAATTTTCAATGGTAAATATTTAACCATTTGTACTTAACCAAAGTATAGAGTATCTTATAATAATAATAAGTTTGTTCACTAATCATCATCTTATACATATTTCAACTTAGATCGAATAAAATTAATTTACACTAAATATTCAACGACCTCTGTTGTAGGCAAAGCCCTTCCTGTTGCACAAATTTTTTTTAATGTACCTGCAGTTAAGTCTAATATATAAATAAAACAAAATATAATTATGATTATGAGAGAAATGTTATTTAAATATTTCTAAGGCGGCATGAGTGTGTGTGTGTGTGTGTGTGTGTGTGTGTGTGTGTGTGTGTGTGTGTGTGTGTGTGTGTGTGTGTGTGTGTGTGTGTGTGTGTGTGTGTGTGTGTGTGTGTGTGTGTGTGTGTGTGTGTGTGTGTGTGTGTGTGTGTGTGTGTGTGTGTGTGTGTGTGTGTGTGTGTGTGTGTGTGTGTGTGTGTGTGTGTGTGTGTGTGTGTGTGTGTGTGTGTGTGTGTGTGTGTGTGTGTGTGTGTGTGTGTGTGTGTGTGTGTGTGTGTGTGTGTGTGTGTGTGTGTGTGTGTGTGTGTGTGTGTGTGTGTGTGTGTGTGTGTGTGTGTGTGTGTGTGTGTGTGTGTGTGTGTGTGTGTGTGTGTGTGTGTGTGTGTGTGTGTGTGTGTGTGTGTGTGTGTGTGTGTGTGTGTGTGTGTGTGTGTGTGTGTGTGTGTGTGTGTGTGTGTGTGTGTGTGTGTGTGTGTGTGTGTGTGTGTGTGTGTGTGTGTGTGTGTGTGTGTGTGTGTGTGTGTGTGTGTGTGTGTGTGTGTGTGTGTGTGTGTGTGTGTGTGTGTGTGTGTGTGTGTGTGTGTGTGTGTGTGTGTGTGTGTGTGTGTGTGTGTGTGTGTGTGTGTGTGTGTGTGTGTGTGTGTGTGTGTGTGTGTGTGTGTGTGTGTGTGTGTGTGTGTGTGTGTGTGTGTGTGTGTGTGTGTGTGTGTGTGTGTGTGTGTGTGTGTGTGTGTGTGTGAGAGAGAGAGGGAGTGTTTTGAGAGTGAGAAATTAAGTGGAAAAAAAAGTAATGAAAAGTTTTATGCGTGATCCTAAACGTTATTTCATTATGTCATTATGTAGAGAACCTGTTCTGTTTGAGTGTAACTTAAAGAGAACAGATGCTCATACAACTTTTCTTTACATGATAGTGGTAAGATTCTGTGCTGTCTTATATGTATAGATACTCGTACAAAGACAAATTAAATTACACACATCACATCAACATCCTATATATGTCGCACTACTCACTGCAGGGGTTCAGGCCTACTTTCATACAGAGTATATGTCCAGCATGCGGGCCCAGTGCGGATTGGTATACTTCACACACACCTTTGAGTTTCTTCTCAGGAGTGTGCAGGTTTCCTCACGATATTTTCCTGCACCGAAAAGCTAATGGTAATAATTGTTATCATTCGTACATTAGGAACCAGTGAGACAGGGACGTATTCTGTTGGGAGGGACCCGTGATTTTGAAGATTGGTTTGTGGACTTGTGCTACCAATAAACCCCGGAACTTTGGACTCGTGTTTCTCTTCAATCTAACGAACCTGGAAGCTCGTAACATTTGGTCACGCCCATTAGGATTTCAATACAGCACCTTTATTATCAATGTCCGTAAATATTTAAGTACATTAGCATAATAGTATTATCTTAGTCGTTATCATGCACTGTAAAACGAGTACCGGGTCCACGCATACTGTGATACGCTCTGGTCCGATCATGGCATTATGACATCATATTATCATGGTGGTGCATGGTGGCCTTTGTTCAGCAGAGGACGTCATCCGTCTTTAATGATGATATAGCTTATAATGATGATGAGCTTTATTACATTTCATTAATGGTACAGTGTTTTCGTCCTGTTTTCAATAGTGCGTAGAAAAAATAAAACAAACTTTATGGCTTACTTATCATCAAGTGAAAGAAAGGTGAAATGCAAACCCATACTGAATTTAAATACTGGTAAAATAATATTTTTTATTATTAATATTATTCTTTACAAAAATTGCACAATAAATATAACATACAAACAATAGCCTGCCCTAACACAGGTATTGTTACTATTTGGGTGGCTATAGTCTCGCACCCAGTTGTTAAGTCAAGTGCTTTGTTCTATAAGTAATTAATTATAATTAATAATATAATATAACATTAAATCGGTATGTTCTATTTTTTAAAGTAGCAATGTGAATACACCTTTATATTATGACTCGCAATTGTTCTATACAGTAACTCTGCGATGTATACCCTCAACTTTTTTGTATAAATCGTACACAGTGTTATCATTGGACTACCCTGCACACTTCTGAGAAAAAATTCAAAAGTTTGTGTAAAGTCTACCAATCCGCACTGGTCCCGTGTGGTGGACTATGGCCCATACACTCTATGTAAGAGAGTAGGCCTGAGCCCCTGCTGTGGGGACATATATAGGCTGTTGATGATGATAAATTAATTAATTATCGAAATAATTATCATTAATTAATTTTTAATTGTAAGTATATATTATTGTATTTCCCTGTTTACCTTTTCAAGACCATAATTATCGAATTATTATTATAGATTTATAATAGTAAAAATTTATTATAGTTATGTTTGACAAACTGTAATACTTACATAAATATGTATACAAACTACATCGTAAATCTCTTAGTAAATATTCAAGACAAAATTAAATAATAATAATAAAAGTATTTATTCTCCCAAATTTTTTGTTACATCTTACTTATAAATTACTTATATTTAAAAAGTAGGAATAAAACAGCTTGTATTTCTACTAAGTCTACATGGATTTAAGTACCAAGTTCCACTCATGATTCTGGACGAGCACACGTTCATCCCTTGCCATGAAAAATTGTCCAAGTGCAAATTAAGTTTCATAAAAAATTGGCCATACAAAAAATCATGTTACATCGAGTTGTAATAAATTCTGAAGTTATTGAATTTTTAGTAAGTAAATGCAATGAAATAATAAATAATTTATATTACAAGTTGACATGTACAAAAAGAACTAGCAACCAACTTCTAATTGAAATGGGACCACATGGGAAGCGCCGGCTTTCAAATAAAAAAGAATCATCAAAATCGGTTCACCCAGTTAAAAGTTCTGAGGAAACAAACATATATAAAAACATATCCGTCGAATTGAGAACCTTCTCCTTTTTTGAAGTCAGTTGAAAACTATCTTTTGCTAGTAACTTCGTTCGCATGAAATTCAGAAATTTTTCCACGAGACTTTTGATCCCGATAAAAAGTATATGTCCTTTGCCGCCCCTTCAACTATCCCTATACATAAAATCAAGTCATTTCTCCGTTACGACGGACAAACCAATTCACTAAGTAGAAATTAAGCTTTATACAATTCAAATATGCTTTAGCACTGTTCTAGCCTACAATGAGCGAAAGGTTCTGAATCACTTGACTGGAGTTTTCTATATGTGCACCATACGACGTACGCTTGCGCCCAATTGAATACTGAAAAGGAACGTTTTGTTATATGAATACTGTTTCTAATAAATAAGTCAATTTAGAAAGTAACATTATAAAATAAGCGTTATAAAAATGCAACGCCGAACAAATGGATGCGGTATCAAATACGATTCTTGTATTATTATTTGCTCGCATACCTAGAACACTCTTAATGCGTGAATAGATTTGAGGAATGTTTTTGTTTAGACGTAAGTTTAAATCTAAATAGTATCATGAATGAGTTATCGTAATTGGATATAATCGGTTATTTTTGGTGAGAAATTATTAAATACCGATAAGTGAAATCAATTAAGAATATGTAGACGAGTTTATTTCAGTTTATCTTAAATGTTATAATTACCTTTTTAAGAACGGATCAGTATTTTTCTAGATATTTGAAATGTACTCCGAACAAACATGATTTTATTTGATTGATCATCAACAGCCTATATATATGTCCCCACTGCGGGGGCTCAGGCCTACTCTCCTACAGAGAATGTATGGGTATGTCCACCACGCGGCCCAGAGCGGATTGGTAGGCTTTTGAATTTCTTCTCAGGATGAGAGTATGTTTCTTTACGATATTTTACTTCACCGAAAAGCCAATAATGATTTTTATCATTCATAAATAAATAACAAATTGGAACTCCTTGGCACGAGGCAGGATCGAAAGCAGACCTCGATTGTGCAAGGAATGACGCAATTGAGCGACCACGGACCAGAGGATTGATAAACGACAAGGTACATTGGTTACTCACCACATGACATTACTGGCGACCAGACTGCTTTAGGACTGTTGATTAATGTTGTTATCACTGTTGCCAACGACATCACAAAGAGTATAATAGAAAATATATAGTATACTCTCACGCATTGCAAGTTTTGCTGAAACAAATAAGAACTTTGTAAATAAAACATATAAGAAATAATCAGCAATTCCAGGAAAATAGATTAATCTTCAGAAAAGTCAGGAGAAGAAAGTTTTTTTTAAATATTAGTTAAGTTAACAATTATAATAGTTCTGTATTCTTAAGTTCATACTTTTAGTTGTCTCACTGTTCCTCAATGCACAACTATAAAAATTTGCACGGGTATTTGTAAAAAAATTCTTGTGAATGTAACATTGTTTATCCTTTATATACCCTCAAAGCAAAAAATGTTAAAGTTATTTAGTTTTAAACTGATGTCAATGAAAGAGACTAGTATCTAAGTTACAGGCTCGGCCTAGTTTAGATGCTAGTGTTCACATTAATTTTCAATGCTACTTGTACTATTAGATTAAGACCATTGTAAACATTTTATGGCAATAAAAATACTTTTTACTTTTTTTAAACAAATAAGTACAGTCAACATCTCATATACGTTTACACTATAACACCATTTACAGAGTCAAAATTATCGTGCCACTAGTCACTTTCTGTAGTCAATCACATAAATGTATTTTTCATTCTGTGATCATCGTGATTCATCATCGTTGTTTCTGTCATGACTGATGATATAACCGGCTATTTCAAATTCTTCATTCATTACCAAATGTTTTCATTTTCATGCATCGTACTTTGCTACGAAAATTTGGGCTACACTAAGCTAGGATCATTGGATGATTTTTGCACAGATGTTAAATTAATTCCAATGTCACGCTTACCGTTCTGACTCCTTTTATTAGATAATAAGCGAAGAAAATGCTGATGAAAGCCGAGGCTATTCCAAAGAATGGCCCTAAAGAGTTCATGGTTGCTTTCATATCGGTATCGGACTGAATTTCAGGAATAAAACTGGATAGTTCCCAGCCTCCGCACAGCGCCACGAAACATATTGCGATGGTGAGGCCGCTTGTAATCTGGAACATGAATAATTAACGCATTCAAAAAGAACTAGAAACCGACTTCAACTGCCCTAAAACTCTACAGCATTCACCCCCTAAATATTGACCCTTAGAGGTAGAATCTGGGTAAATATTTGGTTGTTGTTGATTTTGTCAAAACGCGCTGAATCAATTTTGATAAAATTTATATGGAGTATGGATCTACCAAACAAAAAAGAATCATAAAAATCGATTCACAATTAGCGGAGTTATCGCGTAACATACATAAAGACACATACAGCCGAATTGAGAACCTCGCCTTTTTTGAAGTCGGTTAAAAATAAATCTTTTGGGGGGTACTAAACTGACCCTCCGTATCCATATTAATCTACAATAGCTTTAAATCTAGTTATTGAGTATCAATTATACGTATAAAAATATGTACACGTCACTAAGATATTTCATTACACCAAATTTCAAGTTGCTACTTTACTTAGTTTTCGTGATCAACACAACAGTTACAAGAGTTAGCTTATAGTATAAATGTATAACATTACAATGGATACTCGTAGTGTATAACTACTTTGCATAATGTTCGCAATATTGTTTAATATTAACAGTCTATTTATTTGAGTAGATTTCATCCTTCCACCATTAGCAACTTACTTCGTTGCAGAAAAAAAGAAATAAAAGTACTAAATGTCAGAAACCATAACGTTACAGCAATATACAGTAATATTTAATATAGAGTAGGATACTTACATAGTTCAGTATTCCAAAGCCAATAGTCAAAGACTCCACTTTTGTCCCACAGAGAATTATTTCGTACCTCTCCATCTTGTTTAAAAACTAGCTCCGATTTATTTAACCTAATAGTAAAGTTAGTTGAACAACATAAAAAAATATAAACACAAACAAAACAGCAACAGGTTTGTTTCAGTTTCAGTATCGTCTACAAACTGCAACTAATTCGTATTGTGTGTGTTGTATTCGTATTTTGAATATTCACCAGCGCGTTGCTCATGGCTTCATCAAAACAGTGGAACGGCAAGGATGTTCAAAGTTTTGTTTGGTTCCGTCGTTGCAAACTTTGATGTTCGTGGTTCCGAAATCGGAACACAACAGTGCTATTAACATTGCTCTTAGGTAGGTAGGTAGATACTTAGGTAATATAGCGGTAGCTAATCAGGCGGACGTAGCAAATGCTCTACCACCAATCGTACCTAGTACCATTGGGAATCTAACCCAGACCTCCGAATTGTAAATCCAAGCGTGTAACCACTGCCACTGCCACGGCCACTGCGTGGCCACCGTACTACTGGGAGTATCTGGATGCAAGTGGCTCGGGACCAATCAATGTAACGTACCGTGGAGGAGGCCTATGTCCAGCAGAGAATGCTTCCTGGCTGATGATGATAATATTATTTTAGTAAATTTTTAAAGAAGACAGACAGTGTTAATAAAAAATAGTTATATAACAAAGATGTTACACTTGGACCAATTAAGTCTCCACTGTATCGTACAGGTCGTTAGTCCAGCTGAATGTAAGCGGCTACGTATATTATATTCTCTTTGCTAGGTATCAGTTATAAAACAAACGGAGAGATACGTTTTACATTCAAGGGATCACATATTTGATCGATCATCGAACGAACCCTAGTTTTACTTAGAATAACAAAAAGCACTAACCTTGAACTCACGCGAAGAGATGCGAGACATCCAGCTATGTGAGTCAGAAAAAGATAGCAACAGTCGAATGTTTCGCGTCAGTCTACCGTCAGCTGTGAATTTTAAGTATACTATACGACATAAGTGTAAATAGTTCATTTAGAAAATACACGCTCCGCGAATATTATTACTATTACTACTTTATATTATTACTTTTAATTACTGTTTGCATGTCAAAACATTGGCTAAATGTGTGATCTAAAATTATTTATTTGAACATCTGAAATGTACCACATTTTTGCAAATAACAGTTTATCTTAAAAAAAAAGATGGCGTTAATAAAATGACATTTGATGTTTTCACTTAGTACAAAAAGAATAATAAATTTCTATACATCTATAGATTATATAAAACCGAAGGGCGTAATATAGCTTTATAATAAATATTAATTATTTTAAATTTTGAGATTGATTTTTCTTCATCTTGATATTATATAGATACATTAGATAGATAATATATTTATTCGGTGACACAATTATATATTAAAAGAGAACTTATATACATACATACATTGGATTACTTAATATTAAATATATTCTATATAAAAGCCATACGCATACGCAATAACTGTTTACCAAAATGAAAGAAATTCAGTACAAAAGACATCAACGACATACAAGAATTTCCCTTTATAAACTACAAATGTGAGAAATTTCATACTCCTCGGTCCGCGAAATTTCCGTAAAAATGAAGTACAAATTTTTGGCTTCACTTATTAATATATAGATTTTTAATATATTCATGATTTCAACAAATTAATTTATTTCCCATTCTACATTGTCAGGGGACTAGTGCCAGAAAACGGCTTAATTAAAAACATTTTGTCATTTTCCATTTTGTAATCCCACGCTTCATCGACACTGTTTTCAATGATATGTTCATTTTCTTCGCTCTCAAACTTTTTGTATGTATTTCGTACCATTACTAGCGTAAGAGAGTAGAAACCTGAAAAAATTTGAAGATTGAATTTACTCGCATATTTATTATAATGATAATACACATATTTAGTGAAACAATCGCTCACTCACGCTCACGTGTATCACACGGTGATAATCTGATTTTATTATATGCATGAAAACTCATTGCTACTGAACTTTTTAAATTGACTTATACATTTAGAACTAATTGGAACTAAACTGCAAAAGTTATGATCGAGCTCATAAAAGAAAGTCACGACTGCGTAAAAGAAAAATTCCTATGCAAAATATTTAATTTTCGAATCATAATTACAGCCTCAGAAAGGATACCATGTTTAACAAGTCAATTGAATTTTTTTTTAAACTTGATTAAATGTAAAGAATCTAACGTCTGCGTTAAAATACAATACTCACTGATGGCAACGGCGGCTACAGCTAGCGTTAGAGAATCACCTTCAAGGATCGAGTACAAGAACATAGCTAGTATGGAGAGCACTACAAGTAAGATCCCATATATGAAGTAGGCTTTAACGTGCGCGGATTTTCTCTGGAAAATAACAGGTGTACATGTTACCAAGAAGTAGCAGTAGCAGCACATAAGCAGTATTTTACGGTTCACAATCTTTCGACAGTTCACAATCTCCTTGATCCTTGTCGGTATTAACGACTAGAGTCAAACTCATAACTGTCAATAACATTTTTTTTACTATTTTTTATTTATTTATTTAGAGACACCAACAAGTTACATTCCAAATACATACATAATTACAAATGCCATAGCTTACAAATTATATCTTGTAATGAATCCTTTCAGACAGAAATGAAAAATATACGATGTAGATAAAGGCTTTATTTTAATTTATTCCTTAGTAAAAATGAATAAAAAATTACCACATGCTACGTAAGCACTAAAGTGAAAGATAAAAAAAAAAGACACACAGTCAGAATTCAGAATTAACTTCGCATTTAAATAATAGTGTGAAATAATATTTTGTGTAATTATTTGTTAGTTCTTACTTACATTTAAAACTCCATATCCAAGGCATATAGAGAGCACGAAGGTGGTCATGGAAATGACAACCAGAGACATCATCACAGGCAACGACAGTATTATAGTCCCATACTCGTAAACTTGTTCATTATAGTATTTCGTCATCACAAACATCAAAGCCACTCGACCGATACTGAATAGGACAGCTATAATGGAAATAGTCTGAAAAATAATCATGTCTATAGCAGCTAACCCATTTGTTTGCTCTATTTGTGCAGTTTAAATACTAGTAGGGTTTGATATCTATTTCATATTTAAATCTATATTTCATACTAGCACAGAGTAAGCTGTAATAACAACTTTGTAAGTTACGTTCTGTAAGAAACTGATTTTGATTAGATTTAGATAATATCATCTAAAACGGCTTTGGGACAAGCCTCAGTATTTTAGGGAAAATCCTGCACCCCAGTTTGGCATTATGCAGATAAAAAAAATACTTGGCCAACTGCATTACAAATTGTGAGTTTCCCAATTTATGATTTCAAATTTAGAGAACAAGAAATAACACATATTTATTTTACAAGTTATTTATTCCTTTAATAAATGCTACAAACACTACAGCTTCTTACGCCAAATGCGATGTGTCTACAAATTTAGATAACTCATTTGATAAGTGAAAAATGATATATGATTTTTTGACAAATTAATGAATTGAACGACAATATAAAACATAATTTAAAATGATTTAAAATACTCACACAACAGATAATTCCGAGTAAGAGAGATGCAAACTCTTTATTACCACAATTCAAAGACATTTCGCTGTTTCTGTTCCAGACACGTGTATTGAATCCAAACCTACGTTCTCGCACAAGACCTACGATGTTCAACGTAAGTATGGACTAGTAATTCAATATCCAATTACAGCGCCCTGGTTCTTATATCATCTCAAATTGACCTATAGTCTAGATCTAATTAAACGACATGAGATGGGGCGGTGTCAGAATATCTACACATGCAGTTCTGGGAATCCCGTAAAGGCCATACGATGTCACATGCGTTCTTTGATATCAATCAAGAGCTTCCAGTTTTCGATATACCGTCCTAATTGTGATTAAATGTAGTACTAATGTTTGTGGGTAACTTTACGTGTGTATTTTAATTATTTGTAACGTTAGTCGGTTTCAAAATAGGTTTTGCCAGCGACTTTTGTAGATTTCAGAAACAATCCCACATCCCACATCGAAAAAGTAGTTCCTTGTTCGATCGGCAAAAAATCTTCTGCTATACTTATCCGATCCTTCAACTATCCCTATACCAAAAATATGAAGTCACCTTTATGACATGAAGTAAGGAAAAATACACGAACAAACTGCCGCTCGCATCTATATATTGATATGTGATATCATATCATATATGATATTTCAATGATATGACGATATGATTAATCAACATCGGCTGCGCATGATTTAATGACAAGCCGACCGCAATATGGGGGCATCATTTGATTCAAATCAGGGGTGCCTGGGATAAGGTCGGTTATTTGCTCTTTTCATTCTGTTTAATCGTCATATTTCCATCTGTAGCACCACCCCATGTCATCCCACGGGGGTCGAAAAAGGCGACTTATTATAGATACCCTCGATGAAAGTACTACGTGACGATTTCATATCCAAAAGTGGATTTATGTACACTGTTATGATGATGAATTATCCCTTTAGAGGTGGAATTTCTAAATACCTTTTAGTGGTATTTCTCTTCATCGAAGGGCATCGATGTGCGCTGGATGTTGATACATCAGCCTTACAAGCCCTTTATATATTTTTTATAGAGATAATACATACCATTGCATACACATATGAGGTAACATGCAAAATTATAATTTTGCGAAGGACCTTAATGCTCAGGTTCAAAGGTTAAAAACTTGTGGTCTAGATAAATAGGTACTTATAAGCAACTCATCTTCTCGACTCTCTTTATCTCACTTTGAAGTGATTCGAAGGCCGAGTGGAAAACCTATTATACATCTACATTCAGAAAGAAAACTGCTTTGTATGAATTTACTCAAACTTATTTAATTTATAATTTTAAACTTATATTTATTACATATCACATTTAATATATCCTAAACGTAAAATGAGATTTAGAGTAAGTATAAAAGATCTTACAATATTTTAAAGCTATAGTAGTGAAAGTTGATTTTTCAGGGAAACTTTGTAGATTCTATGAGGAGTTTGTGGTTGAACTGCTGAATGCTTGCATCCATTCGCTGGTACGTCTTGCGAATCATGCTCAGTATAAGAGTGTAAAGGACTGAAAACAGAAAACAATTTACATGTTATTTTGACAATAAAGACGTGCTAACATCATCAAACGGAAAATGTCCACAGCTGAACATAGGCCTCCGCCATGATACGCCACAGTGACCGGTTCCGAGCCGCTTCCATTCATTGACTACCAGCGACCTTGTCCATGACGTCGGTCCGTCTAATACGCGTTTCCCGGCACGTGGTCGCCACTCGAGACATCTTACTACCCATTCCCACACAACGTGTAGTGAAGTATTTATCAATCATCTAGGTACCGTGATTTTCATCAAGCAAAGTTTTTCGTTTCTGTACTGAGAAAATGTCAGCGTAATCTGAGTGTTTTGCCACGATATGTTGACCGTGAGAAAATATTTGCAACGCACGCTGAGCGAGTGATTAATTATGTTTGTAACCTAGATAAATTACATGGAACACTCTGTGTCAAATGCTAAAAGAATTCGAGAAATATTTTTTATATGCATTATGGGTTTGCACATAGCCTTCATCTCACCTGATGGTAAGTGACGGTAAGGCCGTTGGATGGTAAGCGTGCGCATCCAGAAGCCTCAAGTTAATAAGGCGATGGCTCTGCTACCTTTGGTTCCGGAACATAACCGGGCTAGTAACACAATGTTTGGTAGTAGCTAACTTGCGATCGATGACAAAAACGATTAAACATTTTCGCTATTACATAAAAGTCCGATCAAGAATTTGTAATAGTTGAAACAACGAGATGGCGGAAAATGCGAATGCTGAAAGTTAATGCGCGGGAAAACGATTCAGCGAAAGCCGTCTAATAAATTCTACACAGACGGACAAGGGAAGTGACCTAACAATCTAGCAAACTTAGTATAGAAAGTATTGTTTGTTTGTCGCTGCCAGTCTTGATGAAATTTGTCAGGCAAGTAGCCTATCGCATGAAAAAGGGCGTAGGATACTTTTTATCCCGATTCAATTATTTCTCATGGGATAAATACTGTCGACCACACGGACGATGTCGCCGGCAAATGCACTAATATGTAACAATAACTTTATATACACAGGAAACAGTTATTTAAGATTTTCGTGCGTAAAATAGGTTATTAAGAATATGTATCAAATTAAAAACATGTGCCATTGATGAAGGCCTATGTTTAGTAGTGGACGTCTCCCGGCTTATGATGATGGGCTTTATAACCTGAGTTCAATTAACAAATAGCCCTAGTTTCTGGCTGATGATTGTGGATGAGGGTCTGTAGCATTCCCAACGTGGGCGGTACCACCCCCAAGTAGACGCTGGAGCTTTTCGTGGGTGCGGCAGTGGGTCAAAAGGCAAATACGGGCGGGTTTTTTCTAACAATTTGTATAGTTTTTGTTTGATTTAAACTGTTTTTATTATAACATGTTTCTGTATTATTAATTAATTAATAATTGCGACCCTTTGCCGCGACCACGAGGAGCACGATTAGAGAGAGATATATATAATTAATTCAAATAGTCTATAGTAACTCACAGCAGATGGTGAATATGGCGCTGACGGTGGACAGGTCCTCGCCGGCGGTTACCATCAGGTATCCGAGGTTTCCCAGCAGGGATAGAACTATCACCATCACTCCGTACACGAAGTATGCCTTCATGTGCTCGGGCTTGCTCTGGAACGTACAGAAGAGTTCATTATTATTTAAATGTCTCGAAAAACAAAACACAATGCCCCCCAAACGGCAAAGGAAAAATTCTGATTATTTAAAATATTATTATGGGTAATGGACCGAACAAAAAGTACCCTATGTTTTTGGTTATGTGTCTGCACTAATTCATGAATTTTTATATTAATTTATAAAACATCAAATTATTATCAATAATTTTTGAGCCTAGGCGTTGTTGGCGACCATTTTACAAGATTTAACTTTGGAACTGTCCTCTTGACTGTACATCTTATATTTCACTGTAAATTTAATTTGAGTAATTTATGTTATAAATTTACAAATGTTGTTAAAACCCGAAACAATACGTGCATGTTAAATTTTGTCACGATTGTGTTCCTGTGAGATGCCAGGTCACCTCCTGGCACAAATAAATAAGCAAACTCTCTCAGAATAAAATATTAGTTTAATAAGCACGCGCTTGACCACAACGTCACCTGTCTCTGTGTCCATGTGATCTTGGCGGCATAGCAGCTGCCTATACTTCTTTAAATTAAGCAGAGAGATTAGGTTTATTCCAGTCGCGTATACAATGAAACCTAACCGAAAAGAAAATCTAACATTTGTATAATTAACGCGCAAAAAAAGCGCTCCATCAATTTCGATAAAATTACATACTCTACGAAATAAAAAAAGATTCATCAAAATCGATTAACAATTGGTGGAATTATCACGTAACATACAAAAAAACATACAGTCGAATTGAGAACCCCCTTTTTTGAAGTCGGTAAATATTACATCTATGTGTACAGTACTACATATAACTCCACGCAGACGAAGTCGCGGACAACAGCTAGTATTAAATAAATACGTAACAGGCAAAACAAAGGGTTGCGTTTTCGGATGCGGATGTTCGTGCACCCTACAACTTTGTACTTTACCACAATGAACCAACATTCCTCTTTGCGCGGTACACTCTATGGTATTATAAGATATGGTTAAGTGTGTCATTGTACAAATATCCATGATACTTATATGGCAAACCGTATTGACGAGTTTTTGTTAGTCTGTTTGTCTCGTCTCGACAAAAAGACGGAACTGGTGTTGATAAATGAGGTTTTCTAAGAATTTGCTATGCCTAGTGACTAGTGGAATGGTTTGTTAGAGCTTGCATATATTATGTCAAGTAGCATGGACTGAATACATCTCAAGTATATGTTCAAAAGTAAATTATATTATTCTAAAAATAGAAAAAATATAACCTAGGGGCCCTCCATTAATTATTTTTTTATCCATTATAGATTTTGTCGATTTTTCGACACCTTCCCCCCTTGATGAGATGTCGCGAGATTTGGATGGATATTATATGGACGCCCCCCTACCTATTGCTGTATAAGAGTGACTTCCAGACATCCAACGAGGCCAGTTATGTGTGACGCACCGTAAACATGATAACGCGGTAGACCCGACAAAATATTGATTATAAAATGAATGGAGTAGGGTTAGTCGAGCCCGGAACTGTTTCTTGTCACTTACTCTTATTAAAGCTTATATTTATCTAAACATTTTATTGTACATGAGAAAATTATTTACACAATACAGAGAAAAATGTATAACAGTAAAAATATATAAAAAAGGAACAGCCTATTTCTATAAAAAAAATCATACAGCAGTCCCGAGTCAAGCGAAAAATAATGAAGACAATAAAAGAGCAGAAAGGTGTGTACATTGTATTATTACATTACACACGATTAGATAAATGCGAGACACAAAATATTGATATTAATCACTAGTAATCATACGAGTAAATAAATTATTATATATTAACCTTATATAGCGTAGAAGGGACAAAAAATATTCCTTGCCGTTTTTCTTCATTTTGAAGACGATTTACTGACAGGTCCAGTGTGAGGCAACGAGTTCTACAATCTGATGATACATGAACCGCAAAAGGAGAAGGAAAGATGCCAGAAAAAGAAGACGGAAGAATGATATACTTCGATGAAAGAGAATATCCTGATAGATATGATGATGCCGAGTAAGTAAGTCTACCCAAACCGCAATGTTCACCTTTAGAGGTAGAATTATCTGGGTAAATATTTAGTCTTTGTTGACTTTCTCAAAAAGTGCTTCTACATCAATTTCGATAAAAAGATGGGACCACTTCTGAAGTATGCTCTACAAAAAAATAATTATCAAAATCGGTTCATAATTGGCGGAGTTATCACGTAACATACATAAAAAAACTGAAACAATGAGAACCTCCTGATTTTTTTGATGTCCGATGAAAATAACAATTCAATTGCACATAAGTATCATTTACGTGCAATCATAATGTAGTCCCCAGCTTACCTTAAACACTCCATTGGTCAGGAACACAGCGAACATGAAGGCGATCATGGATGCCATCAGTCCAAATATCATGCCCGCTCCTTGGAGGTACAACAACGCGAAGAGCGCTCCATCGGAGTCAGTGGGTTCTCGGCTCGCTTCTATGGCGAGGACGAACCCTGTCACCCAGTATATCAGCACCGCTATCGATATACACGTCGCCACCGTACTGAGAATCTGGGAAAATATTTAAAAAATTCATAACAGTCTCTTCATAAGTAATCTAATAATATAATGTCTCTGTGAGCTGTAGACCTCGCGAGTCTATCATTGCATAGCTTGAAACTGAATAAATGTTCGAGGGTTTTGTTTCAATTCATATAAGACTTTAAAAATGTTACAAGTAATAATTTTGTGTTAAGCTCCGACAAGCATGTTACAAGACGACATAGAGGCTGGTGTCCAGTAGTGAACTTATGCAGTTGATATGTGTCTGCGTGTGTGACTAAAATTGTTCGTATTATTAATAAAAATTGCTTACGAGATTGATGACGGCGAATATTTTGGTCCCCGTCTCCAAAGACTTGCACGTGGGGGCGTTGTCTTTCATGACGGTGAAAGTCGGGAGTTTGTCCTTGTGTAGCATTTTAGTTCTGAAGAAAAAAAAATTTGGTTTTATGGATGCGGGTTAATCTAACGTTAGCGAAAAATGCATGATTAATAAACTATTTGACCACATAACAGTAGATTCAAAGTACCGTAGAAAAAAAATTTTTTTTGGGTAATGAAATGTCCAATCACCAATGGTATAATAGCCTTATATATTGAAAAGAACTTCATTTATGTCCGAGCTTATGCCATATGATGTCGTTCACGATTAATACCTTAAAAGCTTTTCCTAAAATAATCGCAATAAATTAAGAAATTAGTGTTTTAGAAAACCCCAGCTATGGCAATTTACTTAGATAACAAAAGTACGTAAAAACAATTGTACTTTTAAAACACCTTATATATGGCATCATAAAGGACAAAATCTCAAACAAAATCTCAGAAAAAGAGAAAACAGAAATAATTTATTTTTAAATAGTTTTCACGTTACTTGTAAGTATATTTTTTCTTCCTTTCTCGTTCTAGCCACCGATATCAGCGTCAATTGAAAACGGCACTTTTATAACAAAAACTCGTCACTTCACCAATGTCGGTGAAAAACTTCAATGGATAAATATAACTTTGGACACAACCGATCGTACCAAATACCAACACTACATTGTATGGACCGGATTGAGAACATGTAATTAAATATTCGGCTAAACGTGTTCTGCGATGGGGATTGGCGCAGCGCAGGAAAGACCCAGCGCGCGCAGTTCTTAAGCCGTTAGGTTATATCTTTCCTTATATCGAACAAAACCGGTTATCATATGTGCATGATTGGTTCACGCAGCGCATCATGGGATTCCTACGTGGAATCTCCAATATGTAAAACCCATCATTTTTATAATTATTTAAATTCTAAAACTGTGTACATGTTTGTTATATTTTCAGTCTTTTAACATAAGCGGACATTGGCTACTTTAACTCGAATAGTCGCAGTTGAAAAGCTTAGTAATTAAATACTGTATTTCAAAGATCAAATAGCTCTTTGTAATAATTTATTGGTTAAGTAAATTTTGTATATATTTTAGAGCTACTTAAGTTTTCCCTGCAACTAAGAATTTGATCAGAACTAATAAATATTACGGAACTTTTAGCTAATAGGTTGTGTTTGTTTGTCTTGCTTGTGTATGTAAAGAATTGTCAGTAATAAACACAAGAGTAGGTGATCAATAGATCTGATGTATAATGGGTTTACACTTGGCCTTCAGCTCACCTGGTGGTAAGGGTCGACAGGTCCGAGACACACAATGTTGGGGCTCTGAATATCTTTTTTCAACCCCCAAGAGGACAGCGGAAACGGTGTGCCACCCTTTTCCGTTGCAGAGTTTATGAGATTATAAGGGTTGGCACATCTGCCAAGGAAGTGAAGAGGCGCGTGCGCACCCAGAAGCCTCAAGGTAATGAGGCGCTTGCTCTGCTACTGTTCAAATTCAATTCAAATTCAAATAGTCTTTATTGCACACACACACAAAACAAAACAGAAAAGAAAAGAACATAAAAGGTACAATGAAGGCGGCCTTATCGCTAAAAGCGATCTCTTCCAGGCAACCTTTGGGCAGAAGAATCGTGTGATTAAGAAGGGGTAAGTAAGTGGTGCTAAATATATATTAATAAATAAAAACACTGTTGTTTGGGGGAAAGCTAAAAATATACTAGTAAAGGACACCAAATAAACCGAGTACTGATAGGTACAGACGGGACTCGAATCAGGCACTGTTAATCCAAGCGGAGGCGGTTAAATCCACCTAGTTTGCAACAATACATCAGAATATGAAGCATGTACACTTAACACAAACACAAAGACTTTTCTACGCTACGACATGTCATGTTTCAAATTTCACATGACGGTATTTGGAAATATATAAAACATTCTTTCAAACTAGCGCTCGCTCACTATGTCATATGTCACTGTGTGACTATCGAACATATAACGGTGGACCATTTTGAGGCGTCTTGTTCCCTCCCTGCTATGTAGATCAAATGCATTTTCATATAAACAACTCTATATTAAATTAAACAAATAGCAGTCGAGAAACAATGAAATGAAACGACGTACTATGTCTGTTAGCACAATCGGATACTCGATAGGGCTACGATATGATACTTATTACATGTTGTTGTATAATGTTTAATGTTCGTTTATTTGCTATTAAAGTTACATAAACTGTGCAAAAAGTATATACAAAACATAAAGGACAATAATACTAAAAACTAATCCTAATAACTAGAGACGGAGTCAAATAATTTACAAAAAAACTCTTTTATGTCATAAAAAGGTCTACTTATTAAATATTTATACAATTTATTGGAAAATTCATTTAAAGTTTTACAGTTTTTTATGTCATTATCTAGATTATTAAATATTTTTATGCTATTAAATTCTAAGCTCCTATGGTAATTCATATATTTCGTCGTAGGAAGAACAAGTCTGTTAATATTTCTTAAATTTAGATTATGTTGATCTTTCCTGCATTGATAAGTTGACTTCCTAGAGAAAACATATTTTGCCGTCAGATATATATACAGAGATATAACTGTTAATATTTTATGTTCGATAAAAAGTGGTCGGCAGTGTTCAAGCGGAGGTGCACCTGCTACAATTCTTACAGCTTTTTTTTGAAGTATTAGAACTGATTTTATTCCAGCACAGTTACCCCAGACCTCAATACCATACCTAAGAATACTGTCAAAATATGCAAAATAGACCATTCGTAATGTCGAAGAGTTACATGTCGATGACAAATTCTTTATTGCATAGCATGCACCGGCTAATCGTTTTTGTACATTTTCTATGTGAGAGGACCACCTTAGTTGTGGGTCCAAATCCACTCCCAAAAATCTAATAGCATCAACTTTGGTCACCGGTAAATTTAGGTTGTATTCTGGACTATTTGTGTGACGTCTATAGACCATGTAGTGAGTCTTGTCTAAATTAATACTGAGACCGTTGCTCTTAAACCACTGTGTGATATCAGTCCAGACTGTGTTTATTTCAGCTTGTAGCATATTTATGTTACTATTTTTTACTATTATACTCGTATCATCTGCGTATAAATAAGGTGTTCCATGAGATATGTTATTTGAGAGATCATTAATGAAGATTAAAAATAGCAATGGACCCAAAACAGAACCTTGGGGGACACCACATTCTACTACAGAAGCGTTAGATTTTACTGATTCATGATCCCCTTTTTCTTTGTAGACATTTATTTGTACAAATTGTGAGCGGTTAGTGAGATATGAACGCATTAGACTTAATGCAGGTCCTCTAATACCATAGTATTCCAGTTTCTGTAGTAGAATTCGGTGACTGACACAGTCAAATGCTTTGCTTAGGTCACAGAAAAGACCGGCACAAAATTGTCCATCATTAATTGCATTTAGTACTTCATTTACTAGGCCACAGACTGCATTAATAGTATTTTTGTTTTGTCTGAATCCAAATTGCTGCCCTGTAAAATATTCGTGTTTATTAAAATGATTTTCAATTCTGATTGCGATTGCTTTTTCAAATATTTTAGCTAGTACAGATATAAGTGATATAGGACGGTAATTGTTTTTGTCAAAGGTGCTATTCTTTTTGTGTATGGGTATTACTTTGGCTCTTTTTAAAATAGTTGGGAATGTTTCATTATTAATGCATTCATTGTATATATGACATAGGGGGATGCATAGATAATCAATACCAATTTTAATAATATTAGTGTTTATATCATCGGGCCCACATGAGTTCTACTACTATACTCTCTACCTTCAGCTTTAGTTACTTATAGGATTACATGAGGATGTTATACATATACATAATACTAGAATTAATATTCAAAACAACATTTGATCTTGCTACATTTGCAAAATACCAAGGTGCTTACAATCGACGTCATCAGTTTTATTTGAATTCTCGTAAAACCCGTTTTGGTGTCTTTTTATTTCCTTTTTAACGCATGGGCACAGAATATTTAGTACTTGGTATGGTTCTGTTCTGGCACGAACTTACTACATTCCTTTCATAACGATACCGTCGATACAGGGGCTCAAATTCAGTAATTAACTACCGACGGACAGAATGAGTTTGAGTTTCATGAGAATCAAATAACAACAATGCGTCAAGCTCTCTCAAGTAATACCCGATACCTAAAGTAGTTCGCTCACGGCTTTGCTTGCATATAAATTCCTTTGTTAGCAGTACTATTTTTCAGGGATTTCTAAAGTGTGTTCTACGGCACCTACATGCACATTTGTCATTAAATGATTGAAGTTACGGAACGTCTCTAGAGTGTTCCATAGTTTAAAAAGTTTGGGAACCACTGCTACATTTAATCAAAGCGACGTATGTTGCAGGTTTCGAGGCTTAGAGATAACATATACAACTAAATAAATTTCACCCAGCATTTATGATCGGGCGTAAAAACTAAGTATGGACCAAATACTACTTATTAAAGAAGAGATGACTCAAGCAACTTGAAATATTGAAATGCTACATTCCAAACCCCTCTATCAACAATACGTTTAATAGTCACAGTCCTCTGCGGTTTAATCAAAACACTCCACTGGTTGACAGGCGTGCATAAACCAAGTGAAGTACTTACACGCCTTACATAACTGTTAGTGTGTGAGAAAACGAGACAGATTTAGCTTACTCTGTAGTATGTGTTTTTGCATTATACAATGCAAACTTTTGTAATAAATTATACGGAAATTTACCACTAGTACAACTTTACTTTACAGGATCGTACATATTGTCTCTCCGTGCTATGCGCTGAGTGTAAAGTTGTATACCAATTTTTATCATGGTTGGTGGTACTGTTAGAGATCCGAGAGGAACCAAACAACTCTCGAATTTATGGTATAATATTAGTGTCAAAATTCTTGATAATGAAATAATAATAGAAAAGTTTTTTTACAAACTTTTAGAACTTGAAATATGAGTAGGTAATCGTAAATTTTGCACTTTTTAAAATGTGGGTAGCAATTTCACTTGCGCCTGGAAGTTAAAACAGATCATTAAGGATCTTATGAAACGTTTTCAACTTTTTCAGTCAGTCCACTGCTGAACACAAGCTACCCTCTAATGCTTTTTTTAAATGTCACTGTGTCACACTACACAATGTGTAGGGTAGTCCAGTCAAGCTTTATGTAAGGAACAAATGAAATATATTTTTATTTACAACGGACCAAATCGTGTATTCATAATCGTAATCAATTTTCTTGGAAATACCCCCAACAAAATGTCTTAGCTTACACGTGGCTTACACATATAAATAAACCCACGCCTAAATCACCTTTCAACGTTTTCCTTATATTGGAGTTCCTTCTACTCTCCTTTTCATGTAAAAAATTCAATGCCAAGGTACAATTTTGCAGATAAAACGCGAGCGAATGATCTGCGCTGCGTCGTGAGAAACTTAAAATAAACTCGATGTTTCATATAAAACGTCTAGAAATCATCAGCAACTCATACAATGAAGTCAATGTGATACATGATATAGGTTTAACGTAATAATTAAATGTATAACTCACGTGTTTCTCTGAAATTCCTTACAATGCGCTGCGTGCGTTCGAGGCTGACCACCGCTCGCCAAAACGATCGGATCTCTACTAACTATAAAAAAGTTAGATGGGTGGAATGATCACTGAGTGAGTGGAGATTGTTTGCTGCGGTGGCTTGAAGTTTGAACGCAGGATGTCATGGATGATGTCATGTTGATATAAAGGGCTCAAACAGAGTAGAGTAACAATTATTCTATAGGTATCTATAAAAACGGCAAAAAGTAACGTTTGTTGTATGGGAGCCTCCTTAAACGTTTATTTTATTCTGTTTTTGTTGTTGTTGTATTTATTGTTATATCGGCAATTGGGTACGGAACCCTAAAAATGATATAATATTTTATGGAGATTATTCTATATTTTATAATTTTCAGAGTTTAGTCACGATTTTTTTCCAGTCCCTTTAATAGAACCATGTATCTTTTTTATCTGTGTTTACTTTAATCCCCCATTTCACCCCCATAGAGATTACATTTATGTGAGTAATATGATAACGCATCATAAATAATTAATCTACCAAATTTCAAATGTGTTGGCTTCGCAGTTCAGGTTTTTTATACGAAGACAATAGAACAAGAGTGGCATGATTTACTTATACAGTCCGCCATTTTAAATATTTTTTTGTTGTTGCCGCAATTAAACATGGAAAAATCGACGTAATAGTCATGAAATCCAACCTAAAATATATTTATGGTAAAGTATCCTCAAACGTCTCTAACCCGAGATATCAATTATCTGAAGACACTGATTGTTTCGATGTCTGTCCGTCTGTTATAGGGCTGTAACTTTTGCATGTATTGTAATAAAAATTAAACTTACGGAGTGTTTCTTACTAAGTCCTAGCGGCGTTAGTAACAATAAATAATTATATTAAAAAAGAGCGAGCGATTCAAATTCGAGAGAAATTAATTTCATAATTCTAGTCTACACAACACAAACAAATTACCTCTCACACATACACCTCTGTAGTCGTGGTTAAAAAAGGTGAAGAAAAAAAACTAAAGAAGTATCTGTATGATTCTGTGATCATTGCTGATCCTGTGATAAATAAATAAACTTCATAAACGTCAGTCAAGTTAAGTGTCACTGTCAGTCATTCATTTGTCAAATTATATACTCTTTGTTTGTCAAACGAAACGAACGATATAAAAATGGTGGAAGGCAATGGGAAAGCGCATTTTTCTGTTTCTAACTGATTATTGTTGATATTTAGTAACTAAAACTTGAAGTTTATTGTTTCTGTGTATCTGTATCTAACGCTATACGCTTTTCTCCAACATTTGAGTAGTACTGATTGAAAATACGGAAAGTAAGATGGACGTCGTCGGCAGTGAGATTGGCCAAAAAATGCGGGTAAATATTTCTATATTGTTCTGTAGCGTTCAGGGCTCAAAATTCTATTTACATTTCTCGATATATACGTTGAATCAATAAACATTACGATATATTCGCTTTGGCAAATTATTGCTATATTCTTCAGACAAATGCACTACAGTAAAAGTTTATTTGGAAGCAAATAATAAATAATCGATTTTTGCTTCTATTTTCAGTCTGCTATCAAGGCCAAACTGACAGAGTTGGGGTGCTACGTTGGTAAGTACCACAATAAAATAACATGTTCTTTTTAATTCTGCTGATTAGTTTTAAAGTGTTCAAACATTTAAACTATAGATATATGTATAGGACCCTTTCAGAGGGAATGGTGGGGGTTAATGAGGGCAGTTCCTCTAAAACAGTTATAAAATGCATTGTTTTGTAGTTTGATATTTTTTGTAAAATACCTTAAGTAAGCGACCTAAGAAGCGACGAGTGGAGCAGAAGCGTGGTGGTACTCTTCTTTAAGAAAGGCGATAATGCCTTACTGAAGAACTACCGACCGATATCCCTTCTGAGCCACGTTTATAAGTTGTTTTCGAGAGTCATTACGAACCGACTAGCACGCAGGTTTGACGACTTCCAACCTCCCGAACAAGCCGGTTTCCGAAAAGGCTTCAGCACCGTAGACCACATACATACGCTCCGGCAGATTATACAGAAGACCGAGGAGTATAATCGGCCATTATGCCTGGCGTTTGTGGACTACGAGAAAGCCTTTGATTCAATCGAGACTTGGGCAGTGCTTCAGTCTCTCCAAAGGTGCCACATTGACTATCGCTATATCGAAGTGTTGAAATGTTTATACAATAAAGCCACAATGTCCGTCCGAGTACAGGATGAATGCACGAAACCGATCCAAGTGCAGAAAGGTGTAAGACAGGGTGACGTTATATCCCCGAAACTCTTCACCACTGCACTGGAAGATGTTTTCAAGCTTCTGAACTGGAAAGGACTGGGCATCAACATCAACGGCGACTACATCACTCACCTTCGATTTGCCGATGACATAGTCATAACGGCAGAATCCTTGGAGGATCTGAACGTAATGCTCAATGACCTCAACAGAGTTTCCCAACAGGTAGGTTTAAAAATGAACATGGACAAGACGAAAATCATGTCAAATGTCCATGTTGCACCTATGCCGGTAGTGGTTGGGAACACTACAATCGAAGTTGTAGACGAGTATGTATACCTGGGACAGATCGTTCAACTAGGTAGGTCCAACTTCGACAAAGAGGTCAACCGAAGAATCCAACTCGGCTGGGCAGCGTTTGGGAAATTACGGCATATCTTCTCGTCCCAAATACCTCAGCGTCTAAAGACAAAAGTCTTTGATCAGTGCGTGTTGCCAGTGATGACATACGGAACCGAAACGTGGTCTTTTACTGTGGGCCGAATAAACAAGCTCAAAGTCACTCAGCGAGCAATGGAACGAGCTATGCTCGGAATTTCTCTACGTGATAAGGTCCGGAATGAGGAAATCCGTAGACGAACGAAGGTCACCGACATAGCTCGACGAGTCAGTGAGCTGAAGTGGCAATGGGCAGGCCACATCGCTCGAAGAACCGATAACCGGTGGGGAGTAAAGGTTCTCGAGTGGCGACCACGTACCGGGAAACGTCTACCAGGCCGTCCCCTTACTAGATGGACCGACGACCTGGTTAGAGTCGCGGGGAGTCGCTGGATGCAGGTGGCTCGGGACCGGTCGATGTGGCGTACCATGAGGGAGGCCTATGTCCAGCAGTGGACGTTTCCCGGCTGATGATGATGATGATGATGAAGCGACCTTTCTTTTATCTGATATTTTCACTAGATTTTTTAAATTAGTTGTAAGATTGTTTCTGGTGTATCGCCGGTCTTTGCCGCGACACGCTCGCTTGTTTAATTTAAAAAAATTCGTAATAACTCTCGTAAACCTATACATAAGGTATTATATTATAACTGTGAAAACACAATGTCTTTTTTAAAAAAATGGACAAATAATAAATATACTAAGTCCCTCTATGCGTGAGCCAAACAAGTGATCTATCTCTTATCTATAATTTTTTATGATAGCCACAGGATGACACAGGCTATTCTTATTCTAAGATTGATAGCAAATAAATAAATGAAATATGGATAATTTTTTCAGATGATGAGCTGCCTGACTATGTTATGGTGATGGTAGCAAACAAGCGCACTCGTGTGCAAATGGAAGAAGATCTGCAGCTGTTCCTCGGAGACAATACTGTGCTATTTGTCAACTGGCTCCACCAGGTGCTTAAGAAACTGCAGGAAGTTACTGTGACTGCACCTATAAGTGAGCTTGATTGTTAAATTTAATTAAAATAAATAAATTTAATCTTGCAATTAAAGTGCAGCCAGTAAAAAAGCTTGTATAATGAATGTAATTTTTGACAAAACCTCTTATGAATATTTATTTATTGATTTCTCAAAGATTATGCTAGAAAGAGACATTGGTTATTTTTTGCTGTGGTAAAATCAACATAAATATTTAGCAGTATTCTGGATTTTTCTCTTTGCTAACTTTAGAGATAGGAAGGGGGCGGGGTAAATATTCTTCCAGGAATTGTTCTGTTCATCATAAGTAAAATAACAAAAATTAAGTGTAAAATAATGTGTCATGGATTTGTCATCAATCAAAATTTGTTACTTATTTATGTATTTTCACTGAAACTTCCAGATCCAGAAGAAGTTACAAGTAAAGATAAGCCCAAAGAAAAAAAACTGAAAGATAAAAAGAAAGAAGAGAGGCATAAACTAAAGAAAACTGATGGGTCCAAGAAAGCTAAGAAAAAAGATAAGCTAAAAGAAAAGTCGCAACGTAAAAAGGAAGATAAAAAATTGCACAAAAGCAAGAAAAAAAGTAAACATCATGAAATGATACGTCCAAATGTTCCTCCCTTGCTGATGAATATGGAAAAAGTATCTGAACCATCAATTACCGATGTATTTGCTGGTCAGATACTGAAAAATCATGGAATTACGGTAGAGACCACTAAAGAAGAGAAACAAATTGATATAAAGCCAGTTGTCAATGAAATTAAAAGACCTATCCTACAAATTATTGATCCTGCTACTATTTCAACTCAACTTTCTTCTCCTACCATTGAAATTAGAGCAACCGAAGACTTAGACTCTCCAGAAGTGAGTGAAGCTAACAGTATTTCAACAACAGCAGCTCCCAGGGATGAGCAAATTAAAGAAATGAATGAGATAGAAGCTAAAATACAGGGGTTGAGACAGAAATTAGTTGAACAGCTCGATTCCATGTCTGATGATGAAGATTTCTTGACTATTAGAACTGAGGCAGAGGAGTTAATGAATGATTTTGCTGAGGATGTGTTTCAGGTAAGGCAATTAAATTTAATATTTTAAATAGTTTAAGGCTAGAGCAAAAATTAACATATTGTCAAACTTTGTGAAAGTGTATTGAAACAGCTAGAATTTAATTGTAGAATTTATTTCTTTCTTTCTTTCTTTCTTTCTTTCTGAATTTTTTCGGCAATCTTTTGTTCATCAAACAGGCCAGTAAGCCTTACTGTTCTCATAATTTGAACAAGCAAATGCGTTCAAAAAGAACTGGAAACCAACTTCAATTGCCCTAAAAGTCTACTTTTATTTAGGCAAATTTAAGATTTATATCGTTTTCTCATGGATGACAGAACTGGACCACACGAGAAGCACCAGCTTTCAAATAAAAAGTATATCATCCAAATAGGTTAACCCATTCAGAAGTTATGAGGTAACAAACATTTAAAAAATACCCGTCAAACTGAGAACCTCCTAATTTTTTTGAAGTTGGTTAATAAAAATAAGGTTCTGTTTTCTCACTGTGATATTACATAATGTCCACTAAAACCACATACATCTTACTACAACATCAACAGCCTATATAGCTCCACTGAAGGGGCTCAGGCCTACTCTCCTACAGAGAGTGTAAGTGTACGAGGGGCATACCGAAAAGATCGGTAATCGAGTACTTTCGATTTAATTAGATTAAAAACTCTTTTTGATGAATAAACACTGGTTAGTTAAAAATCGAATACAATTGACAGAATTAAAAAAAAAATTTTTTTTTAAAGAACAATATCAGTTTGAAATTGATAGGTCGATAAAAAAATGGAGCTTACAAGAGAAAGTTTCCGTGCCATAATTTTTTACAACTTTCGACGAGGATTATCTCAGGGACAATGTCTCGCTGAGCTTATATCTATATACAAGAGTGAAGCGCCTAGCCAGACGACAATATATCGCTGGTATTCTGAATTCCGGCGTGGACGTGCTTCTCTTGGCACCGTACCTTCCACAGGCCGGCCAAAAACAGCGGTTACACCAGAAAATGTCGCTGTTGTGCGCCGAATGATACAGGATGACCGACATATTACATATGAGCAGATTCGGGCTACTTTAGGGATAGGTATGACTGCGATACAAACTGTTTTACATGGTGAACTGGGAGTGAGAAAGCTAGTTTCCCGCTGGGTGCCCCATAATTTGTCCGAAGAGCAAAAGGCGGCTCGTGTCAATTGGTGCCGGTCTACTCTGCAACGCTTCAACGGAGGAAAGTCAAAAGCAGTTTATAACATTGTCTCTGGTGATGAATCATGGATCTATTCATATGAGCCAGAAAGAAAGCATCAGTCGGCTGTCTGGGTCTTCGCAGGTGAGATCAAGCCAACAAAAGTTGTCCGCTCTCGCAGCGTATCGAAGAAAATGGTCGCTTCGTTTGTCGCGAAAACAGGACATGTAGTCACAGTTCCCTTAGAGGAACGGAGAACGGTTACCGCTGATTGGTATACAACGGTTTGTTTGCCACAGATGATATCCGAACTCCGTAGAGGTAACCCGAAACGACGCATAATCCTTCATCACGATAATGCGAGCTCTCACACCGCTCAGAAAACAAGCGAGTTTTTGAAGCAGGAAAACGTTGAATTAATGGATCATCCTCCATACAGCCCTGATCTGAGTCCCAATGATTACTTTACATTCCCTAGAATCAAAGATTTATTGCGTGGTCAGCGGTTTCAAGGTCCAGAAGAAGCAGTGGAAGCATACAAATCGACGATTTTGACCATGTCAACTTCGGACTGGAATTGCTGCTATAATAATTGGTTCGAACGAATGCAAAAGTGCATTAACTGCAACGGAGAATACTTCGAAAAGCAATAAAAATAAATTTAGTTATTTCCTGTATGTATTGTTTTATATTCCCGATCATTTCGGTATGCCCCTCGTAGTGCCGATTGATAGACTACACACACACACCTATAAATTTCTTCTCAGGAGTGTGCAAGTTCCCTCACGATGTTTTTCTTCACCGAAAAGCCACCGATTTTTATCAGTTGTACATAAATTCCAGTTAGCAAATTGGAACTCATTGGTAGGACCCAGGATCGAACCCAGACTTAGATTTTTCAAGGACGGTTTAGTTCGTCAGGAGGAGCTGTTGCTCCTCTCCCAGTATTATTTTACCTTAGTTGCCTCTTACGACACCCACGAGAGGAGATGGGGTGGTTTCATTCTAAGCGGTAACCACACGGCGCTACAATGACCTAATTATACTTAATCATATCCTAGTATTATTACTAGGCTACATGGGATGCTAAATAAATGTCCCTTTGTTTTGCCGTTTTCAGGAAATATCGGCACAAGCTCCCGCTGTAGCAACGCCCCCAATCGCAGCCCGAAAAACACCTTCTCCTTCCTTGACCTACCCTACAGCTAATCCCCTAGAAACTCCCACCCCTAAGGAAACTCTTACCCCCAATGATACTCCCATCTCTAAAGAAACCCACACACCCAAAGAAACTCCCATAGAACCTGAAACACTACCTCAAATTGAATTAAAGCTGCCTAAAAGACCAGTCAGGGAGAGGCTTGGTCTCCGAGAAGAGATGAAGAACATCCAAGAAGTCAAAGAGAAGGAAAAAGAAAGGAAACGGACAGAAAGTCCTGAAAGGTTGTTACATTACAAAATGATATAAGGTATAAGGAAATCTTGTGCTTTCTTTGTTTTTAATTGTCACCAAATCATGATATCGGCAACTTTTTTTAATAATTTAAGGGTGTCATTTATTATATTTGTTTTAAAGTGTTATTGCATTAGTGTGATGGGAGTACAATATTTTAAAATAATGTTAAATGTAAGCATATTTGGAGATTTTGCCACAGCTTATCGCGTCAAACAATTTAATCAAAAAGTATCCAATTCTGCATATTGTAAATGACAAATTTCTTTTCAATTCATTGGCTATTGTTGCTTGTGTAATACACTTGGTTTTCCAAGTATGATATCGATCTAAATTGATCGATTCTATATTCTTTACTCACCTTTAATACCCATTGTCATCATATACTTCAGGCACTGATAGAATATATATTATGTATAGTAGCGAATAACATTGACTTCTATTTCGTGTCGTTCGGATTTGTCTGTGTTTCCAGCATTAATTCAATAATTAACATTACGTTACCATTTTAGCTATGAGTTCCAATAACATTGTTGCACTCATTATAATTTGTTAATTTTTCAGATTCACTCCGGACAGGGAGCCTGATTTCTGGGGCAAAGCCAAACCAACTAGAAGTCGCGTCGAACCAGCTGAGAGGTCAAAAAGAATATCCGCAACGGATGGACCATCAGACAAAACTGATTCTGGACCGAAAAGAATTAGTTCAATGTACGTGTTTATTTATGTATAGTCGAAAAAGTTAGTGAGCGAACGTTCTTTACTCACAATATGCGAAAATACTTACCGAGAGGGTTTTACGCGTTAGAAAGAGAAGGTGAATTTAGTTGGCAAGCAGTTGTGAGCGAGCTGAAATCCTCTTTATTGTGTCGAACTAGAGTAACCATTTATTTTGTCTCTGCGGAATTAACCTTAGGTACCACCACATACCACTGTACCTACTGTTCAGTGTCAGGAAGGGAGATACCTAGATGTTAGTTTCACAACGATATTGAACCTTAATAATAAACGGCCTCTGTGGCGCAGTTGTTTGAGCGTTAGATTCAGACACTCAACACACGCACAGTCCACGGGTTCGATTTCCGGTACACTACCACTACTAGTCAAAAACCACTTTGTGAGACTTTTCCCAGTTTGTTTAGGACATTGCATGCTGAATCACCTGATTGCCTGAAAAGTAAAATGATCCCGTCCTATGGAGGGCACGTTAAGCCGTTGTTACCGGTTACTATCTATGACAGGTGGCTACATGAGCCATGTTAGAGGTTTATGGCGGCTCAACAACTCTGACACTAGTGGTCAGTTATCGACCTTACAACCTACACCATAAGATGAATAGTGTACGTACTTCGTGCTTCAGGGTGAGCGAGTCTCGTCCCCGAGCGCAGTGCGCGAGCGTGGTGCGCGTGCGCCCCCGGCCGCGCGTCGCCGCACCCTCCTCCAGTCTGCTCATGCGCGCTGTCGCAGACGCACATAAAAGTCTGCTCAATGTGAGTATCATACAATCTTACGATTCCGTTTAAAGATTTTACCTAAAATTTTTTTAGGCTAATTTGATATTTGTTGTTCTATTTCTAGACAACTTAAAAAAAATTGATTTAAGTTGCCTGGAAGAAACGTCGAAGTGATACCACTTACTTGTTCGTACATGGGTTTTGGTTTCAAGTTTAACGGAATTGGTGCTCTTTTTTACGCGCAAACCTGCCAAAAGGCGGCGCTGTTTGACAAATCGCTAATATCGGGACAATGCGTGAATTATATGTTATGATTATTCATTTCGCGGGCGCTTTACTTCACTAGACTTATATTAAATATATTAAATGTAACCCACGACCATTATTTAAAAATATTATGGGAAAAACAGCGGCTATGGTGAATTCCTGTAACCTAGACTCGTACCCAGATCAACAATCCATTAGTAAATCCATTCGATTATAGGTCATAAGTAGAGTACTTAATGTTCATTGTTGACTATACTTTCATTTGTAGTCCCGCCCACGCTGTCTATCTATAAATGTGGCAACGTCGCATTTCCATTTTCAATATGGCGCGGTCCAACAAACTTATTGACAGTGACAATTGACATTCTCATACTAAATAGAGTAAAAATTGGCTGCTGTTTTAAAAGGAAATTTTATAGTTAAAAAGCTTCAAAATGATGTGTTTTGCGCCCGGATGTAAACACTATAACGATAAGCATAAATGCAAGTTTTTACGTTTCCCAAGAATCAAAAGATTTTAAAGAAATGGATCAAATACATAAGGTCAGTACATACCATTTTTATTACTAAGAATTTTTATGTTTTACTGTGGTTTTTGTTTATATGTGTGCTGAATTTACTTAAAATTTATTTCATGTTTGTTACAGGAGGGCTGATAGGGTGCCTTCCAAACACTCGCGTATATGCAGTTGTCATTTTCAAGATGGTGACAGAAGAAACTTTACTGTGCTATTTAGCCATAATAAGGGGAAAATATTTCAGTTTCTCTCACATCCGAAGAACCAAAGGAAACCTGACGACGACATACCCATAGAAAATTTTTCATCAGAAGAAATAGTTGACGTTAAGAATGATGTAATTATAGCAGCAGAAAATACTTTGCTAAGGTCTGAAAATGACAAACTAAAATTGGACATAAAAAACATCAAAACAGTGCCAGTGTTTAAAAAGAATTGAAAACAACGAAAAATTGATTAGATATTATACTGTCATTCCGAGCCAGGAGATACTAACTACATTAATGGAATTATTTGAAGGTATCGATATTAACTATTATTGCGGTCAGAAATTTACCCGAATAAGCCAAGAAGATCAAATATTTATGACATTGATTAAGCTCAGATTAAATTTGGCACACACAGACTTAAGTGTGTGTTTTGCATGCAGTAAACAAACTGTGACTATGTTGGATTCATATATTCCATCAATATTTATACAAAGGGTAGATGAGTTAGATACCTACATAATCAAAAAATAAAACATGTTTACCAAATTGCTTTTCTAAATTTACAAACTATCGGATGGTGATCGACTGCACTGAAGTATATTGTGCTGTTTCAAGAAAATCCATGAAAGATTTACTTACAGTCACTATAAACACAGAAACACCTTTAAAGCTCTTGTTGGTGTAGCCCCTAATAGTAGTAACCTATTGTAGTGAATTATACCCAGGCTCAACATAAGATAAAGCTATAGTCAAACACTCCCAACTGCTAGAAAAATTTGCACCGGGGGACTTGTTAGCTGACAAAGGATTCCTCATTAATGACCTTATACCACCTGGAGTTTCTGTAAATATACCACCCTTTTTGACCTCAATTTACCCTCAGTTTACTCCCAATCAAGTATTTCAAACTACTTCAATAGTATGAGCAAGGATTCATGTTGAGCGAGCAATTCAAAGAGTAAAAGGCTATTCCATATTAGATCATATCCCATGTTACCTCCGCACACTTTCGAGTAAAAATTTTCAAGTTTCATGTGCATTGACTAACTTTTAATATCCCCTAATTAAAGAAGTGGAACTTTTTTTAAATGTTATTGATCAGGAGTAAATATTATTATGATTATAGTTAACCATGTAAATATGTTAATAAAACTAGTGAATAAGTATGTGTTTTTTATTTACATCTACACCTTATTTAATAAATATGATATGTATTTGTCAACATCAAAATTTGTTAAGGTTTCAAGATTAGCTGCCCATTTTTAATCCTTAAAAATCACAAGTATTCTAACACTGTGAGGTGTCCATGCAACAAAGTTACATAACCTTTTGTTGGCAAATTGACCCTGAATTTGATGATAATAATTATGTTCTTTGTTGGGTAGGAATAAGCCAGTTTCTTCATCATAATTTATGAAATATGTTCTATCATTCTTTAGTACATCTCTTAGAACAGCATCCCTGTACTTATAGGGACATTTAACTTCAAGTAAACTATCTTCTTCAATGTACCGCTGTACTCATGTCGATCATAATAACATCGCTTCATTTTTTTAAAGTTTGCAATTTTTGTTTTGTTTTGAGCGAATTATTATTATAATAAAAATATGAAATGCGTTTTTTAAATTTCAAACAACCAAAACATACAAATAAAAAACTTCGACTAGAGACGATACGCACGGTATGGCAACGTCGCCTGAAAAAGTTTGAAAACGGAAAACCTCATACCTGTTTGATTGTGGTCGTAAATACGACCTAATCAGTGTAATTAAGGGTCATTATTGAATACACTTGTATTTGTTATGATGCGTCGGGCTTGCCTCGGCAAATAGATCTGGCAACCTTGCAAATATTACTAATCTCTTTCAGTAAAGCTCAAATTTGTGAAATTCTGTTTCAAAGTAACTTATGATGATACATTTATTCATATACTTAGCTTCTTAGCGCCCTACACAGTACAACATGATTCATGCCAATGTTATCTGTGCTTTCTCACGTAGACAAATAATGAAATATATTTATTGCGTATATGTATATTTCAAATTAAAATACTACCTATGTAGCCTCGTGGGGGTCGTAAATGGCGTCTAAAGGTAAAGAACGGGCAAAGTGCAGGTTGGAATCGCGCACATTGTTATTATTATTACGTACCTTGAAATAAGGTTCATTTTCCGGACCCCATAACTAAGTTTATCAAGTTTTTTGATGATTTCTCAAAAAATATACTCAACAACCTTGACTAATATTTTCTGTAATATTTACACAAAATCCGGTATAAAATGTAATATAATTTAGAATTTACAAATAAAGACCTTGTATATGGATACCATAATGAAATTTCGCAAAGGTTCCATTTTTTCATCAAATCTTCGGAACCTTAAAAATTAGAAAATGGATAGTACTATCTATGTAAAAACATTTTACTGCGATCACCGGTCCGTTTGTAAAGTACGATTGACAGTAGTGATTGATTGACATTGTCATGTCCAACAGTGGACTTGTTGACAATCTACCTGTATAAGTGTATAATCTGTAGATGTGAAAGACTTCAATGACTGACTGATTCCAGCACAAACCACTTCAGTAAGAAACTCGATCCGCAAAGAGAACATGTAACAATATGTATAGAATTTGAAGTGAGAACGGTTTTCATGGGCAAGCAACTTGAGCAATATCCTTATCATTTGAAATATCAATCAATTTATAAAATCACTAAGATTAAGTCAAATATCACTCACTCACAGACTGACTGACTCATCACAATATCTTCGAAACCATAAACGCTACAAACCTGAAATTTTGCAAGTAGCTTCCTAACACATAACTTACAACTAAAACTACAAATTTTGCAGATAGGCTTCTTGTACAACTTAGACACTTTCTGTTTAAAATTTTAAATCAAATTAAACCCCTACGGCGTGAAAAATGATTTTGAAGATTGTATGACAAAACAAGCTATAAAGACTACAGCTAATAATAGTATAATAATAATCGACATAGAAAAATGCCCTTCTATAATTACCAAATAAACTGAGTACTGATTGGTAACTTCCACTAGGAATTGAACACGGGGCCTCTGGGTTGTTTGTCCAACATTCAGCCAATAGGCCATGGAGGAGGTTAGATTGAAAAATAAGTTCAAATATTGTATGGCAAAACAGAAACTAAAAGCTTTGAAAAGGATTAATAAAATAAAATCAAGAATTAGTAAATCCATAAACGAACTAATGTCACCGACATAGCTCGCCAAGTCAGTGAGCTGAAGTGGCAATGGGCAGGTCACATCGCTTGAAGAATCGATGACAGATGGGATGTACTAGGAAAGGTAGTCACTAGATGCAAGTGGCTCGGGAATTTTTTTCTTTTCTTTTCGAATGTACTTGATGTTGTTGGTCTACAGGGACCGGCCATTGTAGCATGCCATGGAGGAGGCCTATGTCCAGCAGTGGACGTGTCCTGGCTGATGATGCGTGAATCACTACAACTTTATTGATCAAACTAACTTCAATTGCCCTAAATGTCCGCAGCATTCATCCCCTAAAATGTCCACCCTTAGATGTAGATCTGAGTACATATTTGTTATTTGTTCATTTTCTTTTAAAACTGCTGAATCAATATCGATAAGCATCAGTTGTCATCAAAAGCACTGGCTTTTAAATAAAAAAGAATCATTAAAATCAGTTCACACAGTCCAAAGTTCTGAGGTAACAAAAATATAAAATACAGTAGTACTAGTAGTAAGTCTCTGAGTTGAGCCACGGACAAACAGACAGGGAAACTATAAGGGTTCCATGTTTGACTATGGAATCCTAAAAATTATAGCTGTGGGTTATTTGATGGAATAAAATACTCAGTTGATTAATTTATTTTTATTTAAACAGTTTTTTTTACACAGAAAATATTTACATAACACATAAACATAAAAATATATACAAAAGGAACAGCTTATACTCGTATCTAAAAGAAATTTCTTACTGCAGTCCTGGGTCAAGGAGAAATACTGAAGAGAGGAGGGCAGTTTGGTGTGAACGATATCTTCTTCTATCTATCTTCTGTCTGTACATTGATTTTTTTTGCCTAAAACTGATTGAGGGTGATGTAAGAAGTGTAACAGAACACAATAAGACAATTTTTAAACATTTTGTCTGTCTGTCTGTCTGTCTGTTTGTCTGAACCGGCTAATCTCCGAAATTACAAAACCAAATTTGATGCGGTTTTCACAATTAAATTAGTAGTAGGTCAAGGCAACATCTAAGCTTTATTTCATCAAAATCGGTTCACGCAATAAAAAGATATCTTCAAAAAACCTGTAGAATCGACTTACCTGTATATGGAGAATCGATGCATCTATCTGTACATTGAAAATACTTGCCAAAAATGGTTTAAGGGTATACAGAATACAAAAAAACAGCCAAGTGCGAGTCGGACTCGAGCACCGTGGGTTCTGTACAGAATAACTACAATGCCTGATTAATTTCAAATAGCAAAGACAAAAGAAAGTGCTTTAGTGGTTAATGTTTAAAAGTGATTTTAAAACATTACCTCAGTGTTTGAAGTGACTGATTGATTTACACGTGTTTTTTTACCATAATCTTACCTGATGTTAAGCGACGATGATGTCTAGGATAATTCACGGTTGCCTATAAATAGTCTATTCACTGTGGCCTTGAAGTTATCTTAATGGTATCGCTTAGGAAACACAAAAGCCGGCAGGGAATTCCACTGCTTAGCTGTAAGCACGTGGTAAGTGACAATAAGATAGAAATTATGTTTAGCCAGGAGACTCAAACTAATAGAGGTACTCAGGTGCTCTGCTACCTCACACCTGTAGAATCAACGTGTCTATCTGTACATTGAGAAGGTTTGCCAAAAATTGTTTGAGGGTGATATAGGTAGTATAACAGAATACAAAAACCAGTTTAGTGGGTTCTGTACAGAATGGCTACAATGCCTGACTAATTCCAAATAGCAAATACAAAAGAAAGTGCTTCAGTGGTTAATGTTTTAAAGTGTTTTTGAAACATTTCCTCAGCGTTAGAAGTGACTGACTGACAGACGAAACCATGTATTGTAATGAGATTTTGCAAATATTTTCTTTTTATGATAGTTCCGCAAAAAGAATATGTGATGCAAGTTTGTGTTAAAGTTTGCGATTGCCGTGTAACTACACATTAAACTATGATTGGATTTGCAACAAGCACCACTGTTGGTAGGCGGATTGGTGATCGCAGTAAGATTTTGTAGTTACATAGCACCTATACAACTAAGACCTAACGGAATGTGAGGTAAAATTAGCGATGTAAGTTTGTATAAAAAGTTCGTAAATAGTTGTTTTTGTATGGGTTTGTATTTGACCTTCATCTAACATGTTTTTTTTACATTCGATAGGCTTCCGTTTTATTACAATCTCACCTGATGTTAAGCGACGATGGGGTCTAGGATCGTTCACGGTTGCATAGAAATAGTCTATTCACTCTGGACTTAAAGTTATCTAGGTTGTATCGCATGGGAAACACAGCCGGCAGGGAATTCCACTGCTTAGTTGTACGCACGTGGTACGTGACAATAAGGCCGTTGGATAGAAATCATGCTTATCAGACTTAGGTAACATGGTAGTAGCGAGCCAGGTAGACAAAAAATGGCTTACCACCAACCAAACTGAGTTCCGATAGATACTGGGAATCGAACCCTAGACCTCCGGGTTGTGAATCGAACATTTAGCAATTAGGTCACTACTCTAATTTTAACGAATAACTGAACATTTTAATATACAAAACAAACTGTTATAGACAAAACAATACATTTTGAACAATTTATTTATTTTTATTGCTAAAACTATAGAACCAGAAACTGGAGCCTCTACATGAGCTTTGGGCAATCATAAGTGAGTAAAATATATAGGCATTTTAACTAAAAAAGCTAAAATTATTCTAACATATAAAAGATAAAAATTTATATTATAAAACTTTAAAAAATAAATTATAATATTATTTATTTCACTAAAAATAAAAATAAATCCTAATAATAAGGGTAAAGAGGCAAATAAAGTATAAAATAATAAATACATTCCTGCTTGAATTTTTCAGTTCAGTTTCAGTTTCATATTTGTTATGTAATTGATTTATCCAATGGGATAAATCCTAAAGTCCACGCGGGCAAAGCCGCGGGCAGAAGCTAGTAATAAATATAATAAACGATTACATAAGAGATACATAAAACAAACTAATATATATCAATAATAATAATACATACTTTACATACAATAAGTATATATTAACTTATGAACGCGGTTGTCCTCACAACATCCCCTCTAGGACATAAACCTATCTGATGTGAGCAGCTCGCCAGCTTCAGTTGAGGAATTCCCTTGGTTAGTACATCAGCTACCATTACACTCGTTTCTATGTAACTGATGCTTATCTTCAGCACAGCACACTTATTGTTACCTTCATTTAAATTCAATAATTCTTTGTAATTTAAATGGCCCATTCTTCGATGCCATGTATCCAGACATTCAGTCTTGGATGAAGTAACAAGTGCATTTCTTTGAATTGTATTCAATTAGTTAATCTTGCTTGCAACTAACTGTTTGTTTGTATTCAAAAATCTCACATCCCGAGTATTAAAAAATTTCTTGACAGACATTCTTTACCAACTGACTAACTGATAACAAGTTAGTACTCAGTTCAGTAATGTATAAAATATTTCTCACCTCTATGTGATTTATTTTATTATTTTTTCCATAAAAATCCAGGTCTACATTACCCATCTTCAGCACGGCGACTGATGAATTATTGGCAACCATTATTTGTCTAATCAGAGGTGCCCGGGTACTGTACATCAAGTCGGAAGAGTTAGTCATATGTGAAGATGCTCCAGAATCCACATACCATTCCTTACTATTCACATTTTCAGAGGCTGCTGCAAAAACTTTACCTTCATTTGTTTTCTTTTTATAATTGCAGTTTTTGCTAAAATAACCAAACTCATTACAGTTGTAACAACGTTTTTCTCGGGGTAGTTTTACGATGCTGTTTTGTAATAAAAACTGAAGCTTGTAAGAGCTTAATTTTAATGTAATCGGCGGCATCAATTGTTTCCACGCCATTGGAAGGCTCTTGTGCTCTACATACGTTTGTACAGCAAACTTTCAGATGTTATATAGTTCTCACGTCCTTGCATCTTTTCAATTTGCACGTTGGATATAGCCATTTTGATGCCAAAAAGGGCTGCCCTAAAAATCAGAGAACACACTCCGCGACTCACTGTTTAACTAATTATTTTTACGGATTCCAAATAGGCCCATAACCTGATGGAATAAATACTGAGTTCTCGATCTCGACGTCAGCGACGGATGACAATTGACAGCCAGCAGGTGTCAAGAGTGGGTGCGTTCGCAAACGCGGTTATGTCCTTGTTGTAATATTATTGTTAGGAGATAGACATACTCGTATATCATTGCGGAATTTTCTATAGGCTTTTTTTGATATATTATACGACTCCTTAGTACATAGTAATAAAACTGACAGGTCTTGTTCAGGAATTATCGATTATTTCTTCTGTCCCTTTTTAAAGCAAATTAAAAGGAGAGAGCGAGCACCACGCGTCCACGCACGGAACGGCAACGTGTGTTAGCGTGGTGTTAGCTTTCAAATATTTTTTTGGTCTTTTCTTATGTATAAAGCGGTCTCTCTCATCAAGTCTGTATGTGTACAGGGTAGGGGCGGAGCTCAAAACTCTGTGCCACGCATGTGTGCACTCACACATGCGTAGCACTGGCGAAATTTAATTTAATTTCAGATTTAAAAATAAAGTACTTATTGAAGTCCAAAAATTTTGAAACTCATTTCGCGGATACCTAATTTTTTTGTTTATTTTTCCATATCAAATTCATTTAAAAATTTATCGTATTTAAAAAGATTATGGGAACAGTAACTTGTATGGAAAATGAGAAGAAAGGACTCGCCTTAATGTCTGTCGTCCTTCTTACTATAAAATATTACGACTGTTTGATTGTAATTTTGTAAGGTATCTTTTTTTTCTAGTCAATAGGTTAGTCATGTCACATAAGAACTAATAATCGCTGAAGGTAGGTACGAGTATATACTTTTCAAACTTATGCTACCAAAAGGTTTTCCTCTGCAAGTATCCACACTCAACTGAAATCAGTTTTCTATTCTCACAGTATTTGAAGATAAATTCGACTTAAACCAAGTCAAACGCTCTTAAATTTGTAGTTTTAAAAGAGCAGACATCATCACCATCAGCCGGGAAACGTCAACTGCTGGACATATGCCTCTTCATGGTACGACACTGACCAGTCGATCCGTAGCTGAGGGATAAGTCAACAAACACATTAGCATTTTAATAATTGAATGATTTCCCAGGGAACGTCTGGTATCCGCTTATTAAGTAGATATATATTTTTACTAGGTATATACCCATTTTTGCTTTTATTCGGATGCAAGTGTCAAATTCTTATTAGAAGTTGTATTAGGTTCTATTTATTAATAAATGTGTTACCAATGTATAATGCACCCAGATTCCACCGAAGCCTGACACGGAGCCACAGAAAGTGAAGCGGGCTCTGGTGCTGCCGATGCGTCGGTGCGTGGACGCGCAGAAGATAGTGATACAGGTGCCGGGAGGGGAGCGGCGAGCCGACACCGACGATGACGACAAGATATACAAGTATGACGTCATTATACATTCCTATACAGTGTTTAACTTTTAACGCCTCCATGATTAAACCGAGCAATAAAACGTGCGAATAAGACAGCGCATATCCTGTTCTCTCTCGCACTTACACGGTTTATGGGTGACGTCACAAGGACGAAGAGATGCGTGTTGTTGGGTTGCGTATGCTTATCGATATCAATGGGTTTTAAGTAGGGTATTTTATATATTGTTTTTAAAACACTTTAAAACACTCCCAATGAAGTCTAGAGATGTTGACTCTTTCGTAAAATAAAATTGTGTTCGATTATCGATAATTTCAGACACCCGAAAATATTTCAAAAAGAAGAATATGTGCCTGCTTCGTTTACCAAGAAGATAACAAACACAGAGTATGTCCCATCACGACGACCGGAGAGAACATCTAGCAGGAGGGACGACACACTCATAATTGAGACCATGTGAGTTCCATCTCACAGGACATTTTTACACTACAGACGATATTAATACTTCCAACATCTCAATTAATCATGTAACAAGTTTGAAATTATCTCATTAAATTGTCTATGCTCTTTCACAGAAATATCCACAACCCAACCGTTGATAAGGACAAAAACACCCAATTCATAGTCACTATGGACGGTTTCAATACTAACGCTTTCCTAGCGAAGAAACTTATGACTGAAGGCCTTCTGAATGACGATGAAGAGTTGATCGATAAACCGAAAGACGCTAAATCTGTTCTCAAAATTAATAAAGAAACTGACAACAATGAAGTGAAAGATAAATTTGAAACCACCAGAGAAAAAAGTGTGGAAAAAGCAAAAGAAAAAATAAAGGAAAAAGTCGAAGACAGAACTGACATAATTAAAGATAAGGAAATAACAATAACTGTTGAGAATGTGAAGGATATATCAATGGAAGGTTTGAATGAAGATGATAAACGTATTGAAAATGACATTGAAAATATTGCACCGAAAGCAACTGTACTTCAAAAGAAACGCCTGAGTAATACAAGTGAAGACAGCGACACTCAAGTCATTATCCAACAGGAAGATAAGAAGGATAAGAAAAGAGCTGTGAACCTTGAACATTTTGAAGATGCTCATTCTCTGCCTGTGAAGAAAAGGAAAGCTTCTCCAATAGTGTTTGATGTGGAACAGAAGAAGGATGAAGAGAAAGGGAGAGAAAGGACTGAGAGTATAAGCAGTGATAACCACGTTACTGTTGTGACAACATTAAACTCACATAAGTACGACTCGTTGCCGCCTTGTAAGTATTCATGTCGTAATTTATAAATTCATATTCAATAACTATTTTAACCGACTTCAAAAAAGGAGTAGGTTATGAATTCCACGGTTATGTTTTTTTAGTTATTTTTTATGTTTCTTATTTTATTATGTTTGGATGATTCTTTTTTATTTGAAAGGTGGTGCTTCCCGTGTGGTCCCATTTCAATTTGGTCTGTTCTGACAACGGCATCCATGAGAAAACGATAAAAATCTTAAATTTGCCTAAGTAAAAGTAGACTCTTAGGGCAATTGAAGTCGGTTTCCAGTTCTTTTTGAACGCATTTACTTGTTTCAATGCATTTGCTATTAATAAGGTCCTTATGACATCGAAAGTTCGACTAGTCCCTTTTCTTTACACCAATCACAATCGTTCAATATCCTAATGCCACAGATGCTCAATGAGACTTGCTGAACGTGAGATTAGTAATTTTTGAAGAAAAAAAAACAACTAAATAAATATATCCGATTATTATAAAATGACATATTTATTATTTCATTAGTAATCAAATAAAAAAATACTATTTTAAATTTTGGCTTGAAGCTTTGTCTTGAGTCTTTGCATTTTTGAATAATACTTGTTTACATGCGTCCCTCTCCTCTCGCGCCGCCATTATTACATTTGAAGTACCTAATTTTCATTAAATTTACGCAAAGTGAGATCATTCTTGTTTTGTTTTATGGTAATCACAAATGTATTGAAAAACGTATGGTGCTCGTAATCAGCCAGCTGGCGATTATAGTCGTTGGTTGATCTACAATAATATGGAGCTTACCGTACATGCATCACAATATTATATGCTCTGATGTTGAGTATAAAGTAATGAACGCGTAATTTTTAACCCACCCTTTTTTACCGTAGTCCTGTCAGCGAACAGGGAAAAAGGTTGATTGTGTATGATAATATACAATCAGACTTTTCCCCCTGTTCGCCTGTACACCGTCTTGTGATATGTTTGTTCAGTTGCTGTCATCGTAAATTCCTTTTACGATTATTCACTCGATATAAATTTCATACTTAATTTCTTTTACCATATTTTTTATAATAGGGTGGCTTTGTGCAGTAAATATCTAAAAAATAGGATATCGGATTATAATATCGCGAAATGAGTATCATTAACATCCAATTTCATAGTAAGTTTCAATTTTTACTCACTATTTTTACTCACTATTTTTAGATTTTGGTTCAAAACGCCATCTAGGGACCATTAGCTGAAATACGGCTATTGTAGCTTTACATCAAAGTTGTACGATGATGTTCATTTCGCGACACTATAATACAATCTCATATTTTTATAGGGAATTACTTATTTACAGCCGCGGATGGATAAGGCGCGGAATCTTAATCTAAGGGTTCCGGGTTCGAATCCAGCCGTGTACCTATGGGTTGTTTTTCAATTCAAGTACATTATCCGATTGCTTAACGGTAAAGGAAAACATCGTGAGGAAACCTGCATGTCTTGAACAGGCATGTGAAGTCCACCAATTCGCACTGGGTGGTGGACTTACGGCCCGTACACTCTCTGTGGGAGAGTAGGCCTGAGCAAAACATTCATATATATGTTTATCTTGAACAGTATCTATAGCAGAACGGAAGCTAGTCAAGTGCAGGTCGTTCCCACTGTGTCGGTACGGGGCTTCGTGTGCGTTCCTACATCCGCGATGCAAGTTCGCCGCCGCTTGCACGAGGAGAAGCTGCATATATTCGCATGGACCGACCAGAGTTGTAACTACCACTCCGCCTCCTGTAGTCGGTAAGTAATCCTAGCTTATCAGAGGAATCATCAACAGCGTATATATGTACAGATAGATACACTATCAAAAAAACTTCACTTTGAACCGGATTTCCATGGAAGGTTCTTGCCGCGTTCATGGCCTGAGTAGCTACATGGTTAGATGCAAAATCCAGAGGTCCTGGGTTTATCCCATTCAAACTCAGCTTGGTTGGCGGCCGGAAAAAAGCAATGTTAAGAGCACTGGTTGTGTTCCGGTGTGAAAGAAAGGTAATTCTAACGTCTCATTAGCTTGATATTTCTGAGTGAGATAGTTTTTCATGCAACGGCTTTTTGTAACGAGAAGGCCAAGTGCAAATCCACTATAGATTTACATTAAAATATACCAAAGATTGGCAGGCGAGTGTGCGATCGCATAAGTAGACGCTAGTTACCGACCATCTCCTGAACTTTATATATTACAAAACGACAATAGATGAATAGTGATATATTCTGAAATATTTCTTAATTTATAGCGGCGAAAACTATTCAATTTTAAAATATTTGATTGATTTTTTTTCTCTTGGACAGCATCGCACGTGGTTCCGGTGGCGAATTACAAAACCATATCGCCGGGTGTTCTACCGAGCTTATGCAAGTTTTACCCGAACTGTGTGAACCCAGGCTGCCATTTCTTTCACCCGAAGCCGTGTCGCTTCGGCAAAGGTTGCGCTAACAAACTCGAGTGCAACTTCTACCATAGCGATGTGCCTATCGGAAAGTGGCAATATCCTGTCTAGATTTTATTCATATATAGTGAAATATAGTGTTAGTTGAAGAACTGATGTGTTTGATATGGGCATTGTGGTAATTTTGACTGTGATATTGGTTCTGATTGATTTGTATTTAGAGTTGGATTTTTGAAATTCATGTCAGTTGTTGATTATCGATTTGAAGAAAACGAAAAAATCGTTTTTACGTAATTCTCGATATTTGTAATAAAACAGTACCTAGATAGTTCTGTGGCGCCTCCACTTTTTTAAATTTCTTAGCAATAAGTACCTTTCAGGATAAGCTTCAACAAAAATCAATAAATGGCACAACACAAAACATCGTCTTGATTTGTAAATTCTTGACTTATATTTTACATCATATATAGAAACTTCAATTAATCATGAAAACTGAACCTAAAACCGATTTTCTATGTCAGGAGCAATATTTTTTATTCTATGTGATATGCAGATCCAGGATCAGCGCCATTGTTCAATTTTTCTTGAAGCCTGTCGTGAAAATTCCAAACACGTTGTACAGTACTCGCACGCTATGTTTGCTCCTCTGAAGTTAGCTCTCCGCAATTTTAAACATGTACAAACGGAATATGTGTCTACAATTTTCGATAATAACTATCCCTAGATGACATAAAACACTAACATTTCTTTCCACCCGCTAACTTGCCTTGCCGACCATTTTTACGTTAATAATTGATAGTTCGCAACCTGTTGTAGCTAACTTTAGAGAGGCAAACTTAGTTTGCGAGTACTATATGGAGTCATATTTCGATATGCAGTCAATAAAACAGAGAAAGGCTGCCAATGGACGATCTGTGGAGCCGAGTCTGAACATTATAAACAAACTTTATTGTTTATGTTTTCAATCTTCGCGAGAATAGTTCGATGTAAAATTTACGCCAAATAAAAATTCGCAGAACCTCTGTGTCCGGACCTGTACTCGGCCGGTTTGTGTTGAAAGATGAGTAAATAATTTATATCATTCTATCATAGAATATCTTGTAAAATATAGCACATTTGTTTGATTTCAAAGTACTACGTACCTTTCGAAAAAATAGGTTACACTCTACGCTGAGAGAGGTTTGTGAAAGCAAGAATTTAAAGCCTATTTTATGAATAAATTTGGAATTAACAGTACTTTGTTTTTGTTCTTAGACTAGTACGTAGACTTCAGAAATTGGCCCACGGCCATAAAATAGTACTACAGAACGGACGTTCTCCGCCCCCCACCGACCTACAATACCTCACCTCTCCCCGCATGAAAGTGTAGCTCATGTATCGGCGGTATACGCGCTTTGTTATTTTGTTTCTTTGTAAAAATGAGAAGATCGTGTGCTATCTCACTCGCGCTTGTATACCAATCATCCGTTCGATGTATGGGAATAGGTACCGATATCACGACATTTCTATGCAATGTCAGGGATGTGCCACGGCAACCACTTATGTACCGAGCTAAATATACCCTGTAAGTCCTTATAAACAAAGGCGACGTGTATTTACCACGTCACTACTAATTTACTATGAAGTCCATTGTTGGACATGAGCCTCTACGCCAGACTTTCCAAGAGGGTATTGATGGTGATCGCAGTAAGATATATCTCCTCAATATTTTTTTCTTTTATCGCTTTACCACACCCGGCATCACATACTATGAATTCCTACTTTTCAACCGACTTCAAAAAAGGAGGAGGTTCTCAATTCGACTATGTTTTTTAATGTTTGTTACCTCAGAACTTTCGACTAGGTGAACCGATTTTGATTATTCATTTTTTATTTGAAAGCTGGTGCTTCCCATGTGGTCCCATATAAATTTTATCGAAATTGATTCAGCGGTTATTCAAATCAACAAAAACCAAATATATCAGGGGATGAATGTTGTAGACTTTTAGGGCAGTTGAAGACGGTTTTTAGTTCTTTTTAAACGCGGTAATTATTCCTAGAATACACGACAATCGTATAGAATGCGTAGGACTGAGCAACTTCACTACCTCACGACAGAGCAACTTCACTACCTCACGTCTGAGTAGTTCAACTAATATGGAAATGTGCCCCGAATATTCTATTGAGTTCAAATAGCTCGCAAGGTCGCCAATCAAATACAATTGAATCTGGCTGAGATTTTTTCATGACGAAATGTGAAACGACTGGACCACACGTTTTATAACATGTATTTAGTTTGGTTTTTCATGTTTCCATTTTATTTATCATAAAGATAATTTGGCAAATTCCCGCGACCTTTACTAGTAGGGCTTGGTACACGTTTCCCGGTACGTGGTCGCCACTCGAGAACTTTTACTTCCCACCGTTTATTCGTAAAAATAGTATACTGAGATGTTTCTTAAGAATATTATAAGATTTAGGGTGATTGGGATGTTGTATTGGAGATCACAAACTAATTAGGGATATTAATTTTGTTAAATAATTATTTTGTTTGTTAACTGTTCACGCATGCAGATCATGGAGACGGACATTACTTTTTATCGCTACAAAGAGGCGATTAGAAGTGGATAATGTGGATGCCAGAAATGACCATAAAATAATTGAGTTGAAATTAATACATGATATAGAATAAAATTCACAACAATTAGGTACTCTTTTTAACATCCATTTGCATTTAGGTATTTTGAAATAATTAATATGATTTCTGTCGCATTATAAATTCATTCATTCCTTTTCAACCATCTTCAAAAAAGGAAGTTCGCAATTCGAATTTTTTTGTTTGAATGTATGTTATGTGATAATTTCACCTATTATGAATTGATTTTGATTTTTTTTGAGCAGAGCAGGTTCCGTACCAAATATGAATAATTAACATACTGAACATCATAAATTATAGGTACGGTAATATGCACCCAAAAATGATCTACCGAAAATTTAATTTTGATTGAAAAACCAACTTTAGTTTGCAGCTAAATTACGTAACTGATGTATGTGTGTATGTACAAAGTTAAGATTTTAAACATAAGAAAGCTATTTTTATTGCTTTGTGATTTAAAAATTCTGGTTTTTCAGATTTATTTCTACTGTTGTGTTTTAAGATCTTGCCAAATTTCAGGATTCAACGGGTCAACGAGAAGTACCCAAGATTTGATTCCCTTGCATTTTGCACGGAAATAGTATAAAATACAGTTATATATTTTTATTGCGTTGACCTACAAGTTCTCTTTTTTCACAGATCCAAGGTACGTACAGCAGACTTTAGTATTTCATATTAATTTCAACTTGATATCTCTACGTGTTCCTGAGAAAAAGGGTCTTGACAGACAGACAGACGGACAATAAAGTGATCTTATAAGGATTCCTTTTTTTCCTTTTGAGGTGCGGAACCCTAAAAATAATCAATTATTACCCAAAGTTTTTATTCTATGAGTGTTATTTCAAAATTAACTTCGTTTATCTTCATTTACTGTGTGCAAATCTACATAGCTTTATCAATAGTGTTGTTGTATACCACACACATCTCAAGTGGCATAATAAAATAAATAGGCGAGCTGGGATATCCGTTGGCACCCTATCATCCTGCAATCATTCGCTGCGTGTGCGCCGCTCCGGAGCGTCTCACAGCTGCTGGGAGCTTCACTGTGCTCTTGGATCTGTGGAGGGAGATAGAGCTAGAAGATTCGATTGTCCAGGGATTTTTCATTGGTAAGTTACTTTAGTTCTATTTATTAGAATCTGTTGTGGTATGCAATACCTCTCCCAGTTTTGTTTCTTTGTTTCCGTTAAAAGGTAGGATTACAGTCAAATTTATATTCAAGCGCCTAGGTCCACGCATGGCAAGTGCTAACATTTAGCTCAGGGGATGTATTCACTAAGGAAAAACATCCATACGGCTCGAGGATGCATTTGATAATGTTATTCGATATTGATCTTGTTGTCGAGTAAAATTAGAGATATAGTCAGATAAGGTTGAGGTTGTAAGGATGTTAGTACTTAGTGAATTGCCTGATGCTCCGACAATGATCAAGCTCGATGACAATAACAATCGAAAACTTACCAAATATTTCAACGTAAGTACGCGTTGCGTAATTTATTTATTTTCAAATAAACATTCATGCTACGGATTTTTATACAAAAAAGAAAGATGAACCCAAAGAAGAAACCTTTTGACTCGAAATAAAATATTATTAATAAAGATTTTCTAATGATCATATAATTGAACTACTCAAGAGAATTTAGAAAACTTAACAATATCATAGAAATAATATAATGCTCTCATAATGATAATAGGTATTTATTTTCTCAAAAAAGTTACAGAAAACTTGACATTTAACATTAAAACATTGAATATTTAAAAGTAAAAAGTCGCACAAAACAAATATTCAGGGCATCTGATGCTGCGCTGGAGGCGCTGAATGCTTAAATATAGGTATTTACTCCCCGACTTGGGTACTTGCTACTACTACGAATGCTTATTAGATTTAGTTTTCTCGACACATAAAAACATTTTTTTACGAGATAACTTAAAATATCGAACTAGCTTCATACGTTTACCGCTTCAATACAGGCATGTGACGTCACAAAACTCACCCGATTTATGTATATGAAGCGTTTAGCACTGCGTGACTAGACTCACTTTTCGGGTCGTACTAAAAAGTATTAGTAGTATCGAGAAAAAAAAATCGATACAGCTATTTATCTTTTGACATGGACTATCGATTTTAGACAAAAATATTTTTTTGTCAAATACCCAATTAATTACCCTTCGAATTATGTCATATTTAGACGTTAATAAAACGATAGACATCGGTAAGACGAGACTATTCTAAGTTCAAAGGTATAATAAAACTCATGCAGAATACACTCGAGTACAAAAATATGTATCCACTTTTCTACCTTGTCACATTCACCCTTGCTTGTTCCTATCCATTGCGTTGAGGGAACTGTCAATTATAGCTGAATGTGACATGGTTCAAAAGTGGACATATTTTTGCACTCGAGTGTACACTTAGATGCTGTATACTATTGCTAGAGGGCGACCCAATGCCATCGAGTTGTCAAAAAAGTGATTTCTCTAGAGTTTTCGAGTTGTCAAGGGGGAGTTGTCTGGTCCGGCCGGGCGGCAATGACAACCAGCCAGTTTCTAATGCTTTCTGGCACCTATCCTGTACCTAGTAACTACACCCGATGAATCACGGACGATAACCATGGGATAGGCATGAACGGGTGGTTCTCAGGAACCCAAATTTCCCCAGTCTTCGGACTTCCCAAGAGCCCAAAAAGTATGATTGACAGATTGTGATTTAATATTTTGTATAGATTACGCTTGTCAATTTTATGTACAGTTGAGCACCGGAAAAGTATAACACGCAATATCGAGGAATAAACGCCGAAACAAAAAACATTTCTTGTCCTAACAAGAAACTGACTCCTTTCATTTTGGAAGTTATTATTTGTTGTTACAGCGGTCCGCGTAAACACTACTCACTCACTCTGTCTGTGACCATATTACGTCACAAAAGATACTTTGACAGATGGATGAACAAAAAGCGGAGTCTTAGGGCCACGGTACGTAACCCCAAAATTGCCTCGATTTTTGCCTATTTTGCAATAATAAGCCCAAATAACTGATTGAGATCACTTTCTTATATAAGTACATTACATATGTGAGCGACGATATAGTGAAACACACAGAAAAAGCAAAATAAAAATAATTGTAAGGAAATAACGATTTCAGGTCTCTAGGTCTCACAAATCATTTAGTGAACTAATCCGGGCACCTGCTACAAGATCCGGCCAATCGAAGTCCCTTTAAAAATCAATTTGCGGATTCATACATATTGCACCCTATCCGAAACGCTAACGAAATGTAACAAATCTCTTGGTAGATTTAAATCGTCCTCTGAAATCGTCCTCGATATAAACGAAAACGACAGGAAACTTGTGTATAATATGTTGATAGAAATCGAGTACAGGCAGAGTGCACAGTGGCAGAGGCATTTTTCTCTCCTCTTCAACCCACTTACTAGGGGTACCGCGTGTCAACTAGGCTACATCAGCTCAGGACAATCCTCGACTCTGTGGCCAGGTCTGGAACGCACCATTTCTTCCTACACTAAAGTGCAATTGCATTTAAATCGCCCACTAAATCCCCTATATTTTTGGTGCTAGCGGGATTGTGAGCTGATGTTCTAATGCTTAAACACACTCAATACTCACTCTTAACACACACAATAATAAATGAAACAATTTCATTGTTAATTAATGAAACGAACAAAAAACGATTAAAAATTAGCTCAATAAAATGTACAAAGAAATGTATGGTGTACCTTGAACATTAAAAAACGACTTGGTATCTCATTGAAAAGCTCATAAATGAAAAATACATATAAAATATTGGTAAAAATGATGTCTGTCTATTATGTAAGCAGGACCGAAACGAAACCTGCCCTTGACAATGCACTGCTAGATAAGTCGCATGCACCGAAAGCATTCAGCAATAATTTAATACACATGTGTTATTTTTAAATAGGTGTCTTGACGTAGTGTCCTAAAAAGTGACTAAAGTAAAAAATTGGGTAGACGGTTAAAGAGATTTTGTAATTTATTTTTAATTTGGGGGGGGGGGGGGGGGCTGTGGCATCGTAGCTTTCAAACGGGTGGAGCCTTTTAATGCGTTTTTAAGTGAAAGCAAGTAAAAACATTGATTTAGCAGTTTTAAAAGTCTCAGCTGATGTTAGGCATTATAATTAAAAAGAGAGTTTCATGTACCGTATTTATTAATTTTAAAAAAGAAACAACAATAAATATGTACATTCGTATTGTTCTGCGTAGATGAACTCTCGTGGTCAACAAACCTTGTTAGTGCGAAGATAAGATTAATTGCAATGAGTAAGTCACGCGTAGTGCTGGTGTTTACAGAGTCATTGAGATCGCAACTCATGACGTCATTAAGGTTTTACAATTCATTACATGCCAATACTGTGATCAACTAACATTGATGAATTGAACCAAAAGTTTTTTACGTGTCTTCGAATTTTAAATCATTGTGCTCTTTGGATATACAGAATTAACTACGCCACCCTACAAACCAACCACTACAAATTTTCCTCATCAATTTCTTCGCAAGACTAAACAATACAATACACAGAAATCTGTGAAGCGAAAAGATTGTTAGCGTGACAAATGCGACAGAAAAAAATCAAAACAAACTCACTCAAGGTCACAATGAAATGTATTAAGCCAGTTTGAAACGAACCGCACAAACTGTGGACCTGAGAACTTCAGGATAAGTGCGATATGTTTTACAGGCTTGGTGGTCATTCAATTATCACCGAAGTCTAGGTTCATTTAGTCGCCTTCGTGTCCCGGGTGTTGCTATACACGCTTGAATTAACAAGCTGGAGGTCCCGAGTTCGTTGATGAAAGGACAATTTATATGCTTTTCTACCACCATTGTAACCTAATAAACAGCAGCCTTAATAGCACCGTTGTGTTCCGGTATAAAATATAGTAGATCCAGAGCCTCATTAGGTTGAGACTTCTGTGTACACGCACAATTTTTTTGGAGAATAAATACTTTTTATTATTAAAAAAAATATATAACGGCCTTATCTTCCCTTACCATCAGGTGAGAACAAATGATACATACAGAAAGCAGAAAAAAATAATGAAAATGGGATGATGAGATAAAATTCGTATGCACTGTTTAGGAATGTAATTCAATATATTGATCTATTTATTTATGGATTCATTTGCTGTGTCGGACATGCTTTCATTAATTAGGTGACATTGAACGTCTACTTACTAAAATGCAATTGTTTACTGGATTATTCAAATTACCCGCGGTTTCTCCCGCGTGGAAATTCCTTTCTTAGTGGTTGATTGTCAAATAGATCGATGCTACAAAGTTCATAAAAATATATATATGGTGTATGCAATTAATAATTGTAATGAGCCCGCGTATACATATGATATAAGACCATAATAATAAAGGCCAAGTCCAAACACTAGGAGCTCGAACTGTCTGACAGAAATAAAATTGTGATTCCTGCCCTAAGACTAAATGAAAACAAAAATATGTGCAACGAAGTACTGTGGTACTGTATCTACTAATACCAAAAATAATACACAAAAGAGTTAAATTAATATATGTATCAATGCAGCAATCACTGCAGTGGGGACATATATACTATTATTTATTTAATTCAGACATAATCCATATCCATAGAGGCTGCGGCTGCTGCTGATATATAAATAGTACAATATGCGTTCCTATGTCGGGGTAGATTTTGGATGGAGGTGTAACAAGACATGTAGTGAGTAATAAATTAAATATTGAAAAAGTAAATAAATATACTTAAATAATAAACACAACGATATGTATGCATATCTAAAGATTTATATGAATTGTATGTTATTTTATAGATACAAAAGTACTAGTAATGATAGAAGATTAGATGCTTAGGATGCTAATATTTTGTTTTACATACTATTATCATAAATATAAAAGTGCATTGTTGATTTGTCTGTCTCTCAGGCAGCATTGAAACATTGGTTTGAAGTTATTTTAAGCACAGAGATAGTATCGAAGGTTCACAGGGCTACCGGTATCCCTCTCCTAATGCTTCCATACTAAATTTCTGTTGCCATAATCTTTTAAAATAGAATAACTCGCTTTCATAAGTAATTACCTAAAAATAGAAGATGAAATATAGTGTCGCGAAAAAAATCTCATTAATTTACAACAACTATAGTTAGCCACAATAGCAGCTACGCAGCTAATGGTCCCTAGATAGCGCTTTGAACACGAATAATAACAAATGTATAAACATGAAAATTGTGATTCAGTTGTATGTTAATGAGGGAATAATGAAAAAATAAACACAGGAATTTTTACAGTTCCATGGAATTCATATTAATTTCAACGCGATACCTCCACGCGTTCCTGAGATTAAGACATACACAGACATACAGACGGACGGACAGCACAGTTATCCTATAAGGCTTTTTTGTTGAGGCACGGAAGCCTAAAAAGAAAAAGAAAAATTATGTTCGCCAGTGTGCTTTCAATGTTTGGTGAGGAGCGTTGTCAACATACATTTTTCGTTTAGTCTAAGCCAGCCACAGTGAGCCACTTCGTACAAATTAGCACTTCCTAGTTTTTTATCTAATTGGAACCGATTCGTTTTTGTTTCGATCTATTGAGATGACTGTGCTGATCTGAGTAACTGCGAATGATGGATCTTAGCCGTACTGTAGTATGAATTGCTAATGATATTTTTAAACTCAAGATTACAATGTTTTAGTGCTAATTAAACAAAGCCCAGTAAAGCTATTTCCTACTCGCACGCTATGTTTGCCCCTCTGAAGTTAGGCTCTCCGGAATTTCACGCATGTACAATCGGATTGTATGTATTATTTTCGATAATAACTATTCCTAGTTGACATACTCGTACAACACTAGGACATTTCTTTCCACCCGCTAACTTGCCTTGCCTCCCACTTATACGTTAATAATTGATACTTCGTAGCCTTTTGTAGCTAACTTAAGAGAGGTAAACATATTGTGCGAGTACCTACTGTAGTCCTTTTATTGTTCTTTTACGATTTTGGATGTTCGTTGTTTGGCATACTTATATAATGACATCTAAATAAACTCTCTGTTTATCCCGGCCATTCTTTATAGAAAAATAAACTGAAATCTTCGCACACTTATCCATACCAATATTATCTTTGTTTGTTTGTCCTTCCTTTACGTCATAACGGATAGTCAGATTGCCAATTTTTATCCGGATCAAACATTTCCTGTGGTATAATTTCGAAGTGGCGGGCAAACGGTACACTAAATATTTTGGAACTTTTGGTCACCCTAATTAATCAATCACATGGCATTGGCCAAGGTACAAATAAATAGGTAATTTATTTATTTGATAAATGAAAAAAACATGGTTATTGGTTGATGATCTATTTACGTACGCACCAGCCGTAACTTGTGGGGCAGTAGGTAAGCTTTCAAGGACAGACACTAAAAATAGGATTGTTATATACCTTGAGACTTATAAGTGAGCATGCTTCCATGTACTACCTTTCTTACGATCACCTGAGTTAAAGGCCAAGTACAATACAAGCCTATTACATATGTAGTAGCATTGACGAAATATGGAATAACCACCTTCAAATGAAAACTAATATAGAATACTAAAGATTTTTATTTTATCATCATCAGCCTGGGAACGTCCACTGCTGGACATCGTCCTCCCCCATGGTATGCCACAATGACCGGTCCCGAGACACACACGAGTACACGTTTCCCGGTACGAGATCGCCTCTCGAGAACTCTTACTCTCCATCGGTGGCCTGCCCATTGCCACTTCATCTCACTGACTCGTCGAGCTATATCGGTGCCCTTAGTTTGCTAATTCCGGATTTTATTACGTAAAAAAATTAACAAAGTCCTCGAAGACGAAGTGTTGGAAAGCTAGTTTTAATTAAAAAAGAGATGCCATTAGACAGTGGTCTGCTCACGGATTGCAGTTCTGTCTTGTCCACCATTCGGTGTCGCTTTTAGTCCATATCAAGAATCAATATTTATGTATGCATTGAAAATTTGAAAACGGAAAATTTACCTAATTCTTATTATCTAGATCGTGCATTGTTTGCACTTGTGCGTACGCAGTTTAGCATTGTGATAGCATGGCCAAAGTTAGAAAACCACATCCGCATCCGTTTAGTTTGCATGTAATATATTTATTAACATATGGACAAATAACACATGCCAACGGATACTGCAGGTCGGGCGGCGCCATTTTTTGTTGTTGTTATTGACTAATCGTTTCTGTCATTGCGTCCGGTGATGTATCTGCCCTTAATATATCAATACAGTCCTAATACATACTCAAGATGAAGTCGATCTTAAGGTATATCGCCTCGCAAGACAATGATCCGTCAAAGAACCAAAGTGACCGATATAGCTCACCGTATTAGCAAGTTGAAGTGGCAGTGGGCTGGTCATAAGAAACGACAACTGCTGGAGCAGACGAGTCCTCGAGTGGAGACTACGTCTAGGCAAACGTAGTGTAGGACGTCCCCCGGCTAGGTGGAAAGACTACTAGCGTAGGATATACAGAGGTGAATGGATGCGGAGAGCAAGGACTGTACTGAGTGGCGTACTCTGGGTGACGTCTACCTCCAGCAGTGGACTGCTGTAGGCTGGACATTATTGTAGGTAAATGATTTCTTAATTTCCTCGCTTAATTGTCCAATTTTGTAATATTAGCCTTTTCAAAATTAAATGTGACTAAAGCACTATCAACAGTCTACTATTAGCATAGACCTTCACAAAATGAAAATACAGCTGCCTGTCAGTTTGGGCGTGTTTAAAAGGTCAGTGTCAGGTTTAGGCTGCGCTTGCACTGACGCGGAGACGAGAGGAGCGGGGAAAACTGCTGTTTGAATGTCGCTATGTGAATTATTATCAACAAGTAATGCCAACTCAAAGATTTTAAAATTGATGTAGATAATGTGTTTTGCCTCTTGATGTCAGGCAATAACAGGATAAAAGTGACAGTGCGTCCGTAAGCTTACCATCTAATCTAACGGCCTTATCATACCTATCATATAACCCATAACACACTTTATAAAAAGCTTCATTCACCACCGATTCAGGTCCCGTAAAGCGTGTAATTCGATGTTTATCTTTAATTTTCGGGAACAAAAGAAAGCCGTAGGGTGCGAGAATTGAGCCGTGTGGCAGATGCCTCATCAGTTTTACATTTGCTGTCCCTTTATGTGCGGACGTGGACGATATTTGGCACTTGATTTATTCCGATACAGAACGCATTCCATGACATGGAATTTTTTGTCAATCACAATTAATTGACGTACGTTATCAATATTATATTCGGTACCGCAGTCGCTGGTCGACTTTCACGTACATCATGTCGTCATGGAGATAATTACGTACTCATCTAAGCTCAGTGAACCACGTTTACACAGAGCTACGATAAAGGGCTTCATCGTCCAATGCCAACCGAATTATCCAGGTCTCATTACATTATATTTAAAAAATAAATCGCTATATCTTTGCCTTCCTTACAAAAAATGTTGCCTCACTGTAAATGTTTACTAACTATTTATTTTTTATTAATTCTAATACTGCGTGTAGAGTGATGTCGCAAAGTGATAGTAAGAAATCTGGCTGCACTGCATTGAACCCGAAAGAAAAACCAATAGGCAGAATGGGTCTCAAAGGCTAAGAAAAGTCTAACAAAGTGTTGACAAGAAAATGGTTGCTTTTTTTCCCTACAGTGTCACTTGAAGACCAAAGTACAATAACCGTGTTTTGTCCTCGTGGTTCAAATCTATGAACTCTATGAATAAAAACTCTTTCGTTTGCAGTGCAGCCAAGAAGTTGTACTCTGGGTCTGAGTGCAACAAATTAAAAGTTTCTGCCTTAGGAATAAAAATGCAATTTTATTGACTCTTTTTAAATAATAGTTCAGTAGTGGACGATTCCCGGCTGCTGCTGATGATTTAGATAACGAAATGCCTACTTTTCGAACAAAACAGCGCATTCTTTTTTAAATATTAAGTAGGAATTTAAAAATTTTTCTTGTAATATTTTTATGATTAGCAAACGAAGTATCAGGATTTAATAAGTAGGCTGTCGTACAGCATAAATTGCGATATATCGGCACAAACCGAACGATTCCCTAGAAGACCTGCCACGGTCTACCCCATAGGTGAGAGAGATAGCAAAGGATTATTGCTCACAAGCTAAGTATGACAAGACACTTTTATAGATAATTCACATCACTCAGTTTGTCTCCTAAGGACTCGGGTATCTTTAGAAGATTTTACATAGAAAAAATGTGCCTAGCGAACCACTTTGTTCCTACTGCTTTTTTTGGTTTTGGTTTTGCTCCTCCGCGTTTTGATTTCCCGCTCTGTTGTTTTGTGTCCGCTTCTGCAGCCCGCTGTTCGCTCCAATCAGCCTCAGTTGAATCATATCCTTAGCACGAAAACAAATTTTTATCTCCATCTAATTATTGCAAAGCTTTGAAACCGTTGACCTCGCTTGTTAGATTTTTATGTATCCTAGGCTTTTATTTTTTGTTTGTAAAAGTTTCTTTAAATTCGAATGTTTCATATTGGAACGGAGTTTCCAATTCAATTTTTCTCAACATACACCTGCGAGCCGTGAGATTCTAAATATGATTTTCTAAGCGAATTGTAGCCCAGACGTAGACGATACGATGTGCGAGCTTCTGCGCGTCCCTTGATGACTAAAACGTACAGAAAATAATGATGGGATGATAATAAGATCAGAGATTCATCAGAATAAAAAATGTTATTGGTTGATGATCTATTTACGTACGCACCGGCAGAAACTTGTGGGGCAGTAGGTAAGCTTCAAGGACAGACGCTAAAAATAGGAATGTTAAATACCTTGAGACTTAAAAGTGGGCATGCTTCCATTTACTAGCTATCTTACGATCACCTGAGTTCAAGGCCAAGTAAAATAGAAGCCCATTACATAGTATCATTGACGAAATATTTAATAACCACCTTCAAATGAAAACTAACATAGAATACTAAAGATTTTTATTTTATCATCATCAGCCAGAGAACGTCCACTGCTGGACATCGTCCTCCCCTATGGTATCGTTCCCGAGCCACTTGCATCCAGCGACTCTCCGCAACCTTCACTACGTTGCTGGTCCATCTAGTAGGGAGACGACCCAGTATACGATTCCCGGTACGAGACCGCCGCTCGGAAACTCTTACTCCCCATAATGCCAACGTAATGCCAATAATGCTAGCCCAGCTCTAGACAATCGTAAGCAGCATCTCATCAGACTAAAATATTTTATTTTATTTATTTAAACGCAGACGTGAGAGAATGTTAAAAATTATTTAACATTATAAAAAGCAAAAGCAATTATGTGAATTACAATTTTTAAGACGTGTTTGTAGGCATCACAATGAAAATGAGTTCAGTGCGACCTGCTTTTTTTTCTCGAAACTCTCATCATTATAGCCCCAAGGAGAAATATACATGTGTGATCAATTGATCATGTATCTTTTGTTTAATTCATAAACACTTATGACAATAACTAGATAATGAAGAAACAATATGTCATTTGGTATAGTATTGTGAAGTGAATTGTAATGTTGTGTGTGTCTTATTAAAATAAATATTGTTTTATTATTTCTGTTTGAACATTTAGTTTTATATATTTGGTATTAAGTTAGCATTGTTTAGGTAACTGTAGGTTGACAACTGTAGGTCTGTATATTGTTTATAATTAATATACATATTGATATTTTTGTATATATGTAATTTTTCTATTACTTATTGTTTAAATTAGTTATATATATCTTATTTACTTAGTTACTTCACTGAATAAATAATTTATACATTACTAAATATTCAACGACCTCGAATAATAGTTATTTACACTTAAACATTTAAAAACTAATCTAGAAAACCGATCGACTACCCGACTCAATATACATGTTTAATTGTTTTAGAATCTGTGACCATCTGTCGAGTACAAAATTTTGATGATGATGATGATGATGATATCGTTATAAATGCAGATACCTACGTCTTGGTACTTTAATTTCCAATAATGTTGGCTATAATTAACACATGTAATATCGTCATCGTGATACCTTGATATACTGCTAATACTGAACAGAATGATTATCACTAAATATTCGAGTCATTAAAACTACGACACTTGCAAGCAAAAAAAACACTGAATCCTTTTTGGTAGTCATTGTCAATGTACCAATTATGAATTGAATCGAAATTGAAAAGCGTTTCCTTACGATCAACTAAAGTTGAAGCCAGAATTTTGCGGACTAGTTTGACATTAGTGTGGGCATAAAAGTGCGGGCATTTTTTAACGTTTTTAATAGAAATGTAATAGTGTCAGTATTTCATTAAATCTAGTATTTTATATAGATCAGAACCACACTGGGTAAACTGTGGCAGCATTCGTAATATAACCGCCTCACGACTAACAATACAGAGGTCCTGGGTTCGATTCCCAGTGGTGGTAACTATCGGTACTCGGTTTGGTTGGTAGTAGCATATTTTCTATGTCCACCTGTCTTACCACCACCATGTTATATAAGTCCGCCGCCAAACAGAAGTGTTAAAAGCACAGCCAGTGCCATTGAGGATTCTGGGTGCGCACGCTTACCATCCAATGTTATCGTCACTTATCATGAAGTGAGATGAAGGCCAAGTGCAAACCCATCATAATTTTTTTAAATCGTACGATGCATTGTCATAGTAGTCCGTGAAATGTTGGCGTCGACTAGTTGTTTGTGGGCAGACACTCAAGGGTCGTTTAGTTGAAGTAAGTAAAAGTTGTAGTAGCGTGCATGGATGAAAATAAGAACGGCATCCATTCATTTCTTTAAAGTTCAATAGCGCGGTTGTTTACGAACGGGTTTCTTTGTTTCTTCGTATTTGCTTGGCTATATAATAGTGATGATAAGCCCCGTCCCACACCTGCCGATTTTGTTCTGATTTACCTAGAACGGTCTGGCACATTTCATAGATCGGTAGGTGCGGTTTCTATGGAACAGAATCGGTAGGTATGGGACGAGGCTAAAACTGTGGAATTAATCCTGCACGCACAGAATCCTCAATATATTGAGTTGAACTGAAACAAAATCAGGCAACTAACACTACAGATTTGCGTGGGGTAGACGCGAAAAAAGATTTCATCCCCATGTAACGTATACGGGAGCCACCCTTAAACCATATTTTTCAAGATTTTATTCTACCACTTTTTCGGCGTGATTAATATGTATCATCAATCATCAACAGCCTATACATACGTCCCCACTGCTGGGGCTCAGGCCTACTCTCCTACAGGGAGTGTATGGGCTGTAGTCCACCACGCGGGCCCAGTGCGGATTGGCGGACTTCACATGCCTGTTCAAGACATGCAGGTTTCCTCACGATGTTTTCCTTTACCGTTAAGCAATCAGATAATGTACTTTAATTGAAAAACAACCCATAGGTACACGGCTGGATTTGAACCTGGATCCCCTTAGATTGAGAGTCCGCGCCATATCCATTGCGCCACCGATGCTTCGTACGTATATGTATAATATGTATACTCGTACCAAATTACAGCTTTCTAGTAGTAACAGTCTCTGAGCTAAGCCGCAGACGGACAGAGCGAAACTATAAGGGTTCCTTGTTTGGTTCAGGTTCAGGCGAACATAGAAAATGCCCTAGCACTAATGAAACCGAATACCGATAGGACCACTGGGAATCGAACCCGGTACCTCCGGATTGTGAGTCCAACATTTAGCCATTAGGCCACGGAGGTAGTTAAAGTTTCAATTGAAAAAAGGGGAATATCCGTCTTTTATAAACAGTTGACTATGGGCCATTTTTAATTTTGTACATTATGCTCCGAAGGGCTCGTTTGGGTTGCGCAGCCCTGAAAATGATGAATTTTCACACAAACAGAAGTGTGATAATATTAATACACCCCTAATATTATTTTTATCTAAGTCCCCATAAAGAAAGCCGTAAGAAGAAATCGATAAATCCTAGTGAATTCAATAAATAACCAAACGAATCAATTCTATTTATTAGAACTGTTGTTGAATTGTACGTTAAATCTAAACAATTATTCGCTTGCATATATCAACACCAAAACAATTACCGCCTTTCAAGAATGCACAGCTCTATTAATATAATTAGATACTGGATTTCCTATTTGTGGTTTATACAAGCTAGAACGAGTCTAGGTCTATACCAAGGACTCACCAACATATGTATGTATGTAGCTCATGCTGGTCGGATGTTATAAATCTAGACACTATTTGCTTGTAGCGGCGGAATCAACTAATAAAATATATGTTTGTTTAAATAACGACCTCTTTTATTTCTTTTGTTTTAAGTAATGCTTCAAAACTATATAAACAATAACCTGTGTAGTCATATATTATATTTATGAATACAAGGTGGAAACTATAAGTGAACTACAGTATATATGATATTGTAACACTGTTTGCGAATGTTAAAATCATGTCAATAGCTTACTAAATTCCCTGAGACAGTGTGGTCCGACTGTCAGAATACCAGAACTTCTTCTCTGTTGGTTCGACTGATTAATCTAACTGTGATGAAGACAAGAATAATACGAGATTTAATTTCAATGTAATTTTATTTTTGCTAAATAATAAAAATATATCGAGGGTTATGGAAATATGGCTTTTATAGCGGGCTGTATTATTTCAAATATTTCAAAAGATAATTGACCATATCTTGTAACATACTGACCGTATACTAGTGGTGGTTGGTTTAACAAAGTCAAAGTGATATTAATAAATACTTGAGCAAAGACAGATATGTACAAAATTCTGATTTTTCTAACTCGCATACTACGTACGTACGTCACTCATTGATATTCTAGTTTTAGCCCCATAGATTCTGTATACACTTAGAATCTTTGATTATATTAGATTCACAGTGAACAGTACCAATTAAAACTAAATAATGTAATAACAATGTTAAAATAAAATAGTAAAATAAGATTCACTGACTTTCTTCGTGACAATTACGTAAGTGATCATCATCATCAACAGCCTATATACGTCTCCGCTGCAGGGGCTCAGTCCTACTCTCCTGCAGAGAGTGTATGGGACATAGTCCACCACGCGGGCCCAGTGCGGATTGTTATACTTCACACACACATTTGATTTTCTCCTCAGGAGTGTGCAGGTTTCCGCACGACGTTTTCCTTCACCGAAAAGCCAATAGTAATAATGTTTATAATTCGTACATAAATTCCAAATAACAAATTGGAACTCATTGGTTCGAATCAAGATCGAACCCAGACCTCGGTTGTTCAAAGACTGACGCTCTACCCAACTAAGCTACCACAATCTTACTGATAAAACAACTTAAATAATATGGAAATGTATTCTCGAAAACATTACTCAGCCGAGAATACCTGTGCAAAGGAACCTAATAGGTGACTCTTTGCCCTTTAGTTAACCTTTAGATCCAGAAACTGCAAAGCCATGTTTACATTGCACTCAGCGACGTAGCTACGTTGAATAGAAAAGCTTGCATAACGACTACGCAATGATCAACTAAAAAATTATTATCACAATGGATATCTCATTCTTATATGACTGCCTACCACCATGTTTTTAAGTCTGCCATCAAAATCCAGTGCTAATAATAAAACTGCTAAGTGCTAATACATTCATCCTACGGCCTTATCGTCACTTACGAACCTATCGTGCATAAAAAGCTTCCATTTTACCTGTTCACCCCAATTGCCAATGTCCATAATTTCAATGTGTTCTATTTGTTTAGGAATTCAAATTTTAAATTCCAATTTCAAACATATGTACTCGTGTAGCTCTAAATTTTTTACTTGAGCTGGGTCAAGACAAACAAGGTGAACAGTTATCGTAGCAAGTATGACATTGTCAGAACCTGTACTCAGACCAAAAAATCACGTACAGCCTAAATTAACATAGACCACCACTATTGAACTACTGCTGTTGAGTGTTCATAGACATCCCCTGGTACACCATAATGATCACATATTTAACCTATATTTGCTTATGTTGATTCCATTTCAAAGCCTCTCTGATCACTAATGTCAGGTTAGCCAGGAACATAATACTGCCCCGCTGCAGACGGGGTGGATTTAGTGCATGATGGAAAAAATAAAGTTTCCCTAAGAGGAAAATAAAAATAAGGCCGTAACTTTTCTTTTCCCTCATGAGGCGCTGGCTCTACAGCTGCTTTTTATATCGTCTATATTGATTGCTGACGCTGTTGGTAGCCAACTAAGCGGACAAAATCGAATAACGTTAGCACCCCCACTGTGAATCGAACCCGTGACCTCTAGATTAATAGTCTGAGCGTGTAGCCATTAGCCCAGGGAGGCGGTTTACTGAAACAAACAAATAATTTAATTTCTTCCGTGATCCTTTCAATACTATTATAATACATGCTAATACTTTGTCCCCTCATTTTCAAGAGTCAGTTGTAAACTATACAGATTATGAAAATACTAACCACCTTCTTTTCATTTCGTAGCTCCTATATTTCCCCTCCGCCTGGCGTAGCGAGACGAAAGGGGAGAGTCACCCCTGCCTCGCTGCAAATGAAAGCTAGCTATAAATAAACAAACATGAAGCATGAGACGAAGGTTCTAGTTATTGATGTACCTTCTTTTAGTAAAGCAATGTATATTCAATGTGATAATAAAAATGCTTTACAAAGTATTTGTCGTTTGGTAATATTTGGCAGTTTGGAGGAAAATATAGGCTACAGTTTATCCCGATGAGATCCTTGGTAATGATTTTTAAGACAAATTTCTCAGGTGAAGTTGTGGGCAATCGATTTTATTGGCGAAAAGCGGAAGCTGTTAACAACAAATATTCTATATACTACCGTTTTGCTCGCAACTTCCTCAGCGTGGATTTCAGAAAGTGTCCCACGGAAACTACATGCTTGGTTAGGATAAAAAGTAGCCTATGACTTATTCCGGCTCTTCAACCATTCATATACAAAAAATCTGGTCATTTAATAAAATGTAATAACAAGACTACTACCAGTCATACTTACGACTTACAATGTATAACGCTTCATAATAAAATAGCTTTTTAATTAATTATTTTTACTTTAATTGTTAACTCGTAAAACTAGCTCTACTTAACTGTACTATTCGAGAAAATTTTTAAAGGCTTGATATCTTGTGCTCTATATTTGTCTGTATACGTACTGTCTGGAAGCTGTTAATTTTCCAACAAATAAAATTACAAAAGATGACCTTGCGTTACGATGGGAAAGAAGAACAAACAAACCAACTCACTTTCGCATTTATAATATTAAGTATGGATTATATCTTTGATTATGCGTATGTGTTGTGCTCAAACTGGTGTATCCTAAGGGGTACACGTGGCACACTTTGAGAAGCCTTATTATAAAGACGTGATTCGTAAAGTGTAAGGGTTCCGAGAATCAGTGAGGGGTTTATCATGTGTGGGTCGTCAGCTTCCTCATAGAGCTATGAGAATTCTACGCATGCCAAATTTTAAGGCAATTTAGGAGCAATCAAACTTTAGCATTCATAATTTAGCAGCAACCATGACTCAGTTACAGCGAGTTGTTTTTAGTGACATGCCAGGAAGGCAAACCAGTGGGGTTAGGGCTTTAGACTATAGTCAGGCATTTAAAGCACAATGACAGCAATGAGAGCCAAAAAAATTAACGATCACATTGATAAACTGTTGGATCTACGAACGAAATACCGTGTGTAAGCTGGCGACCCGTGTCACCAGCTTACACATCTGTATCTTCGTAATTATTCAAGTTACGATTATGTATTGTACCTCATATTTTAGAGCAAAATAGCAGCGCCAGGCTTCAAAATTTTCGAATCTCTAGTGCTAAAACTGTTTGAGCTACGAGCCGATATGTGTGTGTAAGCTGGTGACATGGGTCGCCAGCTGACACATGTTGTATCTCTGAAACTACATAAGTGAGAACTTCGTTTTAAAGATCAGATGAAACCATACAATAGCAGCGTTCACGAGTCAAAATTTCAAATCTCCTGGCTGTCTAGATTCAAAGTTATAAGCAAAAAACTATTTTCCCGCCAAAAAATTCAAAATAATCGCACGGACGCCGCTGAGCGGGCCGTTGCCGTTCCGTGCACTACGCTATTACAATAGAGTTTCAACTTAGCCGTCATTGTTTTAAAATTCATTTTAACCTGCACTTTCGTATCGATTCAATTGGTATATTGAGCGTGTTAGACCAGGAGCCGACAGAAATAAGCAATGGTATACTACCGATTAACTTCATAGAGAGACTACGAACGACCTTCACCAAATTTGAGGTCAAGTGAGAACCCTTCATCGCAAATCTACTAATTTGACTAATACGGAACCAAGATTTAGTTTAGTAATGAATCAACATATAAGAAATAACAATTTACGGTGTGATATAACATAGTATAAGAGGTTTTGTTCAACATATACAGTTTACATCACTATGATCAATAATTGTTGAGCTCGGTATTTAGTATATTTTCAATAGCAATCCATACTAATATTATTTATATATTATGAATGCAAAAGTGATTTTGTTTGTTTGTCCTTTATTATCGTCGTAACGTAGAGTCAGAATGATGATTTGAAATTTTGACTCGTGAACGCTGCTATTGTATGGTCTCATCTGATCTTTAAAACGAAGTTCTCACTTATGTAGTTTCAGAGATACAACATGTGTCAGCTGGCGACCCATGTCACCAGCTTACACACACATATCGGCTCGTAGCTCAAACAGTTTTAGCACTAGAGATTCGAAAATTTTGAAGCCTGGCGCTGCTATTTTGCTCTAAAATATGAGGTACAATACATAATCGTAACTTGAATAATTACGAAGATACAGATGTGTAAGCTGGTGACACGGGTCGCCAGCTTACACACGGTATTTCGTTCGTAGATCCAACAGTTTATCAATGTGATCGTTAATTTTTTTGGCTCTCATTGCTGTCATTGTGCTTTAAATGCCTGACTATAGTCTAAAGCCCTAACCTCACTGGTTTGCCTTCCTGGCATGTGTCAGCTGGAGACCCATGTCTCCAGCTGACACACTAAAAACAACTCGCTGTAACTGAGTCATGGTTGCTGCTAAATTATGAATGCTAAAGTTTGATTGCTCCTAAATTGCCTTAAAATTTGACATGCGTAGAATTCTCATAGCTCTATGAGGAAGCTGACGACCCACACATGGGTTTATCACCTAGTTGCGGAAACAATTTATGAATATAGTCAGTAAAATTTATTGAGTATTCCGTTTAGCGACCGCTGTTCTAGAGGACCAGCCATTTTATGTTTATAGCTACGATTAATTGAGTAGTCACTAATCAAATGACTCAACAATGAGACTCAATTATCACCTGACGTAGAAATGGAATCATTTTTCTATTAGACGTCTATAAAAGGATTAAATACGTTGTGTGTTTGATCATCAGCTTTGCAAAGATCTACACAATGCATTCTCTGCTTAATCTGCTTAAGTTTTATGGATTTCATTATGTCAAAGTTAAAGATAACACGCACAACAAATATCTCTATTCATTTACTAAGGACAAACAGATTTATTTTGCTCACCTAATTACGGGTATAATTTATTAATATGTCCGATTTAAATTATTGAGTGATCCGTGGCGTTAAAAGTTTGGGAACCGCTGTTCTAAAGGACCAGTCCTTTTATTTTTTATATACGATTAATCGAGTAATCATTAAACCCATGATTCAACAAGCAGACATGATTATCATCTAACGTGGAAATGGAAATAATTGTCCATCGGTGGTCTCTATAGGATTAAATACGTCATCAGCTTTGCAAATATCTACAAAATGTAAAATCTTATGGATGGATTATGTCATAGTTAAAGATAACACGCACAACAAATACCTCAATTCATTTAGTAATATTATTTTTCCCAAATTATCAAGCGCCGCAAATACTCTGCAATAGCCAACGATTACGAGTTTGCGGCGCTTGCAATGAAGACCATGGGTAATGGTTCACGGACACGAAGAAATTCGTGAAAAAAGTGTGAGACTGATGCTTGTCGCGGGTGACCCAAGAGTTGGCGCCTATTTTGCACAGCGGCTTAGCCTCGCCGTACAGCGCGGCAACAGCGCCAGTGTATTGGGCACCATACCGCACGGACTGGCCCTAGAGGAAGTGTTCTCTTTGTAATTATACGTTTTTATTATTATTTTTGTATTTTTTTTTATATAGCTGTAGTAGAAACGTTTAAATATGTACAGATTTAGGACTATAAATAATTTGTACAAATAAATTGAGCATTGAGTACTATGTAGTGAATGCACATATAAAAATAACAGAGACAGACATAAATTATATTAAATTACACAAATTGAGATCTCTAAAGTCACCTAAATTCGGAAATAATTTAAAAATATGTCCGATGAAATTTTCCGAGTGTTCAATGGCCTTACAATTTTGGGAACCGCTTTTCTAAAGGACCAGTCGTTTTACTTTTATAGCTACGATATATTTAGTAATCGCTAATCAAATGACTCGACAATCAACAGTTACTACGAACTGAATAATTTATTTAATCTTATTAGTACACTGCACTTCACTATATAGGCCTTTCATCTGTGCGTAGATTATAAATTTACTTTGAAAATGTAAATTAATAGTCCCTGTTATGTCCCCCACGTTTGGCAATTGGCAGTCGCAGATTGATATTGCTACATACATATCTTTTACCTTAGTCGTCTTTTATGGAGTGGTTCTAATTCAAAAGTCTTTTATTCTAAAACTTTATATAATAAATGAAAACGTCTATACCTCTAAATACATTCAGTAAAGTCCCATACAAAAAAGTGGCGAGTTTAATATGCGACGTGTTTAATATTGTTGATGATTTACCCCTTATCCCTTGGCCGTCATTTACAAAGCTACACCCACGACGGAAGCACATAGGGATGGGTCTATTCTAAAGCCGAGACCACACCGCATGTCGTATAGGTATAGTTAGGCTGGTATATAAATAACCTCAACTACACGACGCTATTTTTTTCTATTGACAAACGTCCTCGAAGTATAATGAATGCGTTTATAAAACACTAACTCAATAATTGCGTTGTCAAAAATTGAAGTCGTGTAAGGCTATATGTAGATAGTAGAATCTATGCATTAGAATGAGTGCATTGGCAGGTTCATTGTGGTCAATTGTCATGTCATGAACACGACTTTGAAACGTTTCGTGGCGGGAAAATATTTGGCTTCGCAGTTTTATCATAAATGTCAGGGCGACCGAGCTTTGCTCGGAGTTCTTTAAAAACGAACAAAAACTTTATTTCTGCCCCGGGTTAGGACCCAGAGTAAGTTTTTTGAAGTCGGTTGTAAATATCCTGTTCTTAGATGAAAACACCGTGATAATCATGGAGCATTAGTTCAAGGAAATAAAATGAAGCTCAAGAATCCATCCAATCGTGGCATTGATGTATTGAATACATTTTATAAATTCTCTGTATTACCACCGCAAATGTACGTCAACATTTTATTAAGAAGCAGTAATGTAAGGTAAGTAAATAAGTTTTTCATCTCACTAGCTCGGAAAGGCTTCATTGTTTGTTCGAAATATGCGTGCAAAAGCTCTTTTTGCACGCTAGCGTGGAAAGAGTTTTTGAAATTCGAACATGACAATGATGAACCAATCTCGTCTTTTTCTTTCGATAAAATATGTTGTTGTTGTAAAATTTATCCCATAAGTACAGGCAAAGAACAATAAGCCATACAGCCTAGTCGGTCGATTAAAAAGTTTTGAACGACGTTATTAATACATTTGCGAAAAAATTAAACAAATAGTAACATTAACGAATAATGATGATTATTGTGTTCCGGTAAGCAAAGAAAACATAGCCATACCTAAGTAACTTTTCGGGGTGAGCATGCTTTCATCTATCGGCTTTAACATCGGATTAAATGAAGATGAAAGTACCAGGACTTTATGCCTAAGGAGGAGTCTAACCACAAAAATTCAAAGGGAGAAAAAGAGATAGCGATATATAAAACATTAATAGTATATCAAAAACATGTTAAATTTTACATACAAATGAGAAGGTTCGCGTTCCTATTTCAAAAATACTCGAATTGAAGTCAATCCGCTTGGAACATGTCAATTCAGCAAAGAGTATATAATAAAACAGACGCAAGATCTTTGTACAAACTTCTGCGGTTTTTGAACTTTCAAAATATATCATGAAAATGGTAAGGTTTCGTGCACTATAGAAATGATATTACCCGCTCTCTTACACTCATGTGAACCTGGTAGTTTGTTATTGAGATGGTGGCCAAGAGTGTGTTGCAAATACTGCCCAGTGAAAAGGCAAAACTATAGTAATTAGTAATGGTTTCCGATGGTTTTACAAGAAAAACATTCTTTTGTTTATAAAGAGAAAAAGAAACCGCTAGTGATTTCAACTGTTTTTAAAAGTATAAATGTCTTCCTTCTGATCTACCATTTTCCTCGCTGTAATGAGATGAAAAGTTGTGTGTTTCGCTCGGCAGCAAAGTTATTTTGCGTCTCGTTCCTTGAAATCCTCGCTACGCTCATGATTCTATATTTGAACCACTCGCTTCGCTCATGGTTCAATCCTAGAATCATTCGCTAGCTCGGGTTTCAATGTGAGAACTCGAGCCAAACAACAACTTTGCAGCCTTGCATAACAAATAACTATTACCAACTTTTTTAAGGAACTAGATTCCTTTGACAGGCTGTTTAGAAGTGGATCTTTTTATTATTAATTTTATCTATACATAATTTACACATTTACACAATATACACAAAAGAAAACTTAAACAAACTACAATTAACAAAACTATTGAAAACAAGGTACTTTAAGAAGGATACGGAAAGAAAAATATCACAATGATTTAAAAAAAATTTTAGTCGAACAAACCTCCCCTCGTCGCTCCCGGCGCAAAGGTGCCCATAACGCTCGACGTATTTCCGTGTTTGTTTAGATTTGGTTTAGATGCCGATTCTTAGTACTGTCTTACTGCCTGCCCGCTTGACATGGGGCCCAATTTGTGTTTGTAGTTCTTCCTACCTAATGGTGATGTGTAAACGATGATAAGCCCATAGGACGGAATTATTAAATTTTTATTATTACTAACATATACAGTTGCATTCTCTGTCGAAGAACGCAAGTTCATTACCACTTGGTGCCACAGCAGCACAATCTATTGCGTTGAAGTTTGGCACTCACTTAGCCACTTATACCATAGTATTGTGTGATATAACTATAAGTTAAAAGTATCTATGATCTGTATATTATATAGGTTACGTTTTGGAGAGTGCGCGCAAGAGCTATTCTTGTTGATTCGATTTAACAAAAGAATCGCAGGGCTCCACTAGTACATATTCGACATCCCTTTGGCTCGCACTAAGCTTCACTTCTGCTTAACTTTATCATGTATACAGACAGGGATTGGAACGCACTGCAGTGCCATCTGTATTCCCACAAAGCTAAAATATTGGTTTATTTAAATAGAGGGGGAACAGGCACCTTCCAGACTTTACTATAGTAGGCCATATTTTTTTATTATATAGTATCACGTGTAGTAACAAGATTCTCTCACGTATAGATTCTGAGCGACACATCACTACGTGCCTTCAGACAAAAGTATTTAATCTCAGTCATATCCATAACTAATCCTAATAACAGTAACTAATGAGAACAGTATTGTTGTCGAGAGACGAGTAGAGGACACTGTTGATGTCCTCGGTAGCAGTAATAAGTATTTACTGTACATGTTTACTTGTGCTCCTAAATACTGCACGTATGGATACTGTGTCAGCTGAGGCTAATGCTAAGGTAAGAATTAATAAAAAAATATTTTCAATTTTTTTAAAAAAATATTAATTCCTAACAAATCGTCTAAATGTTTGCCGAGCGAAAAGCGTGCTCAAGTTCGTTCGGATTCTCGACCATTTTAGCGAATTCTCGCGACTTCGGCTTGAGGGACGTTCAGTTGCTTGGCACCGCACTGCTATGACCGAGCCGACCAAGTCCCCGTTTGAGTCACTTCCCGCGGAATCCACAGATTCTCGAGAATGCGCAAGGCTTCTCCAGAAGACGCGCGACTTTTTTTGGTCGTATTTAGTTTGTATGTTATACAATTGACATAAATTTCATTATGCTATGTGCAAATCGATGCAAAAAGTCGGTTCCATTCCGTTCCGCGACTGTGTAAATTGAGCCGAAGCCTCACAGCTAATGAGGTGCAGGATTTGCTATCATACTGAAACACAACAGTATTATTATCACTGTTGTTTGATGGGAGACTTAGGAATTGCCATTGTTAGAACTGGACCAAAGTGAAAAGGGGACCACACAGAAAGCACCACCTTTCAAATAAAAAAAGAATTATCCAAATCTGTTCACCCAATCAAAAGTTCTGAGGTAACAAACATGAAAAAGAAGAAGTAGAAAAAAACGTCGAATTGAGAGCCTCCTCTTTTTTTGAAGTGAATCTCTCTCCTCTAAAAATGACCTACCACCAACCAAGCCGAGTACAAATAGGTACCGTCACAGGGAATCTAATCCGTTACCTCTATAGATCGTGACATGTGTAGCCAATAGATCAATGAAGAAGTTTATCTAGGAGTTGGTTTTGTTGAACTATTGTCTGAATAAATAGACAGTAGCTCAAAACCAAATGTTTCTGGATGAGCATATCTGAGCATCATCAGAAATTTAGAATTGAAATACCAGGTCTCACACGCTCATGATGCCACTGCTTAATGATAAGGCTGTACGTAACGTTAGAACGACTTTCCGTAATTGAAAGTCAGAATGATTTATTTTTAGATAATTATTGATAGCAGCTATCCTATTTTAAATTTTAATGGTAAATTATGAAACTTTCATCGTGGACATAACATCAAACTATTTCTAAGACTTCGTGGACAAATTGGTTTCGTAAGTATTGATTCGGCTTCGAATACAATAATTTATTGGTTTTTATTGGTGGTGTTACATAAAAAAATACATTCGAATCACAAATATTGAGCGACTTGTATTGTACTTGAGCTAATTATAATTAGAAACAATCAAGATGTAGGACACAGGCGGCCCAGCGCGCTCACTACGCGCTCAGGATATGAAACAGAAAATTGAAACTGTCATAGATTTGACGTAGTCTGGAAGGAAACTATTGGTCTAAGATCCGATTAAGAAAGAACTTCACGGATCAAAAGTATTTTATATCAAATTAAGTTTGTTAAAAATATATTACTAGTTGGTTGGCTAAAATATCCTGGTTAATTATTATATTAATTTTAAGGATTTTTGCACGCAACCCTGTATCATCGTGGTTGCAATAAAATAGCGCTTATTTTGATATTAACAAATATTTGTTAAACAAATGGGTGAAAAAAAATATCAACAATCTAACATAACCTGTTTATACCTGCCACCCAAATAGCAGATTAGCAAAAAAAGGCAACCCAACATTTGTATATCCTACAGGCTTCATACTTTCTGTTGGTATTAAATAGATTCATTAATACATACAATGTTTAATAAAAAGTAATTTTGTTTTTTTATTAATCATAGCCATATTTTTAGCCACTCGCGATCAATTTTTGGCATACTCAATTTGATACAAAAGAAGATGGTTGAAGGTCGTTCTGCAATGGATCCTCTCCATCCTCGATTTTAAAAATCAGGATAATCAGGAAAATCCTTAAACATCGAATGGGTTTATTGAAATGAAATCATTTAGCGTTTTCATTAAGCGTCACACGTTAAACAATGAGACTGACCACGCCACTCACAATGACAATAGAGCCACTACAATAAGCTACAGCTTTTTCTTGTTTTCAAAAATTACACATTCGTTTATAATGATTAATTTCATCCAGACATTTTGGTAAAATTTTGTGTCGTCTTAGAACGCAATTTCTGTGCGACATTTACATATTGTGTCGTCCCAACGCAGCCCTGACTTGTACACAGTCAAATGCTAAACTAAATTAAATTATATAATAATAAATGTTGATTTTAGTTTAGAAAAATATATTAAGGAAAAAAGTGTGTATGTGTCAGCTCCGACGCACGACTGGAGTTTACTCCTTATGATCGATATTAAAATAAATATGTATTAAAGTAAATGAATGCATTTTTATATTACTTAGAGCATGCATGATAAAAGGCTTTTACCGCATCCACGTCCTCTTCAAATTCTGGATCACTTTCACTCGAATAGGTTAATACAATAATTGCGAGAATTTTCTAATACTCTGAATAAAAATAATCTATAATTAAAAATAAAATATAAAATCTGACGTCGGCAGCGCGCCTCCAGCAGAGATACTCGCAGTCTCCTTGCTAAGAACCAGCCAGTATACATCTAGCTGTGGTCACAGAGAACTATAATGCTGTGGTTTAACTTTTTCTAACACTATCTCTTTCTCACTCACTACTCTCTCTCTATAATACGACGCATCTTCGGCTAACATCGTTTTATTCCCATATATTTTCACAGAAAAGGTGAGACGATGATGTTAGACAAGTGGCAGGAGTATCATGGAACAGAGTGGCTCAAGAAAGAAAGGAATGGAAAAGGTTGGAGGAGGCCTATGCCAAATGACAAGCAGATTTAGAAAAGATAACGAAGCAACAAATATTAGATTAAATTGTTTATTCAATATAAGTTTTCATTGTTAGTTCGTTACATAAGAATCAAATGTGAAATGTGAAAAGTGATCTGAATAAAAGGCTATATTATTATTATATTTTCACACCCAGGCTTATATATGAAAATCGTTTCTTAAGGAGTAAACTCCAAAAAAAGTGAAACGTTTTAAAATATATATTTATATGCAAGAAAAATAAAAATAAATTAATCTCATTTCCGTCTCAATCTCAGCTGGACGCTACCTAGCCCGATACATTGAACCATATACGAAAAGTACGACTAATAAAATAAAAATCGGCCAGGTGCGAATCAGACTCACACACAAAGGGTTCCGTACCACCGTACACTTACAGCGTATGAATTAGTAAAATTAATTACACCAAGCAAAAGAAACTCGTACAAACACGTTTCTTGTATGGGGAAACCCCTTTAATTTGTTACATTGTTACACACTTGTTTTATCCAATAAATATTTTTGTATTTTGTATTTGTATTGTGTTGTTGTTGTTTTGTTGATAAAAAGATCCCGCCCTGTGACACACAGATGGAAGGACGGACAGTTAAGACTTTAAAGTTTTGAACACGGAAAAATGAGCAGATGGAAATTAAATTTAAATAAAAATGTTGCGCGTATTATTAGCAATGCTGTAAAATGCTTCATTGGTGTTATTTTAGCGTAATAAAGTAAAATTAAAAAAAAACATACAGTGAAATAAACATATTGTTCTTGAAGATAATGTTGCATTATGCCATTTAATTGTATAAAATATAAGTATGAGTCAGTATCTGATAACGGTTTGTTTTTGACACACATCTTTATCTTTTTAACCAGCACATTGGCACACAGACACGACCGCAAATCAAGCGTAGCATTAAGAAAGATTTACGAAACAATTCTAGACATCAAATACACTACGCCTATCACGATTTGAGTACTTTATCGCCTGGTGTCGTTGGTCTGATTATATCAAACTAGGCCAATTTATGAGAAACAGATTCAAATGTATATGGTTAGGTAAATTAGAGCCCGGACTCACACCATCACGTCTATTTTTTTTTCTTTTTCAGCCTTAGTCCGCAGTTGAACACATATATACGTAGCCTGTATATATATCGTTGCAACGAACGAGATCTCTCTATGGAGATAATCAAATTGCTAGAACGAAAGTACAGACTGGGAATCTAATGAGGTATATATACGACATTCAAAAAACGGGAACCGAGGGTACCGTACAGAATATGAATAATTAACATACTGAAAATAATAAATAAAATATGTGCGCCTGGTGAAATCAACGAGCAATTGTTAACAATATTGCATCAAGAATATAACGACAGGCACTAACGTTTTTAATCGCTGATATAAATAGAACATTATACTTTTCAAAATTATTCCTAACCTTGAGCTGCAAGACCTTACTTCTTGTCTAATTTCATGATTTTAGGTCAATGGGAAGTACCCTATAGGTTTTGATGCGCTTTCAAGGGAAATCGTAAAAATAAACGGTATGAACGGTCGTATATTTTTTTTATTAGAAGTTTGATTTTTACACAGTCAACAATAGGATTAAAGATGTCAATATTCGCTCTTAATTTCAATTTAATACCTTTAAAAATTCATTAGAAAAGTGTCTTAATAGACAGACAGGCAGCCAACCGAGTGATCTTATGACGGTTCCTTTTTTGCTTTTGAGGTACGGAACCCTAAAAATTGACGGCAGTCAACTTTCATATCAAATCCAATATGGGCATGGGCCTACTCACTCACATAATACATCTTTGTGTATAATTCATACTCCATAGACAACATAATTTGAATTTGAATTAGTACACACAATTTTGAAGGTCGCAAATATATCCACATAGCTAACAAATCTATGCGGCTAGAATGAAAGGGACACGCGCGTAACCAGAGCTTGTACCCTTTATAAAAGAAGCGTATCTATTTCGCAATCATTTGAACTTGGAATCTCACCCGTGGAACGCGTGAGAGCCGCTTCCGTTTCCCGCGCGCAGAGTGACAGATCTTTTTGTTTTTAAACTTTTTCAAAATGGCTGTCGCGAGTGCCAGGACCGTGGTCAGTTTGAAGGAGAAAGGACACTTCGAGCACAAGAATGAAAATGAGAGGATCAATAAATATACGGTAATTTTATTGTTTATTTCTACAAATTAAATTAGATTAATATTTTTTTCTGGAAGAAAAAAATTGTGTCCCCTGTTTAGATGACAAGAAGAAATGTCTAAAATAAATAAATAAAGTTATAATAATCAAAACTTGTAAAACATTTTTCTGTTCATTTTGCACACATGATAATTTAAAATAGATTTGAATATACATACATTCAAAATATTTAAGCAACAGCTTTTGTCTTTCTAGGAAATTCAAATGTAATAAACCTGTAAAAACTAAAAGTACATATTAGCCGCTGACCTGTTTTTGTTGAAGTACCTTCCGAAATCAAAAGTATTGTTTACGTTTAAATAAACAACAAAGGAATATCAGTTTCGATTTAACCTTTCAATAGACGCGTATAAATATTAAACTCATTAAACATTTATGAAGACATGCGGAAACTGATAATTTTTGCAGTTTTTTGCACTCGTGTATAAAAATCTAAATTTAAATAACTTATGCATACCGCGAGTTTTATATTATTGTATCCAAATCGTAGATTTTTAGTTTAGCTTATTATCTAAACCGTTACCGAGTTAGCTGTGCGGTTTGGACTTTATATTTGACGAAAAAAGATTACAGCGAAATTTTTCGAAGCGAGCAAAATAATAACAAATTAATGTGGAATTATGGAAAACTCCATTTTCTGAAATAAGTTACATGTAGTAGCTTACTGCACCCGTTACGTCCAAATATAAAAGTCCAAATGTCATCCAAATGTACTACAAATTATAGCGATCCTTTAGTTCCTTTTCTAGATCCTTTCAGTTACACTTTTATTCACTCCATTTGATGATAATGCAACAACATGTATTTTTAAATGGCTTAGTACTGAAATCAAACCGTATGCAAAAAAATTACGAATTTCCATATTGACTTATAATTTAATTTAAAAAATAGTAATTAATAATGAACGCGTACAAAAAGAACTAAAGTGTTCACGCTAGGTATATATTTTATTTATTTTATCAAAAAGCGCTGAATCAATTTGGATAAAATTTATACGGGACCACATCTGACAAACCAAAAAAGAATCATCGAATGCGATTCATAATTGGATAATTATCGCGTAACATGCATACAAAAACATACAGTCGAATTGAAACCATCCTCCTTTATTTAAGTCGGTTGAAAAGCTGTCATCACAGGGGACTATTTATAAATGCAAAAGTTTTCTTTTTATTTGTGTGTTCTTCATATCGAGTCAATCGAAAATAAGCACCATATTCAAACGAAAAAAAAAGATTGTTCTTCTTCCACGCAGAAGCACTGAATTGATGATATTTTTTGCATAGAGGTAGTTAATGATCGAAGATTGGCATAGGATATGTGTGAAGGAAGATCAATATACAATTTAAAAAAGCTGGCCAAGCGTGAGTTGGACTAGCGCACCGAGGGTTCTGTACAGGATACTCGTAATTAAAATACGGGAAATCATAATATGCACCGAAAAATCCTGTAACGAATGCGCCTAAATAATATTTTTGATTTAGTTTATCTAAGGGTCCTAGATCGCGTTACTAATACGTTAAAACGCACATCTCAAAAAAATCTCATTTGTTGTACGGGTTGTACTCTTAAACTTTAATTTTATTCTCTTTTTTAGTATTTGCTGTTGGCAACAAAAATATATTATTAATTTTTAATTATTATCATCTGTGAAAATTTCAACTGTCTATCACGGTTCATGAGATACAGTCTGGTGACAGAAGGACAGACGGCCGGACAACAGAGTCTTAGTAATAGGATCCCGTTAGTTACCCTTAGGGTACGGAACCCTAAAAATAATATTTGTACCAAGTTTCCACAGGAGAGTAAAAAGTATTACACCTAGAATCCGTGTTCTCCAAACTATCTTTCAGACTAATTTTTCAAAAAAATTGGGCCTTTATATACTTTAAACCCCCAGTAAAAATTTTTGTAGGGGTTTTATGCCCTTCATGGTTTAAAATACAATTGAGCCCTAATCTGAGACCAAATCAATTCAAATATTTAGTCATCTTCTCGTACCACATTCAAATTGTACATTACTTATATTATTTCATACTTGTTTTTTACTCTGTGCTGTACGTGCAATAAACTTAAACAATGATCCTGAGTGACATATGACCTAGTTATGTCTAGTTAAAACTAAATAATTTGATTTGAATCTTAATTTATTCTAGAAAGCATGTACATATCTAGTTACCTAATCTGACCTTCCTTAACAACTATTCAGTGGTGTAGGTCAGTCACTTTTGATTATTACAAAACAGTTTTGCAAGTTGCATTCTTTCATTTGGTGACTTGTATAGATTGTTGTTCAAAGTCAAATTAACAATCTGAAAGTGGCTTTATGAAGAATAGAAGCACGATTATTTAAAGGTTCACGTTAAGGTTATTTGATTTAAGCACATTCGATTACAACAGTGCTATTAACATGGTTGTTTGGTAGCAGATTAAGATGAAATGATGACACTAACCGAAAAACCTGAAAGTTGTATTGGTGACCTCTGAAACTTTAATGCTATAAATCATATAAGAGTAAGTGTATCAGATACACTTTTCATTCCGACCTTTACTACTTCCCATTCCCTCAATCCTCTGATTTCTGATCTCCTTTGAAAACATAAAGTTAGTGACATCAAAAGCGTGAATATATAAAAAATATATTACTGCCCTTGTCGATCAGTTTTCGAGGAATATGTGCTTCATTTCTGATCGGTTTCTGCTCATTTACAAACATCTAAAACAGCATTTAGCCATTCTATACGTAATAGATCTAAATCCAGTCACTTGTCCATGACAAAAGCCATATCCTCCTTATAATTGATTCCATGACGGATACATTTTGCAATTAATTGTGATACATTATATTATGTCGATATACTTCCAAGAACGCTGTTATGTTTATGAATATCACATGTTTTGCGGCCTACTTTTTTAAGCCGGGACGGATCTGACTTGGGTAGTCATTTTTTGATAGGCTGACCAGGATATGATTTTGAATTTACTCGTATGTTTTAATGAGGGACTTTAAAAAATCTCCATCGGACTTCTCAATGCATAGAAAAAAGTGTCACGCGTGGTTTTCATACAATACAATTCATACTCGCGGTATCTTATCACTTCATCTTAGAACTTCCCATAGGTGGCCGTGTTGTTCCAACCTACCTCAAGCAGACTCACTCGTAGTACCTTATTATTATTTTTAAATATGTTTATTATATATTCTTTCTTAAATAGCAACGTTCTACTCCTATTTATTTATTGATATTAAAATATATATATAGTACACTACCGCTGAGCAAACAATCATTAAACACATCATTATTTTTCTAACACATCTATTTATTTATTTTAACTGGTATCTTTGCACGCGCAACCGCCCCTACCTCGTGCTCCGCTGACAAACAGCGCTGAAAACATGCTGAGTCGGAGGACTTTTTGGCACAGATATGTACATACTTACCTGTTAATGTTTATTTATTTATTAATAGTTTAAAAATATGTATTTAAGTTTTTTAGTGTGTTAAGTGTATTCTTTTTTTTATAATATATAATATACGTTTTTTGTCTTTTTAGTGTATTAACTATTCTTTTATTGTAATTTCTGTGCTCTTTTATTGCAATTTCTGTGCCAAATAAACTCCTTTCTTTCTTTCATGATTATTATCTACCAGTTGTACATGGTAAATGCGTCGGCCTAGCTAAAAAGTTCTTTAGACATATTCGGTTTCAGAAAAAAAACACTTTCAGATTATATAGCTTTGAAAATGTGCCGTGTGGTCTCAGCTTTAGGATAGGAACACCCCATTTCATTCCCTCATGGGCCTGACCTACATATGCATCAACAACATCTTATCAAGATCACCGATCATCCTGCTAGGAGAGGTGATTAAGGCAAATCCCCAAATGTGAAGTCCCATGTGGCGATCTATGAGGGAAGCTCATTTATGCAGATGACTTATACATCCGATTATGAAACAAGTGACAGAGAAAAACAAATGAAAAATGAGTGATAATAAAAAATATTTGGAGAACCACTTGCCTCATTATTTTAAATATTTTACTTGCTAATTAGTCATAACTGAATGAAAGCGACTCACTTTGGCAGTTGGAAACAGGTTTTTCATGAGACAGTGTTGAATTTTTCACGATAACATCACAGAACAAGTCGTTGTAAAATCTAAAGGAAAACGCTATTTATAAGGTAGGCCTGCCATATTGATATTATTTATATACAACAAACATAATATGTAATTATATAATATACATCACCAATATACATTTGCTTTTCATAATAGTTTTAATTCATTCTACGATATAATGTATCTAAAAAGACATACAAGTTTTATAGATATGAATATGAAAGTGACACTGTATGTTTGATACCATTTCACGACTAAACAGATGAGTTGATTTCGATGAAATTTAGCACCCATTTAGGTTAGTGCATGGGGCATGTAGAGCGACACAGGTCACTTTCCCCTGAAACGAATTTGTTTTAAAATGTATAGTGGGTTTTCACTTGGCCTTCATCTCACCTGATGGTAAGGCTGATCGACTGTAAACGTGCGCACCTAGAAGCCTAAACGAAATTATTTAACGTGCAATAATTTAATATAAAATTAGGTATTTTTGTATACATAGTTTTTTTAAATCAATTATTCGTGCATCGTATTAAATGTCGTCTGTAATTCTCTTTCAGTTGTAAATCCTCCGGTTTACAAATCAATAAATGAAAAACAGTGCGTATAAAAAGCAATGTCGCGTAGACAGTACAGTAGAGCTCTAGTGAAAGGCGAGCATCGAACCCGGGACCTTGGTATTGATCGTGAGCGAGGTCCGCTCACTGAGCCATGACTGAGTGACTTAATTAACATACCTCTGTTCATTGGCTTACAGATTCATTTTTAGGTTCTGTTTTGTTTGTACATCCGTATTAATATGGCATGTGTAAGCTATGGAACGAGCTACGCTCGGAATTCCTCTACGTGATAAAATCAGGAGTAAGGAAATGTGTAGACGAACTTAGGTTAACGACATAACTCGACGAATCAGTGAATTTAAGTGGCAATGGGCAGGTTACAGCGCTCGAAGAACGGATAATCGATGGATAGTAAAAGTTCTCGAGTGTCGACCACGTGCCGGGAAACGTGTTCCGGGCCGTCCCCCTACTAGATGGACCGACGACCTAATTAAAGTCGCGGTGAGTCGCTGGCTGCAAGTGCCTCGGGACCGTTCAATGTATAATACCGTGGAGGAGGCCTATGTCCAGCATTGGACGTTTCCTGGCTTTAAAAAATTAATATAATAAGGCTCGAAACGGAAGTTGATCGGTCTGAACATTGTTAATCGTCTTGGCTTAATCTTGAAATTGAACTCCAGGATTTACTTCAAATTTTTTTTTAAATTAATAACACAGGTCGATAAAATCTACTTAAGTTATATGTATGCCTTACAGCCGCCTTTAAACGACTGACATTCAAAATCTCGAACACAATAAAACGACACTCATCGTCGCAAATTGCAAAAGTCAACGTATAAAATTCCTTACAAAAGACATCAACGATACACAAAATTTTCTTTCTGAAAGTTACCATTTCATTGTCTTAGTAACGGGATGAAAATGGTATTTCTTTCCCTAGGGAAGAATTGTTTCAGAGTCAGATTAAAAACTCATTGGCTTTTCTTTGCAACGAAAGAGTTTGAAATGTGAGATTCATCAATGTAAAAGAATTGAAAAACACGCGGTCAACTTGAAATACAATTGAGAATTATTTTATTACATTCATAATTATTATATCCTCTAATAGTCCTCTAATATATCATCTAATAGTATCAAGCCATACTGATCGCAGATTTATAAAAAAATGTATTATATGAGAGAAATTAATAAATATTATGATTTAAAATAAATCTCCTTAACTAAGGATAATTTAAAAACTTAACATAGTTGCTCAATAGACAATAGAATTGGCTTGGCTATGCTCAAATTTTGCTATAACTTTTCACTGATTCATTTTGAGCATACATTTTATTAAGACAAACAAACAGACGATATGTGTGTTCCTATTTTTCTTTTGAGATATTTAATCCTAAAACTGTGTAAAATAAACATTGTAATTCACTACAAAGTTGTATGTTAATGATTCTCATTTCCCTTCTCATTCAATATTCAATTTTAGATAATTACTGTAAAAAGCCCGCTGTTCTATTTCAAAAGATAAGTAAAAGAAATTTAGTATGAAACTTGCCGGCGAAACAATAAATCTTAAATCACGCTGAGCTTGATTTGTTCTACCTGGTTGCTGACTGCATGAACCTGTTAGATCACAAATAATGGTATGCAAAACGTTTCTCAATAACTTATCTATCACGTTTAAGTACAGCCTCAATGTTATTGGTTGTGTATGTATTGACATTTTACTGCAATGCTACACTTCCCGGTGTGTATTCTCAAGTCTTACGCTTTTAAACATCAATCAAAATTATGATTTGAATAGTTGAGTTTCCAAGGACATTTGATGGATATTTTACACACACGATTTGTATTTGAACGTGACTTGATACACGTCTACAAAAACTAACTTAGTTTCTTTCATATAGATTTCTGTGAGAGAAATCTAAAATCAATTGCTAATCTTACTTTATTACATTTATATTATTGCTTTCGCGTATTATTTTCTCATTATTTTAGGTTTTAATGAAGCTTTTAATAACTGACATCTCTTCACGGAGAGTCCGAGGTGAATATCTATCTATTGGGGAATATTCATGTGTAGCAGTGGTCTTAAGGCAATCTGGTCGACAAAAGCTTCCTACACCATTTCTTTTACCATAATCTTTTAAAATGAAATAAAGTGTTTAACATATATCATGAAAAATGAGTTTATAAATACAATTTCAATCCGTACTAGCTACGGTTTCTAGTTGTTGTTGAACGCGTTACCTTGTGTTTGGGGATAGTTGATACGCTTAGGAAAAGACAAAAAAAATATTAAAATTTTCCAGAGCACAAAATCCTTTTTTTTTAAATTATTTAAGCCTGGAGAATTGCAAATTTATGTGGATATTTCGAGCACGTAGACTACTTTTTATGGTACTCGTGGGATGCATTCTGAAGTCCACGCAAATTAAGTCGCAGATCAAAGCTAATCAAGAATTTAAAATATCCGTTGTAATTTACAAACTCCGTGTACAACGCAAAATCGAAGTTTCCGCACTGTTCCAAACATTTCAAGAGCAGTGTTTAGCATAATTAATATTGTAGCCTAAACTAGTGTTACGTGTTTCATACAACATAGATGCTCTAACGAATGATTACAGCGGGCGGCTACATAAAAAATGTAAACAAACCGATCAATGGTCGCAACCAGGTCATAATTGAAACTTGATTTAGGCTTTGCAACAACAAAACCTGTATATTGCATGCCTGGACATAGTAAATATAGGGTTCTGTAGGGTAGAAGCTCTTCATTTACTATTGCTTAAACCATAACCTCGCACTTGGTTTGGTTCTTTGAATTTTACACGGATATGGGTCTATAAAAGTATGTCATATTATAATATTTTTTAACACGATAACTTTAGAGGTAATACCTATTATTTTGACTTAAAATGAAACTTCGAGGACTGAAAAGGAAAGTATTCTATAGATTTTATGTTAAAGCTACAAAAAACATATTTGTTAGGTTTTTAAATATTACATTGAGTTAAAATAATAAATAATACTATATCATCATCGATATAGCCCTCTCCATGGTATGCCACATTGACCGGTCCAGCCATTTGCATCCAGAACCTCCCCGCAACCTTTACTAGATCGTCGGTCCATTTAGTAGGAGGACGGCCTGGTACACGCTTCCCGATACGTGGTCGTCACTCGAGCACTTTTACTCCCCATCTTCGAACATTTTAGTTTACATTAGTTCGTCGACTGATTTTATTACGTAGAGAAATACCGAGCATAGCTAGTTCCATAGTAATAAATTACAAATAATAATGCGAACCCTAAAAACTAGGCATCGTTGTAGAAAACACTCGGAAGGCAGAACGTTTCCGCGATTGAGTCCGCAGCAAGCAGCGCTCAACTCCACGCGCCTAATGCTTCAAAATGTTGTTGTTTCACCTAGAGTGAGACAGGGCGCTAGAAAGAAAACCAAGGACAATTTAGGGCCCGTACCGCCCTTTCTCCCCTACTGTTCCCCGCGCTAGAGTGTTCCGCTGCAAATTCGCATCATAATTTTGTAGTTTTTTAAATTAATTTTCGTAGTTTCGTTTTCATTTGAAAACCACAAAATCAATATCAAAAAATCCTTTTTCGTGTGAAACGACATAGTTTGATCAATATCTAAAATAGAGTTTGACTTAAATATAAGTCATATTTTGGCCGTAATATTCAGTCGAACTGAACAGGGTTTTGGTGGTCTAAAATTCAAAACTCATACTCGTTCTATTTTCTTTAACCGACGACGTGCTTGATCAAAATGTTGCAGTCTCGTGTTTTCATTCAAAGGGTTACGTGCCAAAGCAGGATTCATTTACAGACTCATATTTATGCTGAATTATATCCTACTTAGAGAGCCAAGCGTAGCCGTAGTTCTCTAATCTATGGTCACAGCGTTGTGCGAGTTGAATTGCACCTTATTGTGTCATATCAAAAGTTACTACTGTAACAAATTACTACTGTACAAACAAGTCCTCATGCCAGTATGAACTTGTGGTATTCAGTTTTGGGACTGTACCAAACAAAGCAATATACAAATTATACAAAGTTTTCAAAATAAGAACACATGAACAAAGTGTGCCTTAATTAAAGACTAAGAATCGTCAATGGACTCATGACTTAGAAATAATTATCTACATAAGTTTAAGTTAAATTAAATTGCTTATTACCTTATGTGGGCTAGATTGTAATAAATAACTGATTTAGAAGAAAAAAATCTATATAAAAAGTAGACTTTAATTGACCGAACGAGCACAAAGCGCAAGTGAAGTATCTCCGTTTCAGCTTAGTCCGATATGCTTTTGTATGTCCGGACCGTGGATGTCGGGTTGTTCTCCTCTACAGGTCGCATTTCACGATCGATTCCCGTGAATTTTTGTAAGTGGGTTCAATAGTTATATGGAATTTTTTGTCCTTTCTATTTTTGAAATTTTTCAATATTCCGGATATACGGGTTTGAAAACGTAAAAAAGTCATATTTTAGCCATTTCGCAACATGTACAAAAATTTCAGAAAACTTCAGAAAAAGTTCTGGTTAAGACAAAGGGGGTGGAAAATAATGAGGAAAAACTTTCATTCACGAGGTCTACAGCTCACAGATACACTAGTTCAAATGTGTTTACGAACCAATGCTACTGTTATAAGAATTAAGTATTTCTTTGTTGAGCATTAGATAATTCTTTAAAACTATTCCTTTTTAGTATTAAAAAAAATGAAAACAGATATGAATTAGGCACAGGTTTCGGTCAGGAAATAAATGTTTGTTCCCAACGAATCACACTGAAACCAGTCACAGTGCTACTCGTTTTATTTCCCAAGTACTGTCTTTATCTTTAAGCTATCATCTTTGTATAAAACTGTATATTGTCGTTAGTTTCACATGTATCGTGTTTTCAAGGTATACTAGTAGATATATAGTTATCGTCTCGACAACTCCTGATAAGGAGATGACCTAGAATGAAGGAATATCTCAGACATTGCCACTTTGTAAATACACTCATGTACTTCCGCTGTTAGTCAAGATTATTAATTGATGGCGAGTACAATGCCACTACCTGGTAGAAATGTTCATTGTATTACCACAGAAAGAATAAAACTTCTGTATGGACTTTAGACAGTTTGTATATAACTTATAGTGACATTTATTTTGACAATTTGTATGATTATTGGTATTTTTGTGTTTACTAACCTAGTTTAGAAAACTTACTAACAAAATATGGAACTATGTAATTTTTTCCGAAATAAATGATTATTATTATCTATTTAAAAAAATCGGGCTCAAATTTGAAGACATTTCACAGTGTAGATAGAAAACAGAATGTCTTAGCTTTCACCTGTATGATTACAGCACTTTTTTAAGTCAGAAAAGTAAACAAATCTACGAAGTAAATTTTAAACTATTTCTAATTGTAGTATCGATTTGTTTGTGATTGTATGTACGTCGGATGACAATGCAATAATCGGCACCATCGAGCTGATTCGACCCTGGAGCCAAGAATTAGAGGAACTCTTCAATGGGTACTAGTAAATCCCTCGAGTTTGTGCTCAATTTGTTTGTTATAACAAGTACAATACATTACACTTGATGACGAGTGAGTGATGATGGAGTCAGGAGGTAGTGGAACTCTTCAACTTGTTTAATTTAAGTACCTTCACGCATTCCAGGACAAAAAGAAATTAAATCTCAGACACAGTCCATAATTATGTATTAGTCAACCTTAACCTAATACTGTTACTAGCAACATTACTTAAATTAAAATAATTACTATAATTTCCAACTTTTATTTTTTACTTTTGAAGGATGACATACGATTTTAGGGATTTTCCGTGTCAGGATTGTTTTTTAATTGCAAATTAAAGTTGTATTATCTTTCATGGGTTGAAACACATCTAAGCATAGAATGAACACAAATTTAGCACAGCCTACGCCGCATCAGCTTCATAGGGCTCTAAGTGAGCATGCCTTCCGTCCAATGACCTTGTCACCAATTAACATGAGGTGAAAAAAAAACGTAACACAAAAACAATAAAATCATAATTCATACATTAATTACTATTTACAATTGCGTATTGCAAACCTGTTTTCACTAGTTAACTAAAATCTGCTCTGCGTAGCTTTTTTACTAATTAAAAATAAATTGTACATCAATTTATTCTATTAAATAATCAAAAAATTGAATATATTCAATGAATTAGAACGTAATTTTATATTGAAATTAAATCACTGCACCTATTCTAATGATACCCGAGCTTATCTGAGTTAGTTATTATTTAACCAATCTGCATACTCCAGTTAAATGCCAGGTTATAAATATCGATTACGTGCAATGAATAAGTTTAATCATTAAATCAGTACATATAGGAAACAAGTGTACAGTACAATGGGGTAGCAAATGAATAGAAAATAATTGTAAATTATATCGTCAAAAATAATATCAAGGTTATTCTCTAAGCATTCTCAAATTCATATTGTAGACTGACTAAAAATAGCTCAGTAAGATCGTGCTTAAGACGGCCTCAAGATTAGTCAAATACTTGTATACTTGCCCCTGTATTCTTCTGATCATGATTTAAAGCAACGAGATATCCTAATGAGATCAACAAAATATTGGGTACCTTTTTACTCGCACATAAAGTATTATAATAAAAGCCACTAAAAAGTGCAAAGTAAAACACAAATCACTTTGACATTAGGCAACTTTTTACTCGCAGACCAAATATTTTAGTGAGAGCTATAAAACAAGTGCAAAGTCAAGTAAGTCACTTTGATACTTTGCAAAATTTTACTCCCACATATAAAATGTTCATGAGCGCTACTAAACAAGTGCAAAGTCAAGTCACTTTGACACTGCGCAACTTTTTACTCGCACATGAAATGTTCTACGGAGCTACTAATCTAGTTTTAGGCTACTAAGCGAGTTTGTTTGTTGGGCCTTCCTTAACTGAGAGTTATCATTACTTGAACTTTGTTCGAGGATAGTTGAAGAGAGAATTTTCAGAGTCAACGCAGGCGAAGCCGTGGGCTAAAGGTAGAATTATAGTATGCACCTGAGTCTACAACACGATAAATTCAATTCATATTAGGGTTCCGTACCCAAAGGGTAAAAACGGGACCCTATTACTAAGACTCCGCTATCCGTCTGACGGTCTGTCTGTCAGTCTGTCATCTGTATCTCATGAACCGTGATAGTAAGACAGTTGAAATTTTCACAGATTATGTATTTCTGTTGCCGCTACAACAAACAACAAATCCTAAAAAGCAGAATAAAATAAATATTTAAGGGGGCTCCCATATAACAAACGTGATATTTTTACTCGTTTTCGCTCTATATTGATAACGGGAACAAGTAAATGCTTGAAATATTCACAGAATATTTATTTATACATTCACTTTAAAAAAGTAACTAAATTAAAATAAAATAAATATTTATGGGAGCTCCCATACAACAAACGTAATTTTTTGTAGGTTTTATAGAGAATGGTACGGAACCCTTCGTGCGCGAGTCCGATTTGCACTTGGCCGGTTTTTATACACCTTATATCTGTATCCAAGGCAATGCAACCGGATCGACCGGAGTTATGTAAAGGGCTGCATAATAGCGGTGCCAAGCCCTGACAATACTCGTTAGATCTGACTAGATACCTTTGTCTAGAACCTAGATTCTAAGTATAACTAACTGTCAATGGAACAATTCCTGTGTAAATGTTGTTGCGTATTACTATCTTGTCTTTCTTGAACAGTAATTATTTTTGGAATGTCGAAAACAGCTGCTGTTTTGCTGCAAAACAATTAGTTCGCGTGCATGAAGTTTCGCGTGGGAGTATTTCTGAATTCCACGCGGACGAAGTCGCGGGTTAAAGTTAGTACACCAGAAAGACAGAGCTACTTTTGCATTAAAATATTACTAGATTCTGCCCGCAGCTTCACCCGCGTTGAATCCTAAATTTAACCCATGGGGACTATAATAAAAGTAACTTATTTTGTCCTTCCTTACGGCGTTTCAACTATCCCTCTACAAAAAAATCCAGTCTTTCTTTTAGTCCTGAATATATGAGAAAATGACTATTTTTAGGTATTTTTATGTCATGTTTCAATAGTTTTTCTGCTATTCTGAATGCAGACAAATTTAAAAATATCTAATATCATAAAAATCGGTTCAGCCGTTCTTGACATATAAATGGTGTAACCTACCCGACTTTGTTTTATATATATTGTAATTGTCAAGTATACCCTATATATGGAAACTTGCGATTGAATGATTTGATTGACTGACGGACATGTGCATGTTCCTCAGCTCGGGGACGAGCTCCCGGCGCGGCTGGCGTCGCTTGAGCTGCGTCCGAGCATGCAGCCTCAGTACAATGTGCGCGTACTCTCCAGAGACGACAAGGATGCTGTCCTTGACTTCCTCAGACGGTGAGTTACACCTACAATCATTATCATCCAGCACAGTGCAACAATCATCATCAAACCGGGGTCACTCAGACACTTTACGTAAATAATATCCTTCTTTGCTGACCAGCCTTACTTGACTCATCGGTACTCGATTTGATTGTGGTGCCACGCTATGTTATCACCATATTATACAAAGTTCTTCCGGTAGCATACCAAAGCCAAAGCGCTACATTGAATTGAGACTTTCATCCTAGATAAAGGAAATCTTTTTAGGGTTCTGTACGCAAAGGGTAACCAACGGGACCCTATTACTAAGCCTCCGCTATCCGTCCGTCTGTCTGTCAGCAGGCTATATCTCTCATCTCACGATCCGTCAGGTAAACAGTTCAAATTTTCACAGAATTGTCGCTACAAGAACAAATAATAAAAATGAAAATAAATTCAAAATAAAAGTGGCTTACTTACTTTGCAATTTGAAAGTCGTACATCAGATACGGAATTTAACTGCCAAGTTTGTTTTGCTTGAGAGACGTGCGTTTTAAAGTACTAGTGGTGCCATCTAGTGACGTGGAGCAAAACTAAAGCGAAAATGGTATTTACGCGTACTCTGTAGAGCATTTTTCGGAGCATATTGTTTATTATGTTCATTATATATTAATTATCCATATTCTGTCCGAAACCATCGGTACGCGAGTCCGACACGTTCAAACTTGGAATCTTTTTTACAAATGCTTCGGAGCAACCATCTGCTACTCGTATATTTGTCATTGGCAGGTTCTTCTTCCGAGACGAGCCAATGAATATGGCCGTGAAACTGCTCGAGACTCCAGAGTCGAGGTGCTTGGAGCTAGAGGAGTACTCGGTGCTATCGCTTGATGATGGAGTGTCGCTGGGAGCCGTCGACGAAAACGGGGAGTTGGTTGGCATCGTCCTTAATGGAATTGCTAAGAGAGAGGTAGGTGGAGTGATGCGGTTTTATCCATGGTGTGCTTATTCTAGTTTTTAAGCAAATAAGTTATAAAAATCCATTTTATATAACTTTCAAGAATTTTCATCATCTGCATGAATTCGTTGCTGGTTATGAGCCTTCAAGACAGATTTACACGAACAACGAGTTTTCTGTGTGGGAATGACTTACTCTCCACGCTTGGCAGGCAGGTTGGTGACCGCAGTAGGATGTTGGTGATCCATAAACGCCTTTTATGACACCCACGGCGAGATATAGGATGGTCATATTCTAAACCTAAGACGACACTGTTTAGATTAGATTAATCTAATTTATCATCGAAAAATTGGGATGATACGTACGTCGAGTACACCGAAATTTTAATTTTATTATTTTTGTAATCTTTTCGAACAATTTGCATTATATTCCATCTTTTATACATGACAGTCTGCATTTGTAGACAGACGACAAAAAACGAAGAGTCTGTGTAGTTTGAACACGACCATAGAAAGTTCTTAAACTTGATAGAATATTCTAGAGAGAGAGAGAAAATAAAAAACTATTTTATTTATATAAGTCAAGTCGAATGCGTTCTCCTAACGCTGACAGCGTTTTCTGCGCATGATTCAAGTCATGTGTTCCGATATTAATACAATGGCGTCCACTTCCGCACAGGTGTTGATTGATTGCTGCAAATCCTTGTTCCTATTCAATGCGTGACAATTAAATGTGGTTGAGAAACAATTGCACACAGCAAAGACTAAAGAAACAACACAATGACATACGAGCGATATGCCGTGACTTCGCTCGGAAAAGTTTTCATTTCAGAATCAATTATTATTTACAGTAAATCCATACACAATAATATCCTCAAAAAGTAAATGTAAAACCTGTTTAAAAATTGCGTTTGGCGGAAAATCGATGAAAACCCAATCAGTGTTAGATAAGGGAGCCGTCGCCACGCCGCAGTGAAGGTCAATCACATTTTCCAATCACTTGGAGGAAATTATCCCACGTAATACTAACAGAAACTTGGAAGGCAGTTCAGATTATATTAAGATCCTAATAAGTCTTCTACGTATTCGCTTTAAAAATCTGCAAATCTCGATATTTAGACAATTAAGAAAAAGATATAGTATGAATATAACTGATGCTATCACAATTAAACATTGGCTTGGCTTAAAATTTGGCAGCATACTTTACAGCAACAGACAGAACAGTTGTTGGTAGCCCGAGCAGACTCAGAATGAAGCCGACCGTAAAGGTATCTCGCACTGGGAATCAAAGCGGAAGCGGTGGCAGGTGGATTTGGGATCGCAGTAAGATGTTACTGAATGTTGAAAGGTCGTTCCCAAAGTTTCATGATTCTACGTCGCTGCCTTTCTTCTGAAAGCAGCGAACCGAGGGACTATGTGTGGTCTTGACTTTAGAGTAAAAAGTTTTTTTTGAAACTCAACATCCGTTCGTCAATAATGCACTAAATAGTCCAAGTCAAAACTGAGAAAAACAGTCCAAAATCGAGGGATTTAACAAAAGTCCTTGCAGATCTTCAATTTCTACCTGTTGGCTTCAGAGCCAAGGGTCAGGTCATTTGCTGACTGACCGATGCTTATAATTGATATTGGAGATTTGTTGTATTGTCATCCGAATTACACAATCGATAACGCAACTAAAAGAAGGTTCATTGTAGATTTGTTTACAGTGAGTGACTTACATGTATACTTAGTTTATCAATTACTTACAAGTGATTTATTTTTATTTATTTTTTAAACAATTTATTGTACACGGAAAATATTTAGATAACACAAAAACAGAAAAAATATATACAAAAGGAACAGCTTATTTCTAATAGAAATTTCTTCCAGCAGTCCTAGGTTAAGGAGAAATATTGAAGAAAGGAGGGCAGTTAGGCGTGTACGATATAATAAATATAATAAACCATAATAAACGATTACATAAATATGAGATACGAGTGATAATAATAAAGCCTGTGTAATAATAACATTAAATAAAACACGTTTTTTTCGGAAGCTAATTTTGAATTAATGAATCTGGTTACTAATATCTAGACGGCAGTGTAATAAAAAAGCTTGCCCGTATCAAAATTTATGATTTGGTTCCGGGTTGTCGAGTCGGTTTGATCGATTTTTTGCACCAAAGTTTTTAAATCACAGTACTTTATCTTAAATGATATCGATTGGAAAAAATGAATAATTAAGAATAAGTACTCTGTAGCTAAGCTTTAGATCTGAATAAAGTCATTTCATCCGATGGTATCGTAAATGTGACTGATTGTTAGGATTCTACTAGATACTACAATACTACACACTCCATATTATTATAATCAACATGTTCATAACAGCTGCATGTTTACTGCTGGACATGAGCCTTAATCACATATCCACAGCGAACGAGCTTTATAACTGCATATCATCATCATAATCGGCCGGGAAACGTCCACTACTGAACATAGACCCCAACACCACACCCCAACCCCTGAGTGATCGGACCACGCGGTCTCCGGGCTATAATACGCCTCATTGACCGGTTGCGGTCCCGAGGCCGAGCCGCCTGATTTCAGCGACTGTAGAAACGCCTCTTTGTACTGAATTTGTACCAAATTTCAATTAAATAAGTGATTGTAATTTAATGTAAAGTTCCTTGCAAGTATCAACATCGTTTATTACCAATGACCCGTTTCTATGACAACTGGAGCTGACAATCTCAAGGATCAAGTATAACGCGTCACGCTCTAGCGATCAATTGCTCACGCTAAGAACAGGTTTTCTAATATTTATTATATTACATTCTTTTAGTTATCTTATAAAATTAAAACTTAATCATTTGATTCAGAAATTTTTGAAACTTTTGTATTATTTTATCATAACAACCCAAGACGGAGATTTAACTAGCAAAGAATTGCAAAAGTAAACTGAAACAAAACATAATTTTTAAACATCAGACCCGTCTAAAATGTTTTGATTTTTTGCTTCAACTTCTTCAAAAACCTAATAACATTGTATTCATTTCTGTTTTAACAATCTTGTTCAAAAAAACCTTATCTAAACATAAAATTTAAAAGTAATTAGACTCTTATTCACAACACAAGCTTGACATGAATCAAAAATGCGAAGCTCTGTACCGCCATAATAATAATTTTGTATCATTAATTGTTCAGGAATAATTCACCGGTTCAAAACCACTTATTTAAATGTTCCAGTTCGATAAATTCTGAATTCGATGCAGACCGTGTTGTTTACAAATAAAACGTTACCAGAATATTTTTCAATATCAAGGTCCGTTTAGTAAAAGTTGAGTAACACGTTGCCTCCATCTTAGGTCTAGGTCTTTAAAAATACTACGCAACTACTCGTAATGGACTCGTATATGGAATTTAAATAGAAGCATTTCATAGAATACAAATTCGCTGCAATTTACCTAGATCTGGGCAAAAGTCAAGGAAATCTAGCGGTAGTTTGAATGACATTATTTTTTATTACATCAGAACTTTTAAAACTATCAAGTCATATTTATAATCTTTGGGAATCTTTATCGAAGCCCCAACTCGCAATCCATTAGGATTCTCTACTTTTGTATTTAAATGCTAAATAATTATCCTCAGAATGTGGACTACACGGACAAATCTGAGGACTGCCCCAACCCCAAGTTCCGGCGGATACTGAAGGTCCTCGGACATCTGGACCGAGAAGCGAGGATCTGGGACAAGCTGCCCCAAGAGTGCCATACTGTTCTAGAAGTGAGGATTGCGTCTACGCACTCTGACTGGAGGGGAAGGGGACTCATGAGGGTGCTCTGTGAGGAGTCAGAGTAAGTATCTGTGCTGAACAGTTGTTGATACGCATAGTTCGGAGAAAGGACGAATAGGTCTCGGTTGACTTCGTGGTATAACCCTACCACCATATTCATCATCATCAACAGCCTATATATGTCCCCACTGGAGGGGCTCAGGCCTACTCTCCTACAGAGAGTGTATGGGCCATAGTCCACCACGCGGGCCCAGTGCGGATCGGCGGACTTCACATGCCTGTTCAAGACATGCAGGTTTCCTCACGATGTTTTCCTTCACCGCTAAGCAATCGGATAATGTACTTGAATTGAAAAACAACTCATAGGTACACGGCTGGATTCGAACCCGGTACCCTCAGATTGAGAGTCCGCGCCTTATCCATTGCGCCACCGACGCAGTATTATCTCAGTCTATCATCAATCTAAGGCAGACATCAGTGTTAAAAGCACTGTTATGTTTCGATAATGAAAGACAACTTAGCGAGCGCCTCATTACGTAAGTGAGCCTTCTGGGTGAGCACGCTCCTTTTATTTGATTTATCGACTTACCGATAGGTGAGATGAAGGCCAAGCGCAAGCCTTGAGTATATTAAAAAGAAGAAATGTTTTTTTAATATACTCGTAATTACTATACCAACACTTTGCCTTGTAATTCCAAAAAACCAGTTTTAGTTAATTTGTACTTTTTTATCTCATCTGTGACGAAGTTTAAAGTTTTTACTTTATATATTTGTACAATTTATTGTATACAGGAAATATTTATAGAACACAAAAAAATAGAAAACGAAATCTATAACAAAGAAATAGTGAAGAGTAATATACGATTACATAGTACGAGATACAACATTTAATATAACATAACATTACATAGTCGAACGAAATAGTTAAATTCTATTTTGATATTGATTATTATATATTAATGGATACAATCATAATAAATGTTGACGGATTTTAGGTATGATGATGGATTAAGACCATCAACCATACATGTCATACTATCACCCCAAACAATTCCCTTATTATATAGCAATCGGCAAAATTATAACTTATTTTTGAAAAATTCTGAATATTTTTTTTAAAAAAAACTAATAACTACTAAAACCAGATTTTACTAGAAGCAAATTACTTCCGAGTTTCCATTGTTATGACCTCAAATGTTCAGTAGGACCATATAAATCTCATAAAATCTTTTTATTTATTTAAATTAATGTACATACGACTTTTTTGTTTTCGTTACTAGTAAGATCACCCTGAGTTCAATCCAGTTTTAAATTCATCTAATTATATCCTTATATTTACATAAGAATTGCACACAAAAACGGTACTTGTGTTTTGACATCTAATTAATTAGATTATGAAAAAGACAGACAATGGCCACTATACGTATATTTATTTACACAGTTGTGGCCTATAAAAAGGGCAAATATTAAACATGGAGGCTTTATAGAGTATTAGTAACTTCTCTAAAATGATTGCAGACACCTAAACCCATGCATTACACACAATATATTTTAAAGTTTCATAGTCAGTGTATTCAAAACGATACTGTCGCTAACGTGTCGTCAATTGTCAACGAGACGTTTCGAGTGTCGCACGCTGCAGAAGAGATAATCAAGTTGAGCGTAACTACATATCGTTAACAATACATTAAAAACACAAAAGCGATGCGGCCTTGGAACCGACTTACGACTTTGTTCCTGTTGCTGTCGAGACGGGGGGACCGTGGTGTTTAGAGGCCAAGACGTTTGTCCACGAACTGGGACGCCGCCTGAGGGAGAGGGGCTCTGATCCTCGGTCGGGATCTTTCCTGGTCCAAAGGATCTCCATTGCCATCCAACGTGGCAACGCGGCAAGCGTGATGGGGACCTTTGGATCGGGACCAGATCCACGCTAGTTAGGTTAGGTTACGTGTTTCTTTAGGTTGTAGGTTTAATTTTATTACTAATCTAGGCTAAGTGTACTAACAAATCTAATTTAAAATATGTATCTTTGAAATGTGAATATCTTGATCAAAAACTAAATATGTGATTAAATACTTGGGGACATAATGATTTAATTACTGGTGACTTATAGAGCCTCAATTTTCTCCGGGTCACATACTGTATAACCACTCAAGATTATTATTTAAATCAAAATGGAAATGTTCGAGCTAAAAACGTTAAATAAAAATTTTGTCATTCTCGTATTTGTTAAAATACCGAGGCGTTAAAATTTCATGATTTCTAATTTTCAATTATAAAAAAAAGCTTGTGAGAAGTTAACATGCATATTTACGGTGGTACCTGTAGCTAATTAGAGCCACCCTTAAGATTTTTCGAACGATAAAAGTTTCAACAAAATAAATATCTTTAACCATTATCTTTTTTGTAGCATAGTTTGCTTTGTGCAGTAATTATCTAAAAATAGTACATCGGATTATAATGTCAAGAAATGAGTATTAACATACAACATGCAGAAATCATCCTCCGAGAACCGTTTATCAGGATAAAAGGATCATTTGTCCTTTTCCATCACATAGGCTACGTGCTTGACAGATTACACCAAGATCGGTGCAGACTGCTAGAGATGCAGCTTTTCGATTTTATAATATCAATGTGTTCATACACTATGTATGAAGTCCCCTTAATTAAAAACTAAGAATCGTCAATGGACTGATGACTTAGAAATAATTATCTATAGAAGTTTAAGTTAAATTTAAATTACTTATGTAGGCTAGATTGTAATAAATAAATTTATTTAGAAGAAAAAACAGTTATGATAACATGTAAGTACCAACGATTTTTTCAACATACTTACGATAATTTAACGTGCCTTAAAGATATATACAGGATGAACAATACTGCATGTATACTAGTTAATAAGGCAGCTGTCACATTGTCATTCTAATCACAAGACTCTATTCTCTGCCTGCGGAGTTCTAAATAGTACTTTGCTTGAGGTTGTGCAATTTCAACAGTCCACCTCATTAACTATTCTCGAGTTGTTGTTGTTTTTTGAAAAATCAATTTTTACAAAACTATTTCTGCTATTATGTTTCATGACTTTTCTTCAAAGGAAAAATGTAGCATTTTGATGATTATGTACAAAATGTGTTTTCAGAAGATAAAGTACTTAAACAGGTCAAGTGTGAGTCGAACTCGACCACAAATGTTATCGTACAGCTGTGCCATGTTTAACACAAGATCGATTAAAAAAGTAAAAACGTTTTCTTTTTGTATTTTTATTATTGTCTGTTAAGTGACACTCCTAAGGTTCTAATTTTAATCTATTAACTGATAAACAAGAGTGGTATTGATGTATTTGGTATCAAATTTCATCAAAATTGGGTCAGCCGCTTAGTCATAAAAAGGCAACATATATAAAGAAAAAAAAGCAGCAGAGTTACTTTTATATTTGATGTGTGGGATGTGATAACATTATCGTAGCAATCAGACTAATAGGGAAGATGTAACCAAATTAGATTGGGTTGATTTGTATTTTATAGCATAACGGACATTAAAAGAAATACCACCAAAATAAACATACGTAATAATTTTGATTTTTTATTTGGATTTTGTAATGACGAAATGTCTCAAATATTTAGTTCCTCGAATAGTAAAATGCTTATTAGATTTAGTTTTATCATTGCATTTTGAACATTTTATTATAGTAACATATATTACACATAAAACATTATTTTACGAGATAACTCAAAATATCGAACAAGCTTCATACTCGTACATTTTAACGCTCATAAGAGGGTATGCTGTTGTCAAAGCGCCCATACAAACGTAGTCCAGTCATATTTTGAGTATTAAGCTATGAAAATCTATGAAATTTTCAAGACACAATCTAGAAACAAATATCTGTGTCGGTGGTGAGTTAGATTTTCGTTTAAATATATAATTCCAGAGTTACAGGGCGTCAAAGTATTGTATTTTTCGGTAGTAAAAAGCCCCAACTTTGAACCTGTTTTACAAGAGTATGAATCAATTCAGAACAATTTGGAAAAACCACCGACATCTTAAATTTTATTAATATACTGTATTGAAAAAATGGCTATATAATATACTGTATCCTTCAAATGATCACTGGACTACGAAATATCCAAATAACGGGTGGATAACTTCGCGTAGTGTATGCTGTCTCACCGTACGCGCTCGGGTAGGATAGGGCTCGGATAGGGACAGCTACAAAACAATGCAACCTTGAACGTGGCCACGTGGTCTTACCAACATAGCCTCTTAAAACACGTGTGACGTCACAAATGTCACCCGATTTATATGGAGCGTTTTAGCACCGCGTGACTAGAATTACTTTTTGGCGGGTTGTACGAAAAAAAGGATTAATTAGATAGATCGATAGAAATTGATAGGGGTATTATTTACCTTTTTACATGGACTCGATTTATATAAAAATATTTTTCCATGCATCTTCCCCATTGTCTCTGTAGTGACCTTCTCATACGTATAAGATATTAACCGATAAACAAGAGTTTGTATGCTGTGTACTGCACTTATAATTGAGACGCGTAGGTTATGCAATTGTATTACAACATGTGATATAATTTACACTGAAGGACACACAAGACTTCAGTTCTATTGCGCGGCAAACAAATTAAAAGATCGCATTTACAGATACATTGTTCACTAGATAAAATATAGCGATATTACTACAAATTCAAGGGAATTATAAAGTAGAATAGAATAAGATTTATTTAAAAATTAAAAATTTTGCTTAAACCTAAAACACTCATTTAAAAAATAAAAATAAAGAACAACTTAAAATTAAATAGAAACATGTTCAACAAAATTTATAAGTTTTAAAAAGGTGACCAGCTCAGCATGTTGCTGCGCCAGAAGGACACAGCGCTGGTTTTCATACCTATCATCATCAACAGCCTATATATGTCCCCCTGGGCTCAGGCCTACTCTCTTACAGAGAGTGTATGGGCCATAGTCCACCACGCGGGCCCAGTGCGGATTGATAGACTTCACACACACCTTTGAATTTCTTCTCAGGAGTGTGCAGGTTTCCTCACGATGTTTTCCTTCATCGTTAAGCAATCTGATAATGTACTTGCATTGAAAAACAACTCATAGATACACGGCTGGATTTGAACCCGGAACCCTCAGATCGAAAGTCCGCACCTTATCCACTGCGATTTTACGATTTTTAGGATTCCATACCTCGAAAAGAAACTTTTGAAGGATCACTTTTTTATCAACATGTATTTTTGTCTGTTCCTTGATATTCATTAATTATAGCTTAAACTTATAGACTTCCCATAGGCTTTGAGGGCACTTAAAGACGGGCTCTTTTTGAATGGGTAAACCTGTATTATTATACTTTCAGTTGTGTTTAAGATGGACAAGCATAATTTATAACCATTCCATGTCAACCAAATTTCATGACGATATAATAAGTGGTTGCTGAGATAAGCAGATGTGCTAGACAGACAGATGGATGGGTGAAGTCTAACTATACCTTTTCTTTCTTTTTTACCATTTGTGTTAGAATCTGAAGAATCCTAAAATCTCCAAGAAGGAAGACATAAAAATGTAAACATTTCAAAGTCTCTGACAATAATTTGACATACACGAGTATTTATATTCATATGTATGATATACCTTTAATATACCAATTAAATAGAAAAAATATATTTTGTTACAAGAATAGATGTAGGAAGCAATTATATTTTAACGTACGAACGTAAAGAACGAACACTGGACAGCGATACTCGTAATTGTGACAAGTACGCGCGTGTCTCAGCAATTTTATTACACGGTTTTTATTTAACAACAATAGCAGCGGCATCCTAAAGGGTAACTTTTACAAAATTTTATCAAATAATGATGTCTAAGAGGTACGAATGACACAAAAAAACCTAATGGTAAGTGACGATAAGGTCATTGGATGTAAGCGTGCGCACCTAGAAGCCTCAACCTAATGAGGCTCTGGCTCTGTTACCTGTCATACCGGAACACAACAGTGCTATTAACATTGCTGTTTGGTGGCAGACGTTGTTGACCATGTTGTCTACATGGTGGTAGCTATCCATATCCTACCTATCCTATCCTAATGCCCTACCATCAAACAAGCTGCAGCTTGTTGACGTATCCGCTCAATTTGCTGGCTCGAAGTCGTTAAAATAAATAAAAATAAAATAAAATAGCCCTTATTGCTGCTTTTTCTTTACAATTAGTATATACATGCCTACTTACTAAACACTTCGTTATCATCATCATCAGTCGGGAAACGTCCACTGCTGGACATAGGCCAGTACCCTCATGGTACGCCACATCGACCGGTCCCGAGCCACCTGCATCCAGCGACTCCCTGCGACTCTAACCAGGTCGTCGGTCCATCTAGTAGGGGGACGGCCTGGTAGACGTTTCCCGTTCTACTATTTCGGTTCACTTCGTTATATTAACTATTAAATTGGTATATTAACTATTGTATTTATCCTTTCCAGGCGACTCGCTCGGTCTATAGGAGCAGGTGCCATGCGGATGGATACGACGTCGTTTTTCTCGGCCCTGGCTGCTGAGCGGCTCAAATACAAAAAAGTATACGGCGTCCTATACAAAGAGTTGCCTTTCGCGCCGCAACCTGATGCACCGCACCTTGAAGTCAGAACATACATCAAAGAGCTTGGAAAAGAAACTGAATAATTTATTTTAGTGTTAATATAAGAACGTCAGTCGACACAGCCTAAATGCAACAAGACATTCGTACAATGAGGGGTCTCCCTAAAAGCCTCTTTTATATACATAAGAAACTAGTTTCTTTGCTCATTCAATAGATGGCGCTGAGTGTAAATCAGATGTCAAAATATTATTATCTCTGTTGTACAAGTATGTCCAGTTGTAAATATACGAGTAGTTCTTAACAATAAAAATGTTCACATATTTAGCAATTTGTTAGCCCACGTACTCGTACTGTTAAATTTTGACCTTGACAATTAATCACTATTAACATTAATAAAACTACTGACATTTTTAAACGTAATAATAAAAAGCTTCATTGGAGTCGTCAGTGTAAACCCTCATGGTTGCAAAAGGGAGAGACAAAAACATTGCCTTATTCTCAATATATTTTGAAGTTAACGTGATTGCATGTTGACTAGTACAGAAGTACTATATATGTAGGAATAGTGTATTGCACTCATCTTTGTAAACTATAGCATGAAATTGGTTATCCTTGCTTCAAGGGTTTGAGATTCCATGTCCTTATGTTCGGGCTACGTTTTACTATCATTTTCCTATAGACAAATGAAACGGGGTTCCAGCATATTTTGTACGAGGCTATTTTCTTTAAACAAGATAAAGGAAAACATAGATTTTAGTAGTTTCGAAGATATGAAAAAAAAGTAATAAAGAGCAAACTGAAATCCTGCTCGTTGCAAGTCCTCTTTGCAACTTTCATAAATTCATAATAACTTGTAAAGCTGTTCTTATCATATAGGAGATATTCCATATTTTTTATTTAATAATAAAATTGTATATATGTATGTTCTAATGTATTAATTAATGATTAAATTCTCACAAATACAAGCAACGATTCATCGCAATATAACTAATTTTTAATGAGTCGTCTTTAAAATGACGCCCATATTTACTTCTCAGCTGAAAAATCGAAACACCTTGCAAGTTTATGTTTTGCACGGATTATCGGAAAAAATTGTATATTTAGGAATATATGTCAAGTGTCGTTTAATATTGAATAATATAAGGTTTTCAAATCTTAATGTGAATGTTCTAAATTCAAATTAAATTTCAATAGGTTTTTTCTGATAATCCTTACAAAACATAAACTTGCAGGGTGTTTCGATTTTCCTGATGAGAAGTATATTTTCTGATTCTGGTTGCACTGCTTGTTTACCGTTAGACCCCTGTATAAAGCAACATTATATTACACCCGGAGATTAATTATGTTAAACGATCAATAGTGACATAAAAATTCTAGGTTTTATTTATGTCAATAAATTTAAGAATTTCTCATTCTAATCATATTGTTTGAACTTTAGTGTAAATATGTCCGAATTGTGTAAAATTTCCTGTACATAACATAAAATACTTATGTTGATAAAACATGTTTTTATTCTAAAATGCACCTATCTTTTGAAGAAGTCTTAGATAATTTAGTGTCATATTAGATTTTTTGGTACTTAACTTAAGCAGTAAAGTAACCAAACATCACTCGATCACTTAACAAGACATTCCGAAAGAATCACTCAATTTACGTTACCACAGTAGTTATAGACACTGGTTAAAATACGATTGGATTTTTCGTCCGATTCACTCTGAGGAGGCTATTACCTAATATGGCGAACGTATCGGCGAGGACTTTTGTAAGGCATTAATGATAGAAAACTTATGGGCCCGCTGTCCTTCCCCTGAGCTTTCTCAGTATAATTAAAGGTTACACACACCACAAGGTCAAAGTTGTAGTCATAATTACCATAGAGAGGATAGGTATGTGGACTAGTGTCCCAGCCAAGTGGCCATTTGAACCTTAGGTTGCCTGCACTGAATGTCAAGTATGAATGTTGTTAGTTGGTACGAAGACGATGAATGGAAGGATGTGATAGGTTAATGAGATAGATATGATTGGTTCAGAGTACCAAAAGACGCGCTCTACGAAAGAGCATTGTAATTAAATGATTAAAGTAAAATAAAAGTATTTCAAGTCAGAGGATTTATTACTTCGCCCAAGATCAAACCCGTCTTCAGTATCCGTTGTATACTGTACCCATTGAAGAATTCCTCTATTACACATACAACTCCTGACTCCAGGGTTAGATCAGCTCGACGGTACCAATTTTATGGATTGCCATACGAATTACATAAAAATCGTAACTTCCTATATTTGTGTACATTTATAGTGCAGTTACTTATATACTTTTTGTTTTGAAAGATAATGATTCTATTTATTAATAAAACTTGAATTATACAAAGGTTAAATACAACATCATCAATCAATACATTTTTAGTCTGCTGACAAGTGAACCTAATTAATATAAAGCGTGTAAAAACAGATAGTATTAACAATCATTAGTAAGTAAAACGTCACTGTCACATTCGAAATATTGCATAATTTGTGTTTTCGAACATGATATTCTGAGATGCAGACAAACATAAACCAATCACCTTTCTCGTATCTTTTGGAGCTATTATACCGTCATCCCATAACCTGGCAGTGGCGTAGTAGGCGTTACACTCCCTTTCGAATTGAGCTTCAATTGGAGCCCTTACTTTTAACTCGTCTTCTTTAGTCCACAGTTGTCCACTTTTCTTTGCTTTCTCTCTGGCCATCAAACTCATTAGCGTACCAGCTTGAGCAATACCCATAGTACCGACACGGCTGTTTGGCCACGCAAACATAAATGTTGGTTCAATACCTCGGCCACACATTGCGTATATCCCAGCACCGAAACTAGCCCCGACAACAATTGTTATCTTCGGACCATTGTAACAGATGACGGCATTCATCATTTTGCTTCCATTTTTACCAATCCCAGAAATTTCAGCTTCTCTACCTACCATAAATCCGGTTATATTCTGGAGGAAAATGAGTGGTATCTTTCTAGACGCACAGAGTTGAACGAAATGTGTCCCTTTTAGAGAAGAATCTGAATCTAGCACGCCATTGTTACCAAGTATACCTACTGCTCTACCGTAAAACTTCGCAAAACCACAAACTAATGTCGTACCGAAGAGTTTTTTAAATTCATGGAATTGACTTCCGTCAACTATTCTAGCAATCACTTCTCGCATGTCAAAAAAATGTTTTATGTCTGTTCCAACAATACCGTGTAGATCTTCAGGATCAAATAAAGGTTCTTCTTCAGCTGAGGCAACATCAAATGCCGATTGATCTACTTTTGTATTTAAAGTAGCAACTATATCCCGGGTCAATTGTATGGCGTGATCTTCGTTTTCAGCAAAATGATCAGTGACTCCAGATTCTCGGCAATGTAACTCAGCTCCACCCAAATCTTGTTCACCGATTGATTCTCCAGTAGCAGCTTTCACCAAAGGTGGTCCCGCTAAAAATAGAGTCCCCTGAGCTTTTACTATGATATTCTCATCAGACATACAAGGAATGTAAGCACCGGCTGCTGTAGAAGATCCGAAAACCACAGTAATTTGGGCTATACCTTTGGAAGACATCTTAGCTTGATTCCAAAAAGTAGTCCCAAAGTGCTCTTTGTCTACAACCAAATCAGCTTGATCTGGTAAATGAACGCCAGCGGATTCTATCAAATAAATACAAGGAAGACGACATACCAGTGCGATGCGTTGTGCTCTGATGTGTTTCTTCAGTGTCATGGGAAAATAAGCTCCTCCTTTGACTGTTGGATCGTTGGCTATCAGAACACAATGTCGCCCGTGAATTTTAACAACAGCAGTTACAATAGCGGCGCACGGAACTTCATCTTTGTACATACTGTTTGCAGCTAGAGTGCTCAGCTCTAGAACATCGCTACCCTTGTCTACTAGCTTGTTGATTCTATCTCTGACCAGTTGTTTCCCTCTAGTGATATGTCTCTTCACGGTGAAGTCAGAACCACCTTTTATAACTAAAGCTGTTTTTCTTCGTAGTTCTTCGACTAGTGTATTCATATTTGCCTTATTATTTTGGAAATTTTGGTCACTTTTATTAGGTTCACTTCCAATAATAGCACCGTGACATCGTTTGGTATAATAGCGACATATGATTATTCGTTTATAAATATTAAACATTTCTGCAACCTTTCTTCATATGAACAAAATTAGGAATGGGAAAAAAAAATTTTTGTATTTGTTTATATAATATTTAATGATGTTCCATTCATAACAGCACATTACAGCAACAACCACACGTCATGGCAGGAACAGTAACATCACTACATAGAAGTCGAAAAATATGTCTGTCCCTATGCATGCTTAGATCTTTAAAACTACGCAACGGATTTTGAAGCGTTTTTTAGTAGATAGAATGATTCAAGAGGAAGGTTTATACATATATATAATACATGCATAATATAGTGGAGAAACACTGATAATTTGAGAGGCTTCTAATGTCATAAATCAACACATTTTTTTCGCCAACATTGCAAACGCTGACTGAACCCTACGAGATAGATCAATTATGTACTACAATATTGTACACCTTAAAAGGTATTTAAAAAGTCCGCGATGGTATATGTCTTGCTGTTATATTTATATCACTATATTACTTTTTTACATTTTTCAAGTTATATTACATATTTTTGTAGAGAGAGGGGCAGTCAGGTGTGTACATTTTAATTTCAAAATACAAATTAAAATATACGGTCAGGGTCACAGAAATACGACAGATATATACGATAGATATAATTAATAATAATACATAGAGGTATAATAACTCATAAACAGTTTGTATCTGACAAATGAAATTAATTGTCAGTGTGAGGCAACGAGTTCTACAATCTGTATGCATGGACCGCAAATGAGTAGGAAACAAAGTCAGAGTGATGGTGAGGCAAAAGCATGGTGAGGATTGTCATAATGTGAGCTCGAAAGGGTGGTCAATGGGCCGTGCGTGAGTATACGAGTACAAATCACTCACTTACATTAGGTAAATAGGATAAAAATGTAAGATGTTGTACAGAAGGGAAAAGTTGTTGACAAAAGAGGATAGGAAGCCATTTGAGCTGAACGCGAAAACCTGATTAATTTACACAACAAATATTAAAAACTCTTGGGAATCACTAAATGTGTGGTCACCCCTGTCTTATTGTACGTCAGTATGTAGAGCAAAACAAAATTCAAATACAGACAGTTAAATCCTCTGTGACCTCTGTGATACAACTGAACACACACATTATGTGTTCACGGCTTTATTATTCGGAAATTATTACAAAATTTTAGCCTATCCTCATCATCAACCGGGAACAGTCCACTACTTAACATAGGCCTCCCCCATGGCACAAGCCTAACACTCCAAATAATGTGGTGATATTAGGTCCTATTCGTTTACATTGAACGGATGAACGGTTCCTTGGTGATATTTATATTTATATATTTAGTGATTTCTATATTTGGGCAGTTCATATATCCGCCTGGCTGGCTGTTACCTTCCCCCATGTTACCTAAGTCAGCCTCTAAGTGTACCATGAAAATTAAGATTGTTTAACGGAACCGAAGAATGTAGAATGTCAGCGTTTTTTGGGCATATTACTTTATTCAAATCGTTGAACCAACATGTCTGTAAGTCATAATATCGAAAGTTCTAGCGCAGTTCGGGGGTTCGAGAATCAATCTTTCATGGAATGAAATGTCGTTCAAAATGCTTGATGCCCCAGTGTTCTAGTCCATCGTAGTGGAACCTGGGAAAGAACACATGGTCTACATAATTACTTTCTACGCTTATTAAATCGCGGGTATCACACAGTTAACATACTAAACACTGAAAGCTTTTACAGTTTGGATCAATTCTTAAATAACCCTAATTGACATACTTAACCCAAATTGACATGTTATTATTATTATATTAAATTGACTGTAATTAATTAATTATTATGTAAACATTTGTCTGTCGTATTGACGGAAAACGCTGTACTATTTATGACCACTGTTACCAGTTACCACCTCAAAGACCGTTTTTCAAGCAAACAAATAATATTTCATTTCAAATGTTTTATAAGAATAAGCGCCTGGCATAATACTACGAGCAATTGTTAATTTATACATTACAATACAAATAACGACGCTGGCTTTTGAACAGGCCGCTGATAGCAGGCCTTACATCCAATAGCATTATCGACAAAAAGAGGTGAGATAAGAATAAGCGCCTGATAAAAAATCAATAGCAATTGTCAAATTACTCATCAAAATACGAGAAAGGCCTTCCCCAGGCACCTTGCCTTCACATCTCGGTATATCTCACAGAGCGCCGTACTAACAACTTTTAAAGTATTTTAATATGAAGTCTCTGAAAATTCGTCGAAGGATACATGACTTAACATTTTTGTATAAAAGCGTAATTGGACAGTTTAAGCAGGGCCGGATTTAGGGGAGGGCAACCGGGGCGGAAGCCCCGAGGCCTCCACAAACGGGGGGCCCCCACAATAGAGACTCCGGAAAATGTTTGTTTCAAATTCCAACTAGTAAACACTAGTAAACATCTTTTCCTTTGATATATTTTTTTTGCTCTTTTACCTTTACCTACAGTCTACAGTACTTTGTACATACATGATTATTTAATTATATATTTTTTTCGTTTATATTTATATGTGTTTGTTCAATATTAAAGGAATCTACTTGGTTTCACAATAAATTATTTATTGAAAAACTCGAGTAAAAAATTGTTTACTTTATTTGGAAAATAATTTGGGGCGAGGGGGCCTCCGCTCCTTTATTGCCCCGAGGCCTCTGTACCTCTAAATCCGGCCCTGAGTTTAAGTGTAAACTTCTACTTGAACGTATTAACCTATCCGTACCGTACAGAATTCCTCGACAGCCCATCTCTAACATCTTTCACATCCCATTCTGCAGAACAAACACGGTAAACAATCTCCTGTAGTTAGAATTTGTACGGAATACAATGAGCTATGTAGGAACTTGCCGGAAATATATATATTTTCTAACTCATTACCCAAATTTAAGCGGACTTAAAACACTCATCTTGCCGCTTGCGTAACAATAACAATCTGTGAATTTCAATTTTATATTTAATTATATTTAATCTAATCTCTATTTTATCTTGTTTTTAATATTTAACTTACTACATTCATCATCAACAGCCTATATATGTCCCCACTGGAGGGGCTCAGGCCTACTCTCCTACTGAGAGTGTATGGGCCATAGTCCACCACGCGGGCCCAGTGCGGATTGGCGGACTTCACATGCCTGTTCAAGACATGCAGGTTTCCTCACGATGTTTTCCTTCACCGTTAAGCAATCGGATCGCAAGCAAGCAAGCAATAAGAATCGAACTTACTACATTAATGTTGTGTATATCTGTCATTGGTTCTCGTATCAGATTAAGACCTTTTTAATGTATAAAATAATTCAAAGATTCAATACGAGAGACTGTTGATGCTCCTTATTTAATAAAATAAAATGAAAATGGGTCAAAGCTACATTGACTTACAAGAAATCTCGCCAAGTTGTTTTGTGTTTGTTTCCGCATTTGTTTCTTTTACTTAGTGTGTGAGATAAGTAACGTAGTAGAGAGTGTGTAATAGATAATGCGATCAATTTTGCGCCTGGTTCAAGACGTGTAACAGTTTCGTGGTTAGACTTATTGCCTACATTTTTTCCATGTCCTCGTGGAATTAAACGAGTCGCCAATAATACCGAAAGGGACCAAAGCAAGGAAAGCATGATTCTATAGAGGTATGATTTTCTATCATCTTTGCGGTGGCGCCTACCAAGCTCACATTTCTGTTGTAAGCTTTTTCACCTATCATCAGCCAGGAAACGTCCACTGCTGGATATAGGCCTCCTTCATGATACGCCACATCGACCGTTCCAGAGCCGCCTGCATCCAGCGACTCCCCGCGACCTTAACCAGGTCGTCGGTCCATCTAATAGTTTTACGTACAAACTTTTACATTTAGACTACCTATTATATATTGATATATTTTTATGTTGATATTTGTGTATTATTATAATAATTTGATTAGGAAAAATAGCAGGGAAGTGCCATGATTTGAATCAAGTTTTTCTCATCTATAATTCGCAGTTAAACAAGATAAATTGATTGAAACGTAGAACAAAATCAAATTCAAAGCTTACAAAATTAAGTCTCTATACAAATATCGTATATTTTAAATCAAATAGAACCTTATCGTAACGTAGATAAGGAACACCAATAGCGTTTTGTACGAGAATGAGGACAACAGTGTTTAAGATGACGTTCACTTAACTTTGTTTAAGAAGCTAACAACAATGATGAGGTTGGTTTAAGCATGATTATGAAATACCACGTGGTTTTGTATTTAGATAGTTAGCACGTTCAATAGGAACTAGAAATTGACTTCAACTGCCCTAAAAGTCTACAGTAGTCATCCCCTAAAATAAATTAATACTTAATGCAAAGACATATATGGTTTTCTAATGGCTACCATTGTCAGAACTGGACCAAATTGAAATTGAACCACACGGGAAGCACCGCCTTTCAAATAAAAAAATAATCATCAAAATCGGTTAACCCAGTCAACAGTTCTGAGGTAACAAACATAAAATAAAAAATACATACCCGTCAAATTGAGAACGTACCTTTTACGTATGACGGGTTTAGCCTTCATCTCATCTGATGGTAAGTGGCGATGGATGGTAAGCATGCGCACCCTGATGCCTCCAGCTAATGAGGAGCTGGTTCTGCTACCTTTTACACCGGAACACAACCGTGCTTCTAACACTGCTCTTTGGCTGCAGACTTAGGGAATATGGTGGTACATGTGGACACAGAAAATGCCCTACCACCAACCATACCGAGTCAGATAGATACCCCCACTGGGAATCGAAACCCGGACCCCTTAGTAAAAGTAGACTTTTAGGGCAAAGGAAGTCGGTTTCCAGTTCTTTTTGAACGTATTTACTTGTTCGCTTAGGCTCAGATGAGAGACCAAAAAATAAAACTGCTAGCATACTTAAAATATGTTGACAGATACCGATGTCACTGTTGTTATTCTTTTATAGATTCTTAAAGTATAAAACACACTTATTGATAACCATACACTGTGTATGATACACACGTGTGGGTCTCGCAGCTTCGCCTTAAATATATTATTTTTATCTTTTGCCGTTAGAATGTAAATGCGCGGCGCGCGCGGCGCTCATTTTGTTTCGTTGATCATGCGCAGGCGTAATGAGTGACATGTATAAGTTAAATCCTAAATAAAATTAAATAAACTAGTTAAAAATTCGTGAAAGTTCAGAGGATTGACTGTGAGTATATTTTTCGTTTGATTCAGTTCGTGCTGTTGAAGTTTTAGTTATAGTTACTGTTTGGTTGAGTTGACCTTGTATGTTTCTTGTTTAATAACAAAGCGGCACCATCACTAACTCTGTTTATATAATAATAATGAAATATTAGTATAACAACTATAGAGTACATATATGAATATTAATTAGGTCTTTTTTGTTTTTCTAAAAGTACAGATTGTAAATTACGCAGTTGTTAAAATCTTTGCACGTGAGTATAATCGGCCGGGAAAGGAAAGGAACAAACCTTACATTTTATTTTCGTTTTCATAGATTGAAGTGTCATCTGTTTCAGAGCGAGGTATGCCATGACACATGGTATTGTATAGTTTAATTTTTAGTTTCAATTACAAAAGAATACATAAAAGTAATGTTTTACTGTTGTACTGTACTGCTTTTTGACGGCAGACTTTAATTATCATGGTGGTAGGGGCGCACACAGAAATCGCCCCACCTCCAACAGGGAATCGAACCCGAAGCTTCCGAGTTGTGAGTCTACGCATGTAGCTATCGGTGGCGGAGTTGTATGAGGTTTGAAATTGTGGATGTTATATTCGCAAATCATTGGTGCGCTTTTGCACAGCTGGATATAGACTATGATTAGTTTGTCATACATATTACATTTAATATTTTCTTTATAAGAACTAATACCTAGCTCTCTGTAAATAATGTGAGTTATGGTTGTTTTGACTGTTTCTGATTGGTTTATAAGTAATTAGCTTCTGCCAGCGGCTTCGCTCACTTGGACTTGAGGATTAATCCCATGGGAACTACTGGTTCGATCAGGATAAAAGCTGTTCAACTATCCCACTATAAAAAATTATAAAGAATTAATTCATTCTGCGTTTTATTTAAGTCGTAAATGTATAAGAAAATTATTTTTTAAGTCATTTTATCCCATGTTTTAGTAGTTATTCTGCTATTCTGTGTGGAGAAAAATTCAATAAATCAAAAGTTATAAATGGTGAAACTGACCCGACTTTGTTGTTATATTTATAAGTAATTATAAGCCACGAAACGTCTTTGCCAGAGCATTCAGAGACGTAGATCGTTTCAATTAGATAAAATTAACCGTAAACAAACACAGGAGTCGTGTATAGACGTGACGATGTCAAAGTAAGTTCACGTATGTCTGAGTGCATCAGAATTTGAAGACCAAGTGTGTGTAAGTTTTGCTGAGAGTTTTGAGATGTGTGAGGCTTTTTTGTTTGTTTACGTCTACGTATTTTAGATTGGAATGAACTATAGCAATACAAATATCAACTATTATATTTAAATATATTACTTATCCGCTGATCCACTGCAGATGGAACAGAAGGGTTTGTGATCGCAGTAATATTTGTAAGCATTTCCCCCTAGAAAGTGACAGGCGGGAAGACATGGGCTCGTCTTATTTCAAAGCCTAGATCACAAGGAAAGGATAATAAGAGTACCTATTTATAGATTAGCAATTTACTGCTATCAGATATTAGATGTGCTAAGTACATCGTCCATATCTATACTTAATTGTACACATTGTCTTTCCAGGAATCTTACATAATACAATGACGCAACCGGCTTACAGAATACAATTAGTGCAAAAAGATGACATTGAAAGTATCATGAAATTGCTTAAAAAGTAAGTGTTTACGTATTAGGGGTCATTTATTAATTGCGTAATGATGATTTTGCTGATTTTTTATTCCCCTGCCCCTATGTAAGGGTACATAAGATATCTTGAATTTGAACTCCCTATTTTCTCAAAGAGCGATCGATCAATTTTGATAAAATTTATATGGGACCATCTCTAAAGTGTACTCTACCAAACAAACAAAAAGAATCGTCATAATCGGTTCACTATTGGCGGAGTTATCGCGTAACACACACATAAAAAAAACATACGCGTCGAATTGAAAACCTCCTCCTTTTTTAAAGTCGGTTGAAAAGGATCAGTTACTCTAAAACTGAGTTTGACGTAAGTCAAAGATTTTATATTTTAATTAAGTCTATACTCTTTTGTTGCTGTACTTAGATTACCATTGTATTATTATTAGAAAACTAATTTTGGGGACTTCATGTTGAATACACCATTTTTTGAAGAACATGTGCTAAGCGGGAATTTCAAAGATAAGAAATAATGATAGTCTGAGAAAAATAATATGCTATTGTAACTAGAATTATTATTGAGCAGAAAAATTTAATCATTCAATGCTATTGTTGCTTGAATATAAAACATTTTTGATGGACCGACGACGTAGTTAAGCTCGCGGGTTTAAAAAAAATTGAAACAATGAAAAACAAACAAACCAACAAACAAGAAAAGATTGTTGAAGGGCAAGGAAGAAAAGGCAACAGAAATTTAGTATGAAAATTTGATGGAGGTGGATCGCATTAATCTAATATTTTCAGGACATTCTACATCGACGAGCCCCTGAATGCAGCAGTCGGACTATGCAACAATAACGAACCTTGTGAAGAATTAGACGAGTATTGTTCTCACTCTCTATTGGAGGGACTTTCTTTTAAAGCTGTGGATGACGAGGGAAATATAGTGGGTGCTATGATCAGTGGAGTCTGTCCTTTGAAGGAGGTTAGTCATGGTAAAAGGATAAAAGAAACCCTTTGTTACTTCACCATCAACAGCCTATATATATCCCGATTGCAGGGCCTACTCTCCTACAGAGAGTGTATGGGCCGTAGTCCACCAAGCGGGCCCAGTGCAGATTGGTATACTTCACACACACCTTTGAATTTCTTTTCATGAGTGTGCAGGTTTCCTCACGATGTTTTCCTTCACTGAAAAGCCAATGGTAATGATTTTTATAATTCATACGTAAATTCTAAATAACAAACTGGAACTCATTGGTACGGCCAGGACCGAACTCAGACCTCGATTGTTCCAGGACTGGCGCGCTAATGGACAAAAAAATCACAAGTAACGATTTCAGTAAAGAAGTCTAACAAATCTCCTATGACCCTCTCCGTCGTACCAAATTCCATCAATATCAAGGCAGATGTTTAGTCATGAAAAAGTTAAAGACAAAGTTGGAGTTACTATCGAATTAAACCATAAGTGTCATGTTAACAACAAATGTTTTTTGATATCTACTCCTAATATTTTCACTCCGTCACACACACACACGTCCACTTACACTTTGGAAAGTACCCCATGGGAATTACATACCTATATATACACATAGAAGCGTCGGTGGCGCAATGGATAAGGCGCGGGACTCTCAATCTGAGGGTTCCGGGTTCGAATCCAGCCGTGTACCTATGAGTTGTTTTTCAATTTAAGTACATTATCCGATTGCTTAAAGGTGAAGGAAAACATCGTGAGGAAACCTGCATGTCTTGAACAGGCATGTGAAGTCCGCCAATCCGCACTGGGCCCGCGTGGTGGACTATGGCCCATACACTCTCTGTAGGAGAGTAGGCCTGAGCCCCTGCAGTGGGGACGTATATAGGCTGTTGATGTATGTATATACACATATATATATAAATATAAAAAAATACGATTGCACAGAAATCAGAGATAGGATTAAGTTTCGAAAGATTAAGATCGAAAACTTAATCTTCTATATCATGCGATTAGAGGTAGAGGTAGTAAATCACTTCTGTTTATTTTTATCGCTCCTGCGATCAACATCAACAAGCCTGTACCAGGAACACAGTGTGGGTTACATCAAAGGAAAAATTATGCTTTAGATCATGTGTACTCATTGTTTTATATTGTCTGATAATATTAGAGCATAATATTAGAGCATAACATTGCAGAGGTATACGATTATATCTATATACCTCCGCCAAAAGACACCTACCTTGACTGATGATTTTCAGCGTCGGGCAGGCACACTGGCCTACATCTCACATGATAGTAAGGGACGATAAGGCCGTTGGATGGAAATCTTGGTCACCCAGAAGCTTGAGGTGCTGTGCTGGCTCTGCTACCTGTCATACCAGAACTCAACAGTATATTGCTATTAACACTACTTTTTAGCAGATGAGTTACTAGACAAGTGGACATAGAAATAAAATATAACCAAACAAACCGAGTGACGATAGGTACCCCCATTGAGAATCGAACCCAGAATCTCCGTAGCGTGGTTCTAAGTGGGTAGCAACTAGGCTGCTTATGTCCAGCAGTGGACAATGACTATGCAAGCGATGATGTTGAAAATTAAATGGTCTTACAGGAAGAAAATGGGAATGACCTACTGAGCTTGGCTAAGAAATGTAAAAACCCGAAGTTCCAAAGGATTCTGTACATCTTAGCGCAGCGAGAAAACGGCGCGAGGCTCTGGGAGAAGTTTCCCGACGACCACAACTTGGTAGAGGTGAAGGTGGCAGCCACTGACCCTGGCTGGAGGAGACGAGGCATCATGAACGAACTGGTGAAGGAAACTGAGTAAGATCCATTATTTTTAAGTTTAAATAAATCGACGCTTAACCGAGTCTCTTGTGAGTGATCTCCTGTCTTTATTTAAATGATTATTTAGATAGAGAAAACAATAGAGAACAAACTATAGCAACATGTCTGAAACTGTGAAAATAATTCTAAACTATTTTTTATTTGATAGTTAAGGAACGGCTCCGTACCTACACGCTTCCCATTGAACGCTCGATTCGATCAGAGTGGTTTTAGGACCTACAGCTCTTCGTGAAAGTTTTTTTGAAATAAGTATTACTCTTCTATTGCTTTTATAACCACCTCCATGACCTAATGGCTAAATGTTGGATCCACAATCCGGAGGTCCCGGGTACGAGTCCCAGTGGGGGTACTTATCGGTACTTGGTTTGGTTGGTGGTATTTAGTATGTCCGCCTGGCTAGCTACCTAAGTCTGGCACCAAACAGCAGTATTAATAGCACTGTTGTGTTCCGGTATGAAAGGTAGCTTTGCCAGCGCCTCATTATGTAGAAGGCTTCTGAGTGCGCATGCTTACCATCCAACGGCCTTATCGTCACTTACCATCAGGTAAGACGAAGGCCAAATGTGAACCCATCATACAATAAAAAAAACTTTACCAATAATCTTTATTATAATTCCACAGAAAAGCCGTAAAACAACGTGGGATTAGACTGCTACGTATGGACACGTCTAGTGCCTACTCAGCCATGTCCGCCGAGAGGCTGGGGTTTACTTGCGTCTACAGAGCACTGTACAAAGATATCACATTAGACGGAAAATCTCTTATAGTGCCAGAACCACCTCACGTCGAAGATAGAGTTAATATTAAAATACTTGTGTAAGAAATTAATGATAATAATAAGATATTCCAAAATAAAAATATGTCCGGTAAGTTACCAAATGGCGCAAAATTATTAGCCACCTCCGTCTCCTTATATGTACAGCTGGACTAACAAATACGAGGTCACAGGTTCGATTTCAGTGCAGAGTATATCTGATACCAAGGTTGGTGGGAGGTAGTGCTTTCTAAGTCTACCTAGTTCGTAAATTAAAACTGTAAGGGACGGGAGTGTGCTTCAAGTCTACCTAGTTAGCTACCACGTTACTAGTTCTGGCGACAAAAAGCAGTTATTTGACATTGTGTTCCAATAATAAAAGGAACGGAAAAGGAAGGCTTGTGGGTGAGCGCGCTTTTCATCCACACGGCCTGATCTTCACTTACCATCGGGTTAAGGCCATGTACTTACATTTAATAATAGGGTATGCCATAATCTCCACACTTGGCAGTAAGATGCCCCCTTCTCCTGTAATTTTCCCTTAGTCTTTGACAATAGCCACGGGGTGACCCATGGTCTCCTATTAATTAGCACATCAGACCTTTGCGACCTACTGAATATGTCATTTTATGAGAAAAAGCCTCGGAAACTCAATAAAAGCGTTTATTCAAAAAGGGAAATAATTTTTAAAATGGCCGTCACTCCTCGCAGTAGAAATACTCATAGTGCTCCATCAGATTTTTCGCTAGATTGTAAAAGAACGTAGTTTGGTTGTAGCCCAACGTGGCCTCGTTCCAGTCGTCTCTGAGACCAGCTCCATAGTCCGGAGAAACTTGATGCTGTGAAGGATCCCTGGGAATTAGTAAAACTAAGTCAGACTTGAGAACCAAAAACAATAAGGTATTTATTTACTATGTACAACGGGTCTGCACTGGTCTTTCATCTTACCTTACCATGTGGTGTCAGTAAGGCCGTAGGATAGAAGCGTGCTGACCCAGAAGCCTCAAGTTAGAGGCGATGCTGGCTATGTTAGAATTCGAATTATCTGAGATCTGAGAATAGATAATATTATAGATTTTGCTGTGTTTTCATTTGTGTATGTTTAAAAAGTGTCCTATATTCCGTGTGACAAATTCCTTCCACGTTAATTGATGCGTAATTAAGTCACAAACATGCAATATCTAAACTTTTTTCATTTAAAAGATAAGTAAAATACGATTTTAACCAAACTAAAATGTATATTAAAGTATATTAAACGATGGGGAGGAAGAGTTCTCGAGTGCCGACCGCGTACCGGGAAACTTCTACCGGGCCGTCCCCCTCCTAGATGGACCGACGACCTAATTAAGGTCGCGGGGAGTCGCTGTATGCAAGTGGCTCGGGGCCCGTCAATGTGGCATGCCATGGAGTAGGCCTATATCCAGCAGTGGACGTTTCCCGGCTGATGATGATAATGAAACTTTAGGTTTCCTAGTCTTTAATTTCTCGCTCCACACAGAGCGTCTGGAACCAAATGTATTTTTGATTTGCATGTTTGGGGTGCAATTTACTAAAGACAAACTAACTACTTTAGCTCACTACGCAAATACATCCCAGAGCCGTGAATATGTTTTGGAAGGATGTTTTTCCTTAGTGACAACTACACCCCAGTTTATATTTTATGTATATTTTTCTCCTTGCTTGTTTCAAGAGTCCAATAAAAATAAACCACTACTATTATAACCATTATTATTATTATAACCTTATTTTAAATAGTTTACCTGCTGGCTGTTCACTCCATCACAACCACTTTAAATCTTGATATTATTCTTCCGGAAAGTTTTCTTCATTGGGATATGTTTTGCTGTGTCGTGAAAATATCAAATGAACAAACTTAAACTAGTAGGTATAGTACCCTAATGAAAGTCGAGTCTACAGAAAAATATGTATTCTTTATTAATAAATTACTTTTCCAAAAATTTCATTTAGGTATGTACAACAACAAAAATTCAGTTATGAGGTAGATGTGTAAAAATGACACCAAAACATGACATAAACTATATACATTATTAAACAAGTCTAATACAAAAAGAACAGCAGTAAAAACAATTAATTTAATTTTGTAACGATTAAATATTTTGATTAAAAAGAAATACATTTTTGTAAATATGGCTCTGCTTTTGGGGCCGCATCATTTCAAATATTCTGCACTATATTTCAGTATTCATCTACACTACGATACTCTAAAACGAAACAAAAACTTTAAACAAAAAATCTACACAAATATGTACAAACTGTTTAGGACTATGTACATATGTACAAACCTTTACACACTATTTACTATACGAGTACATGAGGATTCACAACTGTCGGGAGGCTAACCAGTAAGTTACTACAGTCGACGCCGTAATTTCACGGTCTAGATTGACATAAGTGTGCGCAAAAGTGTGGCCAAAATTGTTTAATTTTAAATAGTGATTTGCCCATGTCAATATTTCCATTAATTTAGGCTTAGGAAATACAATAGTGTATTTATATGAACCACACTGAGTGAACTGTGTCAGCATTCGTGTCCGATGTACTGTCAAAGTAGTCCGTGAAATTTTTGCGTTGACTTTAGTGTGAGAGTGTGCGTAAGGTTTTTATTGAATTTTTTTATTAGAATAGGTACAACCCGCTTATCATCCCGCGTGTGTCGTAAAAGGTGGTTTAGGTAACAATATTCGGGAGATGGGTAGGAGCATCTTCCAATGTAACAACACCTTCACCTCCATGGTCTACATATCAGCTATTCGCGTTTGAGCATTTTTTTAAATATCCACGTGGCTAGATACCGCCACGTTATCGTGATTTTACGCCAAAGGCATATGTTGTCACTTCTTACAGAAGTGGAAAGAAGAAAGTAATTAGTATCTGGGTTACAATTTTATCCTGTCTTAAACTTCTGCTGATATGAAGCTAGATTGCCAAACCATTGCGCATTTTAGAGAAATAAATGACACGTCTAACGTCAGATTATTTTGATATTTTGAGTGCATTTCGCATAGTGATCATTCTCGCCTCGGCGATCATGAACCGTCATTTACACAACCGACTGTCTTTATACATAAATACATATTATACTACTACTAACATATTGTGACGTAAAGTTAATCACTTTTTGTCGCTAGCGAGAGTTTGCCCGAGGGACGCGGTGGCGATCGTCGGATTGGATGCCGCTACTATTCTCTCCAGTAATAGCTGTGTCTGCATCTAAAATTAATTACTTACATTCATTTGCGTCGATTTTTTTTAAAGTGTGATGGGTTTGCCCTTGGCCTTCATCTCACCTGATGGTAAGTGTTAAGCGTGCACACCCAGAAGCCTCAATCTAATGAGGCACAGCAGTGCTATTAACAACAAAACCGAGTACCGACAGGACGACTTACTACCACCTGGAATCGAACCCGGGACCTTCGGATTGTAAGTCCAAAGCATGTAATATAGAAGAAAAACAAGTTAGAGACTTTCAAGTTAAGACATTCAATATTCAAATGAGGCTATTGATGTGGGTGTTTGGGACCGGTCATTGTAGAGTACCATGGTCTATGTTAAGCAGTCGCCGTATCCCGGTTGATCATATTGAAATCAATACTTATATTAAAAAAGTTTGCTTGTCCTATCTTGACTTATCGGAGAGTCAGAATGACTTTTCGGCCTCATTTTAGAGTGTACGATCTCATTGCACGACCTAAATCTACCGTTACCTACTCCGTTATTTCGCAATAAGCTTTTTGCTTCTTATTTATTATGCGTACATCTAAGGAGTAGAATGCACTGCCAGCTTCTGTGTTTCCTGAGCGCTACAACCTCGATATCTTCAAGGCCAGATTAAATAGGCAATTTCTAGGCAACCGTGAACCATCCTCAACCACATCGTCGCTTAACATCAGGTGAGGTTGTGGTCAAACGGAAGCCCATAAAAATTTAATTTTTAAATATAGTGATTTGAACCCTAAAGATACCTCATTTGTATTTCCTTTGGCCACCGCTCGCACTCTGTCAAGCTCCTCCGCGAGCAGCTGCGTCTTCTCTATAGCCTCCCTTCGTTGCATCAGATACATTCTCCTGGAATAACATTAAAATACATATAAACCTTAATAAGCTTTTCTTTAAAACTATAATTCTTCCTGATTGTAACTTTCATAATGTTTCAAAATATACCACTAATTTGCTTCTAAACATAATCATCACATCATGAGCATTCACTTCATACATCGCCATGTCGGACTTTCCAAGAGGTGATTACATAATCACCATGCTTGGCAGGTGGGTTGGTTAGTGGTCCAGTGAGAACTTAACGCCATCGAACAAGTTGAGGTTAAGAATTCATGGGTTGCGAATAAAGACTACATACTATAAAAATTCATTTCTGTGTTTTATATTTATGTACTAACGAACACACAGCTACTTGTAATTCTTTATACCTCGTCGTTCTCCAACATTTTGTTATTACACTAAAATATAGTGCAGTTTTTGAGCTGTGTCATCATTGTAGCTGGCGAGCTAGGCTAAGTAGAGGTATGATTTGCCAAATGGTTTTGCTAACTGAGAATGGAGCGGTTTGGAGAAAGAAGAGAATGCTTCTGTGAATGCTAAAAAAGATACTAACCTTATAATAACAATTTGAAACACAGTACCAATCAGTGCTATGCTAAAACAAATGATGATTATGAAGTAGTTTGGTACTTTATTCAATCCTTTCACCCCATAATATGATTTTGGATGCTCTTGGCTCGTGTTTGAATTATTGTTTCTGTGTGTAAAAGGATCATATCTCTGCTGCCTGGACGTTTGATAGGTGTAACTGGAAATAATTGGGAAATATTGGTTTAGATATTTCTCTTCTAGATACTTCTTGTTTTATAAAAGATAGAACAACGCTTAGCCTCAGTCTCACTTTATGTAAGTGACAGTGAGGGCAATGATGATACGAAGCAACATTCCAAAAATAAAATAGGCTTTATTACAAATACAAAAATATATTCATCAAAATTGGATTGCGAAAAATCATGCGGGATTGGAGTAGAATTCCCTGCTGGATTTTTGTGTGTTCCTCGAGTACAAAAACTTGGATCTGTACAATAATTTTAAGGCAACAGTCTGCCCTAAAATGTGACACAATATAGCACATGATATATAAACTCCCAGACTATAGGCAAATAAGCTGACCAGCTGCCGTCTCTATTGACAAACTGATTGGTAATACACATTTATTCCATTCTCACTGAACTTCGGGTGAGATATTGGTAAAACTTGGGCCTTTAGTTGCTTTCCCCCAAAGTCTTTATTTTTTGCTGACAGTACTTTACTATTGCATCGTCCTTGATTTAGTTATTTGGCTCCACATAAAAACACTCAGCATGGGCAATGCTAGGAGTCATGGCTTATCTACTAAACCTGAGAGAAGAGACTACACAAGTCGCACCAGAGATCACATACGATTACATAATTTCTAACCTCTTATTATTATGTTCTATATTTTTAATATGATTAATTCAAGTATGAACTAATCTTACTGTTTAAATATACTCACTGGTGATAAACGTTTTCATGTGTAGGTCTTGGTGGTTGATATGAATGCATATTCATCCTGTCATACTGGTTACGACTGCTTCGTTTGCTCAGCACATTGTATGCCTCTAATATTTGTATAAATCTTTCCTGTGCCTTCACATCTTTATTTTTGTCTGGATGATACTGTAAAATTTGATAAATTAACATATTTAATTAAAATTATAGACCATATAAAAAAATAAGATCCATAGTAGCATTTTTAGAACTAAACCCTGTCATTTTTTACATTTAAGCTAAGGATTTTTATTATTATTTTAAGTTTAAGAATTGTAAACTGGCGATCAAATTAAACAGTCTAAACTGACTGTGACTTACACTCAAAATGTAGAACAGCTAAGCATGTATTATACTCATACCACAGCCAGTAAGGCTTTTGAATTTTAAAAAACTGGCCAAGTGTGAGCCAGACTCGCACATGATGGACTCCGTACCATTCTCTATAAAAATAGCAAAAAATCACGTTTGTTGTATAGGAGCCTTAAATATTTATTTTATTCTGATTTTTAGTATTTGTTGTTATAGTGGCAATATAGAAATACATAATCTGTGAAAATTTCGACTGTCTATTACGGTTCATAAGATACAGCCTAGTGACAGATGGACAGAGCAGAGTCTTAGTAATAGGGTCCCGTTTTACCTTTTGGGTATGGAACCCTTAAAATTAAAAGTATGTCTTGAAACTATTAATTGGATACAAAAATACATTAATAAGGTGTGATAAATTAAAATTTTGAATATATAGAAAAATAGTACACAATTTATTCTTCACCATATCCAAATTTTCATTTGTAGTCTATAACATGTTTTTACTACCTGTTAGGTAATTGGTTAGCTTAATATCTACATATTTTAGCCTATTTACAAGAACGAGAAACCACTTACTTCTTTACTTAAACGAATGAAAGCCTCTTTTATCTCTTTGTCTGTACAATTTCTTGTCAATTCAAGATTATCATAGTGACTTTTCCTGAAAAATTAAGGCACTAAATGATGAAAACAAAAACACAAAGTGTAAGAAGCAATAATAAACAGCATTTGACCTGTAGAATCGAACGAATGTATTTAAGACTTTGAAGCTATTGGTTCTTACGCAATACATAACGACTTTAGCTAGCCTAACTCTGTAAATTTGTTGAGATTATAAAAATCATCAAAATTTGGGTAATTTTTTGGGTAACATATTGACAATTCTGATTTATCAGACTTTGGCAAATGTCATTATGGCATTTGACCTCTGCATTTGACTGATGACGTTGGAGTTGACTTTGACGTTTCATTTATTCATATTTTGTAAGGCAATGGTAGATTAATGGTTAGAACCTCACAGCCAGTTCTTTAGTATTTTTTATTATATTAACAATAATCGAAGCGTTCGAAAAAATCTATGTGACGTCTATTAATAGACTCGTCCGGCGATCTTAGACGAATAATCACAGTTCGGGCACAGAATATTCCACTGCTGTGCTCACACGAGCCCTCGACCACAGCAACAGGTGGCCCGTGACAAGCAGGTCACCCCCAACTCAACTACTATGACTGACTACTATACTGCTACTACTATGCCGACTCGTAATTTTTAATCACCACAGCACGCACAAAATGTGACAAAACACTGTGATTAAGGCGGCCACCGCACTCCGGTGGCTAAGTTCAAAATATAGTTATTATCAAAATATAAATTCATACTTTCTCTCCGAAAATCCAGCACTTTGTATCGGTTAAATTAAATGTATGATTAAAATATATATACGTATATATATTACACACCAATTTTTTATCTCTTGAAATTGTTTTCATCTGTCCACTTTTAGGGTTTTCGCCTATAGTCAAACGTGCGATTCGATGTGTATAATTTTGTGTCCAGCTATCGTTCCACACCTACCGATTCTGTTTTGAATTAAAACCAATCGATCGTCATACACCTACCGTCCCGAGCAAGCTAAAATCGGTCCGGACCGTTTTAATATATCACGAACAGATAAGTTTGTGACGGGACTTTTTTCTCCTTGTTTCTGATCCAAATATGTATTCTACATTGTGGTCAAAACCACGTTCTTTCTTGATGATTAGTCCTTTTAGTTTTATTTCACTTATGTTTTAAAAAAAAATAGTTTTACGTATTAAAATCTCTGTATCTACTATGATGTACTAGACCAATGTACCGAATAATTTTATTCGACTTAGATTTAGACTAGAATTAGTCGTACTTTGTCATTCAAAATTAAACTTACATCGGTGCTTAGTACCGTACCTATTATTTAGGAATATATTGGTGGTAGCTATCCATGCTAAATGTGCCCTACCTCAAATCAGAGCGAGTACCGATAGGTATCCCTGTTGAGAATTTAACCCGGGGCTCAGAATAGGCTAGACGACACCAAATCAGATTGGGGTTAAATTGTATTTTAAACCATAAAGGTCATTATAAAACTCCTATAAAATTTAAAACATCTAATGATTTTTTTAAGTCTGGACTTCTACGGCTTATAAAGCCCGCAAAATTTAAAAAAAAACTTGCTCGAATTAAATATTTCATTTTGCATTTTGTTTTGTAATTGTGAATAATTTTTTTTAGTAAGGGAGTGGTCACATAAAAACTTTATTTTACGAAATAACTCAAATATTGTATAACAGGTATCGATTTGTATGGAGCGCTTTTGCACGTCACGTGGTGACTAAAATCACTAGACGGGTTATATTAGGAAAACTATAAGTCATATCAAAAAATCTTTAACAAGGCTATTTATCATTTCACACGGTCTCTAGAATGAGGAAATAAAAATGTTTTTGTCATCATCCCTTTCGTAGACATCGTAGCAGTGTAATATGTAGTAGAAAAGAGTTCAACGAAACCATCTCAAGTTGCAATGATTTTACGTAGATTGTAAGTTATTTTATTAGTAATGTAATGTAATTACATAAGTTAAATATAAGTAAATAAGTATATAACATACGAATATATACATAATCCTCGTCAAATAAATCATTATTTTCAGGTAGGATTTTTTTGGGTTTAAAAATGGAATTGTACATAGCAATACGATCGTGGAGTAGAAACATTCTCTCTTTCAGGATACCGAAACAGGACAATGGAGAAAGACAGCGACGTTCAGGTTGCATTGCAAGGGTTGCAATTTGCACAGGCTTGACCATTTGACGCATGCAAGTGCAAGCGGAGAAGCTGCTAGCGCGGGGCGGGTCACTGTCGCGGCGACGCACGACGGCGGTCGCGCCCGCGCGCCGGCAGTGTGTGCTCGTGCGGCCTGCGTCGCGGTCGTTGTAACGGAATGCGAGAGGCCACTGGCAGAATGGCCGAGCTACAGTTCGAAGCGCCGCTCGCGCAAATCGAAGATGCAGACGATTTCATCTCTACAAACGAATATCCACACAAAACCATTAATGGCAACGACATAAGGCTCAACAACCTTAACAATCTCAAAAGAGAAATGATCAAAATGAAAACAGATTCAAATAAAATAAATGATAATGAAGAACCGAAACTGTTGAAGTGCAAACAGGACAATATGCAAAATGGTGAAGGAGATAACTTCACGGAGACTTTCTCCGGATCGCTCGAGGACCTGGTGAACACCTTCGATGAGAAGATAACGAAGTGCTTCGGGAACTACGAGGAGAGTGTGGAGAAGTTGGCGCCGGTGCAAGTTCGCTCCCAGGAAGAAATCATGAACGAATGCCAGTGAGTATATTTAATAATAAATATTGCTAGCTATTTACACCGCAATCAAATCATTATCGGACCGTAAAGTTCATATTATCGTAATTGAATCACCTCTGAAAAAAGGGGAAATAAATAATCATTCGACAGTTGCCCTACATCCGATATTGATAAACAAAACGAATCAGCAACGAATATGAGAAAAACAGAAAAAGCAGAAATAAACAAAAAGGGCGGACTTTGCGCATGACGTTGGCGGTCACGAAATCGATCCACGGCTGGTGGGTGTAGGCAGGGGGTGCGTTCTAGAGGGTGGCCGGTGCCGGTGACGCATCGCTACCCCGACTCCTCACCCCGAGACCCCATTGTGTCAAACCCTGGGATAGACGAGACATGGCACGACATAGTAAACCGTTTACGACAGTGCAATGACAGTCACTATTCTAGTAATATAGTTAATGACTTGAAATCATCCAGATTACGATACTGTCCAAATTTTATAGCCACTCCCATTCCACGAAATGATAATTTTGTATAGACAAACAAAGGTAAATGCATGACTAAATGAACGTCAAAATCCCAAACAAAACATTTTTGTATACCCCAGCTTTGTTCAGAAGAAATATGATATTACTGTTAATTGTATAAGCAATTCGCAACAAGGTAATTCTCACAAGGTAGTTTAAAGCAAAGTTAGCAGACGTAATAACATAATCCCTAGTGGAGCGGAGCTACATACAGTACATTGCAGCGAAAACTTTGACCCAAATACAAAGATCAATAAAAGTAAAAATATAACAATAACAACTATTAAATATCAAATTAGCATCAAAGGTCAGTAACGTTCATAAACGTTACACCATAAACAAGCTATGCATTAGATACAATGATTAGTTTCGCTATTGAAGCAGCAGCGTTCGAAAGCTCGTAAAACATGCATCTTGACAGATATTTACAACTCACGGTCGGGACGTACTTTTACATTATTTCCCGGAGCAAGTCATAAAAGAATGGCAAAAGTCTCTCACAGTCTTCTCGCTATTGTGTTTGCCCTGTCCACTGTAGGGATAAAAAGCTTTCGATTGTCTTTCTACCTGGCGCTATGCGAATCCAGTAAAACTAAGCTTACTCAGTTGGTACTGGTTTTATAGATTCTACCTTTACTATTACAATGTTTTTATGAAATTCTTTATATAACACGGTCTTTTTAATCACCAAATCACATAATTGATCTAAATTAGAATTCATATTACACATATGTATTAACTACGTTATAATGTCAATTGCTTTCTTCACACACAAATTGATATGTGATTTGTTCTGTTTACCCTTTATGTGCAGGGTTCAGCATTATTTGTTTTACAAATTCATTGCTCTCCCATCGTAGCACACGTTTTGTATACAGTTTAACATTGTTCTCAACGTGTCGAATTCTTTTGGAGCCGATCCAGGTGACCCAGATGCCACAATATCGGTCGGAGAAACTCGTTATTTTATTTAACAGACAAAAATCCGCAAACGGCTGAGGGGGTGCGACCGATTGGTAATTGAATATCTTTCAAATGGATCGGCAAATAAACTAACAGCTCTTGTTCATAAAGTGCTTAGGTTTTAAGATTATGTTGCAGTAATGCTAAAATGTTTACGTAACTGCTCAAGTACGTTTGTCGTTGGTCATTAACAAATTTTATGTAACAGTTTTTGGAATTTTGAAACTGCAACCTTTCACTGGTTATTTTGTATCTGTTTCTATATGTAACCGATACTATAATGTGGCTTATTATGTTTACTATCTGGTATCATATGTGGGTTGACCTGCTTATTATAAAGTCAATGTCCACGTATACTGGCTTGTGACTCGCGATATGTCCGCTTAGCCACTTGCTATCTAGTTGCTAGTATCTAATTGTGCCTAAAGAATACAATGATAATATTCACTATGCAAATAAATTGCATTGTGTCCTTATTTGCAATTTCATACTCAGTTTAGCATAATCTACTTTATTATCTTATCGATTTGGTGGATAATATGAATAATAACATCCCGGTGTCTCTTCTCGACTCAGCGATTGTAGTATGGCAGTTTTTGTCAGCACTTGACATATATACTTTCATGTACACAAATCAGTAAGAAGAAACAGGTGCTTGCACTGGTTTGGTTGTACTTACTGAGATTCAACGCCAGCAGGCGGGCGGGCTAGCAGATGTTACTTTACACCTTGTTTTAAACAACACCTTGCCGAATATTCTATAGCCGAATAGCGATCGTTTCTTTTGGACCTTTTTTGTGTTTCTTTGATTTCATTAGCGTCGTTTTATCATACTACTATCACACGAATATTGAAAATGCGTTTATTAAAAATTGGTTACCAGTTAGCGTCTCAACGGCATAACCGATCGCGATGAAGTTTGGCATGCAGGTAGCCTAGGCCATGCAAACGGCCATGAGCTGTTTTTTAAGGAATTATTTCTGAAGCCTTCGGAGTCGAAGTTACAAGCAAAATATAAACGTTTTTTAAATATGCTTCTGTACTTACTAACAATAATTTTGATATTGATACGTGTTAGTATATTTAAAACAATTCATGTAAAAACTAATAACGCTTTGTTATGGCAAAGTGGAGTTTCCTAACACGGGCAAATGGTCTAACACGAATCATTGCAAATAATTAAACATTTTTCTCCGGGATACTTATACCGGGCCGTTCCACTATTAGATGGACCGACGACCTAGTAAAGGTCGCGGGGTTGCTGGATACAAGTGGCGCGGGATCGGTCCAGCAGTGGCCATTTCCCGTCTGATAATGACATAATAAAACAATTTGAAGTTTCATTAAAATTTAAGGACAAAGTTATCAATCAGCATTTTGTTCACAAGTCTTCTACTGTTAATTTTTTGCAACAAACTATCAACCAAAATGTTTAAGGTAATTGAAACGATTTTAAATTCTAATTTCGTATTTGATATTCATGGCGAATCTTTCGCATCATCAATGGGCACACGACTCACGTCCGTCCCGATGCAACTCCTTTTGAATAATAAATGAGTTCACTTTTTTTACATATAATACCGGCAGCTTGTTGTCATTCTAATTTTAAATTTCCGATTTTTAAAGATGTAAACTTTTTAATCAGTCAAACAGTCATGACCTATTCGTAGAATATTGCAGAATATTGCTTTGTGACTCGTGATAATGATGAACTTATTTCTAGAATATTGCCTTGTGATTCGTGATAATGGTGAGTTTATTTCAAGATAAAATATTAAACCATAATAATGTGATGGGCAATAGAGATGACGCACAGTATTGAATATTTACTTACCTATCCCTAGATAACATAAAACACTACATTTCTTTAGGACCCGCAAACATCATTTCATCATGTACAGCCTGCGGCAGTCCACTTCTGGACATAGGCCTCTCCCAGAGTGCGCCACTCATTTGCCTCCCACTTATTCGTTAATAATTGATACTTCGCGGTATTTTTTGTCTAACTTCAGAGAGGCAAACTTATTGTACGAGTAGGTACTATATGTTTTCAAGAAGTAACTGGTAATGGATGACAAATAAATACAAAGAAGAGCAGATTAATATTTTCATCCCAAGGTGGGAGTTTTCCTAGTAATAAATGTCTCTATCGAAAGCTACCACTTTGTCTTACATTCATCTCACGCCTACATTATGATTGCATGTGTGAATTGACTGTGACCTTCACATGCGGGTTCACTCGCGTGTTAGAAAAATACTAATTTCGTAACTGCATCACTGCAACGTACACTTTTATAGCACTATCAGTAACACGCGATGATTGGAAACTGTACGATTTAATCTCAATTATAACCCTGTTAAATGTAAAGGGCCTTCCTGCTAAGCGACTTTCTAAAATCGTTAATTATGACTTAATTTGATCGTGATTGGGTGAGTATCACCTAAAGTCGTTTCAAAGGGCTTGATAGATGTTACGATTGTAGAGCTAGCTGTAGAACTCAGGTCGTTTGTTTTGTAAGGCCAAAAGAACAGCTTCCGATCATAAAACACTTTAGCCGACCCCTTGAGGATTCGAATTTCAAAAATGCTTTCTAAACGAGTGCGTCCATTCCTTCGAAACAAAAGAGAAGTTTCAAATCCGTCCTGCACTATTAAAAAATCTAAGAAAAGACTCAAAATTAGTAGAGTTTGTTTGTCCAAGCTCATTATTTTTGTTTTAAGTCGAAAACATCAACTTTCATTTCATTGACGCCATCTTTATTTCTTGAGTGTTGCCTATTTCGTGCGTACCAAAACGTGCGTACGCGTGCGTGCGTTTTTGCACCAAAAAAACTAATTATACTATATTCAAAACGGTAAAACACTTTTATTTGATAATGAAATTTGAAATTGGAGGTTTATTTATTTATTTTACAGATGAAGTACGAGATAGTCTTCATATTATATTTGCTTCCATGCGAGATCGTCGCTCGAATCTCAATGGTATATCTGTTAAGTGATCATTATTAAATGAAACTGCTTTAGATTCTAATCTATATGCCATACCAGATATAGATCTTGTCTATAATAATTAAAGACATAAATACAAAGTGAAATTAAAATCCTGTACTCGAAAAAGCAAGTGACTCGGGACCGATTAAAAATGAAGGAGGCCTATGTCCAGCAGTAGACGTTTCCTGGCTGATGATGACTATACGGAAAATCGAGATTAATAAAAAAAGACTAAAGAATGGTCTGTCTGTCCAGGGGGAGCTTATGTGAGATAAAGTTATAAATCGAATTTGTTGCTTTAACTGCCAGTATCAGAAATAAATTCCAGTTTCCCAGTTTACAACTGATATTCCCGGCTTTAGTTAGACACGGGCCGTGTTTTTGAATTGTTTTCGGGCCTCGGTACAGCGCCAGCGTGCCATGTTTAGGAAGCCGCCATAATTTGCACACTTATCAGCGTATCCCGGCCGGAAGTGTGCTAGATCTACGCCTGTTAGCATGCCTGACTAGTGTTTTGTACTGAGAAATTTGCATTTACGTCGCTTTAAAATTCCTACTAACAGATAACATTTATATATCAAGAAACGAGTTACTTGTCAAAGAGGCATGCTAAGAATCTTTATTGGTCATCACTTATATACACCAGTTCTAGTCTCTATGGTTATTTATTTGAACCGGAATCGATACAGCTAAAAGTTAATTTCAAACAATACACTAATCATATATTTTAAGCGCACACAGTGCACTTCGGCAAGTTCTTTCAAAACCGTCCGCCCTTTGCAATATTTACACAAACCCTCGTGCTATTTCGAACTTCTATCACCAAGGCTAGTTACGTCACAGGTAAACATTACAAAAAACACGTGTATTATATACTCGTATTGCACATTATTACTATTTCTGAAACTCTACCAAAGTGTTCTGTGCAGTTATAGAAGTCCTCGGAAACGCATCTTCAATACATTCAAATTGCTTATGATTTTTGACACATAATAAATATATACTTCAAGCATCACATATCACTTTTTCACGTAAATTACAATAGTAGGCCAGAGTCATACTTTTTTTTCTTTTCAGTATATATCCAACGATTATTTGCCAGAAATAATTTTACTTGGATACTTATTTTTAAATCACAGTGTAATTAATCACGAAATGCACTAATAAACTCGTAAACAAACAAAAAAATATTTCAAAACTATGGATTGGTTCCTAATAAATGTCAGTTTGGAGAAGTTTTATCAGCTCTCGAATAAAACATACTCGTAATTTAATCCCAATAGGTTATGTATTTCACCACTGTTGCATGTTTGAGCTATATACTGAACTGTAATATTTTTTCAACTAATTCTTTGTACCAGACGTTGTATATTCGGAAATTCCCGATTCTAACTTCCTACTATTGCTAAGTATCGTCGTTTCCGCTCGATGAGTTTCTACAAATACGTTATTTTTTACTTTATTACGTTACATTTCTTGTCACTCATTTACGAGTGTCTTGTCAGAACATGCGTTCGTTAAATAATGGTATAATTTCTCTTTCCTTTTTATCTCTTTGGTGATGTCATAATATACTCTTTTAGCGTATATTGTTTGTTCAAAGAGGTGGTAGAGGTTTCATTGGGTATGCGACGACTCCTGATGTCTAGTCTCAACCCACGTGGGGCTAACGACCTACGATTCTCGACTACCCACATCTTCGGCCATAATTATTGCCCCTATGAGGATTTCCTTGCCATTAATTTTGCATTGCAAACCTTTACAACTTACCTTTACCTTTAAAACTATGAACCTACGTGAAATAGGTTCATAGTTTTAAAGGCATTTCAGCCTACACACGTTTTCTGTCAATAAGTGACTCTTCAAACTTGCAGGATAAGTTATAACAATTGTAATTAATGGACTTCTTTTAACACTGGCACATAGTCGCGTGTTAGATTCCCAGCGGGGAAGCATTTTATATGCCCGTCTATCTTCCACCATGTCATCTCCGCCTGATTAATCACGATAGCACTCGGCTGCTTTCTTCCTACGAGTCGTCGACTTGATGGCTTCAGCATAAAATGAAGTCCAAATGACAAAGTTTAAAAGGAAACAAAGACAATTTTAAAAGGAAACAAAGACTACCTTTCAAAAACTGGTCTCCAAACATACTAACTAAAATGAAGTAATTACTTTTGGAGATTCTTCTAATTTGTAACGTTTGCTATTGAATTGACCACAGCCAGGTTATAAAGTAATTTTTCAATTAGAAAGTCAGTGTTGATTTCTTGGACGCTTCAGGTGGTCCGGATCTTCCCACAGTTCAATAATAAAGTTCAATTTTATATCTTCGGTATCTCTTTGATATTTTATTTATTACCCATCATTGTCATTTATTCGGTACGTTAATTATTATTTTATAAGCTTACTGTTCCGCTTTCTCTTATATTAATTTCTTGTATAAAATTATTTTACGATGATTCGTCAATATAATTCCAGCTAAGACCCCTTCTTTATGAGCAGTAAAATGTTGAACTTTTTTAAAATGAAATCGTTTCAAATTAAATTCCTTCAAAAAAAACGAAATCGAATCGTAAACTTTACCATAGTTTTGATTAAATATCTATATTTTCTCTACGTTGCACCTTTTTGCACACAATACTTCCCACTGCTTGTCTATGGTTCTTGCATATGGTTCTGAGATGTCATTCAAATTATGATGGAACCTTTCCTGTGTCCAATATTACATAAGCGATATTTAAAACTGTTAGTATACTCCTAGTACACCAGTACTTAACCTGCAAAACTTTCTAAATTAAAAAATAATATATAAAGTCACTATATAAAAGGCTCAAACAGAAGTATCGAAAGGTTTAATTGTGTCTATATAGGCTTTTACTACATGAATACGAATAGTGCAGCGTGGGTGATACACCGCATTGTGAGTCGATCGATTGTCAGGGCTATTACTCGAATAATGGGATGTGGCTGACATTAATGTCAGCAAAGGGCTTTATCAACAACAAATAAAATGTCGTGGTAGCAGGAAAAATAAAAAATATAGGCTACTTTTTATAAAGAAAAAGCATTCAACTGGGATAGTTTCTTTAAAAAAATTGAATATTTTACATACAAAGTCGTGGGAAAAAACTTGTAAAGAATTGTTTATAATTAATATTATATCAAAACTAGTCTGGTATTATTGGAGCTTATGCCTAAGGAAATGAGTTTAAATGAACTGATATGCTGCAGCTATTTTCCGCGGGGAAGAGTGGGGCCTCCTAATACAAGTATTTCCATACATAAAAGGAGAGCCTCCGCGTACTATATTAGGTAAAGGTTGTAAACAAAATAAACATTTATTTATTATATGTTCTCTAACTTATATACAATATCCAGAAATAAAGTTTTATTACCCCATTAAAGAATTATGTGAATTGTTATCAGAATTAAGCGACCACATTACATTCTAACTAAGGGATTGGATTAGAGAGAAAAGATCGTCCAGGCGTGGTTACCAACGATTTCACGGTCGAGCAGTTAGAGCAATGACCATTAGCCAGCGATTCTGAATACGATCCAGCCACTTGTTAATGAATTGGTGGTAATTTAGCACAATGGAACCGCTCGACCGATGAAAATAATACAGGCATGTCACAGGGGACTGTTAACGTTATATTTTGTATACAGACAGATGTTCTATCATTTTTAGGGTTCCTTACCCAAAGGGTGACAACAAGACCCTGTTACTAAGGCTCTCTATCTGTCCGTTTGTCTGTCAAAGCAGGTTGGAGTTGAGAATATCCTAACAAATAATATTATATTTATTTTACTGATTGCCAACACAATAATAGAAAAATTAAATTAGGAGAAGGTAACAGTAACTCATATCGAAACTTTGGTCCGTGATTTCTCAGTTTTTACTAAGTAGTAGTAGTAGTTTTTTTAGTAATTAGCACGGTAAGTAGTACCTAAAACTCAGTGTCTGAAACCGAGAACTTCAATTCACACTGTTATCGGCATTAGACAAGTATCAAATTCTAAAAACATTAGATTCTAATCTATACGAGCGCACTACACACAAAATGCATTAGCTCAACAGAATAGAACGAAACAAACAAAAAGCAAGTCACCATTGAGAATAATTACTAAAACATTGTTACTAATAAATTGATTTGTTTGTTCCAAGAAATTTAAGACACTTGACAACGTAATGGCTTTGTCAATGTTGTATTTATTCGAGCGATGAGTGCGTTTCGAGCAAACCATTTGTACGATAGCTTTGTTTGATGTTTACGCTGACAAGATAAGAAAACGTACCTAGGCTGATGTTTTAATAGCGAAATCACTAAATTGATATGCAAATCGTTTTGGTCGTTTGCTAATGTGTAATCTCTGAGTTCAATAAACAAATTAACAGTTTTATCCGAAATTATCCCACATTAGAAACTAAACACGGAATAAAATATAGTCTTTGTTATTATCCATGCCATAGTCTACGTGCTTGTTAAATTTCATTACGATTGGATGTGCTGTTGAGGTGCTAAGTGATAATAAACAACCTTATATGCTTTGGCCATACTAATATTATAAATGTGAGTGACTGTACTTGTTTGTTTATTTGTTTGTACTTTACGTCATAACGAAGGGTTAGAATGACTAGATTTTTGCATAGGGATAGTTGAAGGGCCGGAAAGGGACATAGACTACTTATTATCCTTATCGAGCTAGTAGTTCCCTTGGTATAATTTCTGAAGTCCACGTAGATTGAATATTAGAAATTAAAAATTACAGAATACATTAGTATGATAAAGTGATAAATAAAAAATTCGGTCTGATAGGACGGGGTTATAGGGTTGACACTCGCAGGCAGACCCTAATTCATTATTAGGCTTTGTTGGGTAGACCACGTGGCCGCGTTCAAGGTTGCATTGTTTTGTAGCTGTCCCTATCCGAGCCCTATCCTACCCGAGCGCGTACTGTGAGACAGCATACACTACGCGAAGTTATCCACCCGTTATTTGGATGTTTCGTAGTCCAGGGATCATTTGAAGGATACAGTATATTATGTAACCATTTTTTAATACAGTATACTAATGAAATTTCAGATGTCGGTGGTTTTTCCAAATTGTTCTAAATTGATTCATACTCTTGTAAATCAGGTTCAAAGTTGGGGCTTTTTATTACCATAAAATACAATTCTTTGACGCCCTGTAACTCTGGAAGTATATATTAAAACGAAAATCTGACTCACAACCGACACAGACATATGTTTCTAGATTGTGTCTTGAAAATTTCATAGATTTTCATAGCTTAATACTCAAAATATGACTGGACTACGTTTTTATGGGCGCTTTGACACCAGCATACCCTCTTAAAACCAATCGAAAAGTACAAGTTTTAATGTCAAATATCGAGAGGACAAAGTGAGTTTAGGTACAAATGAAGTATGATGTTTTAAGTTAAATGTGGTTAAAAATCAGAAATACCGATCAAGTCGATGCCATATTTTACCACTTGATAAAACACGATTTATCTCATTATGTCATAGCATTTCGATATTCGAACTCTTATCGGTGGCTTCTCTGCATCAATTTACAATAATTACCGTGGCAATCATAGCCCACGAGTATCAATTAATAATTCACCGAAGACATGAATCCGAAGTGCATGAACATCACACTATCTATCAGGACAACAGTATAACTGCGTGGGATGACGCATCGAGTGCCATGTGTCGTGATTTCCTTGAATTCGCCAACACATCGGGTGCGCTGGCGCAGATGGGTGTCGTATAATGATATTTGATATCAATATGACGTAATCCTATGATATTATTATTATCAGTCAGTGCTGTGGCCAGTCAGCAAAGTCCTTCCTCATATCCCAATTCTCAAGAGCTTCCCACAACCAGTCGACCTGATCGACTCCAACGAATGCCATATATGACAGATAGTTTTAATTTTTCTCTCATTGACTAATATCAGATAAACATGTGATGCTTGGTTATATGAGCCAATTTATCTAGAAAGTTGTACCCAAAATCGCAAAACGGGTGTTACCAATTCATTGGTCATATATGTTATATATTGCTATATTTAATGTTTAATGTTCGTTTTTTGCTATTTAAGTTACATAAACTGTGCAAAAAGTATATACAAAACATAAAGGACAATAATACTAAAAACTAATCTATATCCTAATAACTAGAGACAGAGTCAAACAATTTACAAAAAAAACTCTTTTATGTCATAAAAAGGTCTACATATTAAATATTTATGCAATTTATTGGAAAATTCATTTAAAGTTTTACAGTTTTTTATGTAATTATCAAGATTATTAAATATTTTTATGCTATTAAATTCTAAGCTCCATTATCCACATCAAACATGCACTCGTTGCGTTATTAACTTGTAAGCTTATTATTTAAGCTTATTATATTATAGATTTATTTTATATATTATTTATTTACATTTAAATATACATACATTTTAAGCTTATTAGCTTTCATTTTCCCAGTCTGTATTACAAATTATGGCTGCTATAGCAACATATAATAAAATCCAAAATAACTCCATACAAAACGTGTTTTCTTTGGCGTTTCTTTGCTCAATCTTGTGTCTCAATACTGTACGAAACTCTTAGTGGGTGTTTCCAACTCGCACTTGGTCTTTTTTTATATTCCAAAACAAAACATTCGTTCATTGAATCAGCACACGGCTGTTAAACGCATCACGCCCGTTCCATATCTGCTGTGACCTTCCATCAATTTAAAATAGATTACTGTCTGCTTATTGCATGTAGGCGGTAGCTAGCTGTTCGCATACCTCTAAGCCGTGAAGTCCCTCCGTGCACTTGTGTTTGTATCGGATGTCCTGGACATTAGCATCTAAACGTTGTAAATATTTGTTTTCTTCAACCAACTATTCTGCCATGAATACTCTGATTGCTAGAATTTTTTATTCATTGTTCATTACCTCTGTTATTTTCTACTCTCCAAGATGATACAGTTTCAAAACAACGCAACGAAAGTTGTTTTTTCATTCATAAGCTCCGGCTACTGCCTTGCAAAAGTGTAATATCTTATGTAAGGTCGTCAAGAGTTCTAACTGTCCATCATTCTTAAGACAGTAGCTTTCTCCAGCCAGACCCTCTATATGCTTAATTAGCATTTCGTTACACACAACTGGAGCGCAACTAAATACAAATGAACCTATCGGCGCAAACAAAACGAAAACGTCACGTTTAAATGGCGTCTTGGAGTACTGCATTGTCTCGTTTTTAGAATATTCTTGTATTTTAATTACACGTAAAACTCATTGTTGGTTTGTATTCGAAATTGAGTAATACACTGACAATGAAATAAGTTTCAAGGACATAATAGAACAATGATTGAAGATTAGGGAAATATATTTTTAGATTACTACCGTATTTCTGCAATGTACATTCGAATGTATTATTTCACTATTCATTATTTTAAACTGAACTGAATGTAATATTGACATTAAATCAAAATTCATTGTAAAGAATAATTCCGTCATGGGAAGCACGCTGGTCCAGGCAAGCTATATTAGCTTAACTTTGGACTTTTCTGCTGCGGAAATAAAAAAAGTCCGGACGTAACATTCGAACAGAGTTCTTACATCATTCAATGACCTTTCCAATTTTTCGTATAGACAAAATTACTTAGTGTAAATATGGACGCATTTTTGTTCATGCTGCTATTTAGAGGAGCTGTTCTATCAAATAAATGACTTTTTAATTAGACGCCTTCAATTCTACATCCCGTAAGAAGTTAATCTTGTTCCTATATAGTCCATACCTAACACTTTCCGCATAGAACTTTTCTATAAACAGTGAAGTTCCATCACTCAATTTCACGGCGCGTCATTGTACCGCTGATTGATGATCCAGAGATGTCGTACCTACCCCACGTGTGATTGTTTTTGCCTTAGACAAACCCATCTTGAACACCGTTATCTGGGGACAAACTACAGTTTCAATATAAAAGCCATAACGGCCCGGTAAACCACATTGAATGGTTAGTTCTAGGTTACGTGAATACAATGGTGTCTATAAGCCGAGCAAGCAAATTAACGGTGAAGATAGCAAAGCGTAGCTGATGTTTAAGTTTGATACAGCTTTGTGTCTTCGATTTATTGTATGGTCTAGTGAAAGAGAAAACGGTCAAAGGATATTTCGTATTGGAGGTGCTTCAATTGTATTGTAATATAAAGGAAACAATTTTAAAATTAGCTAATTACGTTTGGAAATAACATTTATTGTAGAACTGGGTGAATGGTCTTAGATGTATAACTACTACATAGTCTCTTACCCGAAGGCGTAGAATATTTGAAATATAAAAAGAAATTAATATTATATTACAAATTTTGTTAAAGAAATAGTAAACACTACATATCACATGGTGTACGATTATAAATATGAGTCAAAGTGAAAATAGAAGTCATATACTTACCACAACAAGTCGTCATTTAAATTGATTTATTGCGTGCATGAAAGTCGCTCAGTTAAGTTCACAACTAAAGATGACTTTTTCAACCATTCTTCATGAGAAATTGAAGTATTTGGTGGTATTAATACGAGATTTTGAATTTCTTTGTTTTTATCTTATTTTAAGGACTCGTACCAATAAATCGAATCAAATCGAAATCAAAGCATTAGTTATTTGCCAAGGAACATGGTAACAATAAGTACAACCGCTCATTATTGTTATAAAATAGATGGTACTTTTAGTTAAGCGTAATGTAATTAGTTACTACCACAAATGCTGAGCTATCTGCCTTTTCATCATCTTGTTGTTGTTGATTGAACATCAATGTTGATTTTGTAAATTATTTATACGCTGGATTGATGAATAAACGTATTTTTATTTATTTTTATTTTATTTAAATCAAGTGTATAGATATCGCATACCACATCGTTACCTACAACAGTGACATTGATGTCAAGCGTTCCTCTCATGTTGACTTCAACGAATCTTCATGTCTACTCAAGTGGTGATCTGTTATATATATTATTTTTTATTAAAAATCATCCTTTAATGCCTCTCAGAGCTGGATACATTGAACGAAAACTTCGTTGACATCTTCGACGCTTCTGAGACGAATCTAATACGCCTCATTTATCAAAATCTATCGATTTGTAAGGGTATCGAGAGCCATACAAGATATTTTCACATACATGTGCACGCATTACCCTCCTTCCAGCAATAAATACAAGCATCGGTCTGCTTGTACCTGTATTCCCTATAGCAATGGTTGGTTATCCGCGCATACCATAGTACCATTCTATACCTACCTATGATTACCAAATGTTGCACTATGAATAAATACTGTTGGAATGAATGTTTACGTTTGTAAAATATAACAGCAGCGATTCAGTCTCCCGCCAGCAGACGTCGTAAACTGAAAACTCTCTAGAATCTCTTTACAAGACAGAATAATAAAGGTGGATTTATATATGCTCAGTATTTTGCTTTCTCGTTCACTTTTATACTTTCCTAGGGTACAGTAGATGAAATTTTTGTTTTTATTTTACTGTAGGTATTTGGGATTAGAATAGAATCTCCATCGGTCATCCTGAATAAACGATCTATCGGAATTTCTCTACGCGTATCGCGTAGATATACAAGTATACAATCCGGTATGACGAAATCCGTAGACAAACTAAGGTCACCGACATACACATAGCATCACCGACATGGCGAGTCAGTGAGCTGAAGGAAATGGGCAGGCCAAATCGCTCGATGAACCGATAAGCGGTGGGGAGTAAAAGTTCTCGAACGGAGACCACGTTCCGGGAAACATGTACCGGGCCGTTTCACTACCAGATGGACCGACGACCTTTTTTTTTAGTAAAGGTCGCGGGGAGTCGCTGGATACAAGGCGTATGTCCAGCAGTGGACATTTCCCGGCTGATGAGATGACTGCGCTTGACCGTAGACACCACTGTATTATTATTTTTGAACAAACTTGATGCTGTTGGTCCTGCGATCTCGATAGTATCCGAGCATACAGACTCTAGCGTGGAAGGCGATCAGCCAGCTTGTTTTATCTCGCGACTTCGTCTGTTTAAACTTCAGAAATAACTTCAGAAACCTTCATATTATCAGATTGGAAACATCCACTTATGAACATAAATATCACGGAACCATCTAAGATACCATGTGAATGAAAAGTATATTTTAAATACCTAATTTTTTGCGAATTTTTTAACATTTTATGATTTTGATGTACCCGGTGTCACTCTCGCAGTAATGCAGCACTAAATACGAATGTAAGGACACCTCTCAAGCTGAAACCCATCGAATAACTCTGGAATAACACAACCCTCCTGGCGCATTCGGGTAAAAGTAGCCTATGGCAATCTCCGGCCCGCAATATCTGGGAAAATCAGTTGTTGCGTGAACGAAGGACAAATCGACCAACAAACAAACAATAACTCACTTTTATAGTATTAGTGTAATTTGATGACGAAGCTTTGCATAAAACCAAAATAACCTCAATATTTCTTACGAATTTTGGCCAATTTCCCCTCCGAATGAAGCCACGGCGCATGTTTTTCGTCCATTATCGTTGATTACCTCAGCCTCGTCGTTGTTTATAAACAACGCACCAGTTTTTGATTATATTTGCAGAGTTCACGTCATCAACCCAGCATTGTTTGTGTGATGCCCTCCATGACTAAAATTATTACTCGGCGGGTGAGTAATGTACAAGTATGTGAATTACTTCGAAGTGCGGAAGTTTTCCTTGATTCAGACGAATTCAGTGGTAATTCAGTCAGCTCTGAATACACCTTATTAGGTAATTTAGTCGTTATTTACGCGTTTGTCCCGCGATTTCTTCTGCGTGGACATCAGAATTTATCGCACTATTCAACTACCCCTAAAAAATCATACAAACACACAAACCAACTTTCTTTCGCAATCATTTTATAAGTATAGATTTATTGTGCCATAGCAGTAATAACCTAACAACTGGCTAAGTGCGAGTCGGACTCGCGCACGAAGAGTTCTATGCCACCTATAAAAATAGCTAACAATCACGTTTGTTGTATAGGAGCCCCCTTAAATATTTGTTTTATTATGTTTTTTAGTATTTGTTGTTATAGCGGCAACAGAAATACATAATCTGTGAAAATTTCACCTGTCTATCATGGTTCATGAGATACAGCCTGGTGACAGACGGACAGCAAAGTCTTAGTAATAGGTTTCCGTTGGTTAACCTTTGGGCACGGAACCCTAAAAAGAACATCAAAGTTTCATATACTGTTTTTCATTCTCATCACATAATGTCAATGTATATCTTGGGTGAAAGCGGATGTGTGGCCACATCTAGGTTGAGCCGTAAGACAGGCATGCTGTTCTAACCGCAGCTAGTTGAATCCACACTATTCCATACTTTAATCGATTAGAGACATCTACTGCGGTAGTTCTTCCAGCTCCGTTTATCAGCGCATTCTTTTCCCAGTCTTTCCCAGTTCTTCTAAGTCTTTCTGGCTAGCTACTAGCATGTTACCTGTTAATAGCATTGTTTTGTTCCAGTATGAATGGCAGCAGAGCCAGCGCCACATTAGCTTGACACTTCTGAGTAAACACGCTTTCCATCTAGGTTCCCAATTATAAAAATAAGTATAAAACGCTTACGGTCTATCTAGTCCGTCTTTTATCTCGTGTGCAGCATCCAAAACATACGTAACCTTGCCAAAACAGCCCCTCAAGGACAGTAGTCGGCGGCGCGGCGGCCCGGCCCTTCCTGCCTTCTCAACTCCCTCCCTCATACTCTCATTCACAAGCCGACTACGCATGCCCGAAATCACAACTGCGTAAAAGACGAAAACCTTGCATATTTTGTGAGTTATAAAAACATTTTATACCGTGAAGATTTATCTGCTGCAAATTTTTTAAAGCATTTTTTTACAGTTTTCGACATTGCTACAGTAAGTTGTGTGGTCTCCGTAAAAAAGCGACTGAGGGAAAATAAAGAGATTAATGTATCAACAATGTACTACTATCAAGTGTGGTTATTAGAGATTCCCGCGAAGAAAGGCGGACATGGCGATATAGGGAAGGAAACAAGTTATTAATTCCCTAAATCTGAATTTATCCTGGATTTACATGTTTTACGAGCGTTTACGTTGTAGTGTCTGCCACAACAACTATCCCTAAAATAAGGAAAATGCGAAACACAAACAGATTCCTATAAACGTCAACAAGAACATTACATAGTCAATAGTCGTCATAGATACATTATGTAAAACCACACATAATACTTTTTGAACAGATAAAACACCGAAGTGGGGAATCACTCCCATTACTGTTTTTACTTACTTTTCATTAAGTTTCATTCCCACTATTTTCAGCCGAATGTTCGGATGAATACAATCTCTCGACCTTCTCAGGGATTAACACAATCAACGGACTTTCCTTGAACAAAATTCTGTTGGTAGATGCTGATCTCTATTATTCTTTGTATTTTTACTCAAGTATTTTACCTCTCGATTAAAATTTTGTTTAACTTTGCCAAGAATATAAGCTACAGCTACCATCGTATAGTTAGTATCTTTTGAAACGCTTCTCAATCTTTAATAACTCCCCTCATCATCCTGAACACGTAAGAACGGTCACGTATCTGCCGTTCTTTTTACTCTCCTACAACGGTGTAGCGCTACATATTTAAGAATCTCGATCCTTATAAGCCTTTGAAATATGTAGGAGAATTCCTAACTTAGCAGTATTATAGTACTCTCGTATAAATCTGTGTCTCAACAAGTTTCCATATAAGTCTATACACACAGTTATGTGTGGATGGGTCCAGTTTTAACTAAGCCCACCAAGTGGCTTTGCTAATCGCGGCTTATGCTGAAAATAGACAAGAATGTATATGTCGACTGCACAATGTCAGTTATAGTCTAGCATACCGGGACTGAGAATATTTCGTCCTCCAGAATTTGGGAGATTTCAGTAGATAAATTTAAACTTCGGTAGCGGTTGCGGTTGTTGCTTTATGTGCTTTAACGAGTTATTTGACCTCGTTATTGATATGACGTTGGTTCTAAATTTTCAAATCTTCCATCAAACGACTGCAAATCTAAAAATTGAAGCGGTAACTTTTTGCACGGAATCAATTGTATAGTATATTTTGCCAGTCGAATAAAAAAAAATTTACTAAATGAAGCCGATAAGTGAAAAAAATTGATGATACATGGAATAGAATGCTATTCGCCTTAGGTCTGTTTGTTACTCAGCGGAATTACCTATCGGTACTTGGTAAGTGTGAAGGTACTTTTCTATTTTGCACTGAGCCTCTCACCAACATAAGCCTCTCACATACCGCTTCGTAATATATGCCATACTGACAAAGAAAGCTAACTACAAAGTGCCGACGACATGGATGATATTATAATCATTTAGATGTTCGCTTGTGCAATAGGTTACATAGAAATGAATGATGCAACCATAACGCCCAAAGCTTCAATCCCGCTGTTTAAACATAAGGTTGTCAATCAAATAAGTAATTTTGACTTGGCCGTATTGTTCGTTTTTTTAGCCCTTCCTTTTCTGCAAAGAGTTTTCTCGAACGTGGGTGTGTTTTGATTTGGTTTTGTTAGATTGATGAACTCAAAAAAGATTTGCACATTTTTACAAAATCACTCCGTTCCCATGGTTATCATAAAATTTACAAAATGTGTATATCACACGACTAAAAATCCACTTGTCTAAGTGACTTCATGCGTCCATTACCATCATCGTTGCAAATTCTGTGGTAACGGCATGCTTCTCTCGCGCATTCTTTACTTTAATATAGACAGACGATATAGGTCGTAAAACTATGCTATTGATGTCGGCTCTCGGCATGTATGGACGATTCCGATCTCAGCGCATAGACGCGCGCGCAAACAAGATCAAGTTTAATCACCGATCGTTCTCATTGCTGGCCATAAAAGTAATGTACAATCAGTGACATCAACATTACAGCAGTAAGGTACAGTTAGCGTTGCCATTACTAGCAATAAGGTACGGAAGACAGCACATCGAACTAATAACAATCTGTTTATTTTGCATTACGTAATTTGGATTGCAGTTTGCACTTTATAGTATGAGTTCGATGACCGACCACACAAACCCCAGTGTCAGAGTTGTTAAGCCGCCACAGGCCTCTGAAAAGGCTCACGAAGCTACTACTTGTCGTTGATAGTAACTATGATCCCTAGCTTACATGTCTTCCAAAGGATGGAATCATTTTACTTTTCAGACAAACAGGTGACTGAAATGTCCTAACCAAACTGGGGAATGTCTTAAAAACTGATTATTTTAATTATAAATACATCTAAGTACCGAACAACATAAAAACAAACACACAAAATCATCAAAATCACCGTGGCTCTATAAATAACACTAATCCAAACACTAAACCTTTCTAAATCACGCGTAAGCCTCGAGCTGGAAGGGATTGAGTCAAAGGACAAGCCGAAGAAAGCTCGGCCGATCAAACTGGATTGAACATTCTCTGGCGACCGGTTTGACTGGGACAAGCGAATCCCGCTTATGCGTATCTATACCACCCATATATTACTTTGTACGCCCGATATGGACACGTGGGAACGACGAACGGCGTTGTAAATGTAAGACAAAAAGCAGCAAAAGGGTCCGTTCAATTTGTGTATAAATTATTCAAATATTGCTTCAAACATGATATATAATCACAGTCATAAAATGTTTCACACACACATATTCAACCTTTGTAAAGGACAATACAGATTATTAAACTCTATTCATTACACAAACCTCTACATGAGATAAAACAACATCTCACTGCAATCGCAAATCCGTAGACCAAGCATGGTAAATATAGCAGAAAGAACGGCAAGTCCGCCGGCGGTATATGTGAGGAAGGCGCATGGCCAGCAGTGGACTTATGCACTCGATTATGACAATTTATTAATTCAACAGTTCGTACTCAAAAATTTGACATTTAAGTGAGGTCTTATATTAATCGTACCATAATTAAACGTTATACACTTTCACATTCGTTGGGTCACAGTTTAATGTGTATTACATAATCAGTAAAAATAATTACCTAAACATTCGAATTAGAAAAATAACAATTGGTACAGGATGACAATGTTTTGTAGGCGAATAGATCCACTACTGAATAATAAACATAGAGTATGTAATAAAAGTTGTATTTATCTTAAACGATTATGTAAAGGTAGTTTAACAACTATAAAAATAAAAAGCGTTATAGTTTCGTTTGAGTTTACGTTGAAGTTTCGACACGAGCACCGTTAACTAACATTACGAGATTACGAGGCACTTGTAGGTAGGACCTAAGTTTACGTAAGATATCGTTTATCGTTCGTTTATTTTATTCAAATTGAGGGCCCTCCAACCTCCAATCGCATTTATTTTATGAGTTTTATGGACAGTGGTTATCAAACCAATCTTATCGTGATTTTCTAAAATTGTATAATGTGTTTCTCGAAAATATTACATGAGCAGTCTTGTTTGTTTTATAAATTATTAACATATCTTTATTTATTTTATATATTACATTACCTAGATGCTTGAGACCATTGTGGCTTACCATGGGGTGCGTTCCCAGATGATCGTGATGGTATTTTATATTAAGAACAACAAAACGATTTCAATTGCCCGAAAAGTCTACCTTTATTAAGGCAAGTTTAAGATTTATATCGATTTTTCATTGATGCCATTGCCATTGTCAGAACTGGACCGGAATGGGACCACACGGATAGCACCACCTTTCAAATAAAAAATCCAAATCGGTAACAAACATTTAAAAAAAACATACCCGTCGAATTGAGAACCTCCTCCTTTTTGATGTCGGTTAAAAAAGGAACCCTTCCAGTCGGTTCCACTAATTTCGCGTTCTAGTACTAGATCATTCTATTCTAGTCTATCGCGCAGTACCTACACTCGTGCGATATAAACATCTGCAGTGCGGCACGTGCGGCGCTAAAGCCCTGTAAGTTGACTTGCCATTATTGCACATGTTACATAGTTAAGGGTCCTGTACGCGCACAGTTGGGGTACCTCGTATTTTTTTAAATGAAAATCTCTTTATCTTCAAAAGTATAAACAATTATATGTATTAAACTACGAAAATTAGTTTTGCGAAGTTGCTGTTGATGCTCGTATTTGATAAGTCATTAAACATAGGTAAAACTTTATTATGTCAAGACAAATAAATAAACACCTATGAGCCTTTAGTAAAGATCAAAAGGTATTATTTTATATGTTTAACAGTCTTTAACCGCATTTCTAGCTAGCAGCTAACAACTTTCATGTATAAGACGGAGGTCATGCTATGTCGCGTGTTGAACACGCCATTCAATTCGTTCAAGCCATTTCCAAAATCAAGTGATGCATAAACAATGGATAGTTGGCAGTATTTATAAATTAATTCGCGATAAAGACGAGCTTGCTCATATAAAACCCTTCTACGCTATGTCTTTATTGGCTAAAGTAACAATTAGGTTACGCAAAAATTAAATTTAGGTGCATAAATTGATAACACGATATTTTGTCTATTGTTTATGCATTATATGTATGTATAATATGTATATTTATTTATGATTTAATATTCTTAAAATGGAATTAATGTTGCCCGGGATAAAATCCCCATAAAACACCTAATTCAATGTTATCCCACCTTGAGTTCGTATAGCCTTAAATTAAAACAGAAGCCGTTTCTATGGTTACCGTAATAGGATTGTTCTGTTCTTAATACATTGCGTAGTTTACACAGTTTTGCTTTCAATGGCCTATTGAGAAATTCCGCTGTTAGAAAAACAATAACGAAACTTACTTTAGTAATTTTCCACAAAGAAGGCTGACTAAGGCTTGCAGCAAAAAAAATAGATTATGAGTAAAGGTTTTAACTGTTTTGGTGGCCTAATGGCCACAAGCTTGAATTAACAATCCGTTAGTATTTAGTTGGTGGTAAGGCATTTTCTATGCCTGCCTGGCTAGCTAGCTGCCACCATCTTACCGAAGTCTGCCGCCAAACAGCAGTGCTAGTAGCACTGTTGTATTCCGGTATGTAAGGTAGCATAGCCAGCGCCTCATCATCTTGAGGCTTCTGGATGCGCACGCTTACCATCCCCCAGCCTTATCGTCACTTGCCATCAGGTGAGATGAAGGCCAAGTGCAAACCCATCATACATTATCATGCATACAGCCAGGGAGTGGAACGCGCTGCCGGCGTCTGTATTCCCAGAAAACTATAACTTGGGTGTCTTCAAGTCGAGGGTGAACAGGCACCTTCTAGACCAACGCGCACCATCGTAGGCCACATCGTCGCTTACCATCAGGTGAGATCGGGGCAAAGCGTTGATCTATACTCTGTAAAAAAACATAAATAAAAAAAAACGCTTGGCGTAATCTAAACTAAACTCATCTCTTTTACATCCTATTAAAGTCAACAATGTTAAATTAACTAATCGATCAGAATCAAAGGCAGATCGATTGAAATTTCTCCTCATTACAAAGTCTTTTCATCTCTGAATTAATGGACGGCAATCTCCTAAGATCAAAGAGCGAGGTAATTTGTATTCAGGTTTAACATCTCTTCGCTTCACCGAGCCGTGAACCGCTTTCATAGTTAACATCTCTTCAGATTCTCCAATTAAATTGTTTACCATCGGCTTACAAATGGCGAAGGAAGAAGCTATAATTAATCCAGCTTTAGGTAACTTCACGCCTTCCCGACCATCGACAACTGCGATCAACAAAGCATGGTTTCTACGTCAATATAAGGCGTAAAGTAATTTTTAGGGTTCCAAAGTAAATCTATTACAATGTCTCCTCTGTCCGTCCGACGTCATCCTGATAAACTAGTTGGCTTATAATCATCATCAGCCGGGAAACGTCCACTGCTGGTCATAGACCTCCATGGTATGCCACATTAACCGGTCCTGAGCCATTTTGCATCTAGTGACTTCCCGCGACCGTAACTAGGTCCTTAGTCCATCTAGTAGGGGTCCGGACCGGTACACGCTTGCCGGTACGTGATCGTCACTCGAGACCTTTTACTCCCCATCAGTTATCCATTCTTCGAGTTATGTGGCCTGCCTATTTCCACTTCAGCTCACTGACTCGTCGAGCTATGCCGGTGACTCTTGTTCGTCTACGGATTTGTTCATTCCGGATTTTATCACTATATAGTTCGTTCCATAGCACGCTGAGTGTCTTGGAGCTTGTTTATTCGGCACATAGTAAAGGACTTCGTTTCGGTTCCGTGTGTCATCGCTGGCATCATCATTGCGTGCATGAAGGTAAAAAGATCATGATTGCGTGGCTTATTACTTGCAGTTTTTCAACCCTGGAGCATTTTATTGTGTCTTTATTTGCATTTTCCAAAAAAATCATTAATTCTGAAGATAGATTATCAAAATGCATTTCTGTTTTCACGGACTTGGTGAGTTGCATATTTTTATAGCATTAATAGTTTTATAATCATCCAGGCTTATTTTACATAAAAAATAATCTTTATTTATTCCGTTGGCCTCCGCCGTCAGTCCCTTTGTCACAATGTATGTATCTTATGAGCCGTAATAGATACTTGGCGCTCTTTGACGACAAAGAATAATTAATAATTTTAAACTTTTAGGGATTCGTTCGACACATAATCTGAAATAAAAGATCTAAAAAAAATGCCGAAAATCAAGAACCTTGTATAATTTTTATTGACTTATTTTTATTTGTTGTCATAGTGGCCATTCATACATAAAAATTTCAATAACCTAATAATGTTCAATAGATACACCCTATGACATACGGACGGACGGACAGTTCAGACTTAGTAATAGGGTTCCGTTGTGCACCCTTGGGGTATAGAACCCTAAAAATCTGCGCTATGACCGTGTTACAATTAGACTGAGTTATAATTTTATCTTTTATTAGTACATAAAAATTATGTAAAGCAAGTAACTCAGTTCAGCTTGGAATCAATTTGTTTTCCTCACGGGGTCATGGAACTGTGACATGAATTTAAGAAATGTGTTCGTAACAAATAAACATTCCATCCATCCATAACACAACAGCTTCATTTCAAAACACTCGCGGGAGACAGCATTGTTCACTTGTCTCTCTTGTACTAACAGCTGTCGGGATGGTTTTATGTCTAAATAAGCTATTTTTCACGCAACTGGCATACCAAGCATTATTTATACGGTTAGAACTGAAATCACGAGAAAGATTTTTCCGAAACCCATCATGTAGTCGTCGCGGGCAAAAGCTAGTATTTATATGTATAATGATGTCACATGAAAGTTACTCAATAAACTTACGCTAACCTAGGAATTACTTATTGAATTTGAAATATGAGGGAAAGTAACAATCATAAACACGCACGCATAAATCCTTCTCTTTCTCTCACACAGCAAAATATTTTCCTATTTTATGACAATGATGCAAACATTTCTAAATATACTTTTGTGTAAAAACACACAAGTCGATGACCTCATATCTCCTTTCGCGATAAAACTTTGTTTTCTCATTTCCTTTGTTAGTTACTGCAGTAATAATAGCTGCATCCTTTCCCCATTTACATCGGAATGTTTAAAATGTTAATTACAAGTGCGTTACGAATAATTGTATTTATTTTTGATCTATTAAGAAATCGCCGACCTTCATTCGTTGGAAGGGAAATTGTAAAATGAACTATAATAAAGAAATAGCAACTATTTGTTTACGTTTGTACGTTTTATATGAAGAAGGAGAGATCGAGAAAACATATAAGTCTACTCGGTCCACAATAAAGATAAATACCAGGGCCCAGTGCTGACTATTCATTAAAAGGAGTCAGTCTCAAGCATAAATTAAATATCGTTTCTGTTGCTAGAGAAAAAAAGCAAAAAATATATCGCGGCCACGTCAACAAACACACCCAAACAAATGTTTGTAAACGAAATTCCCAAAATGTTCTAATGAATAAGCAACATAAGGCGCGCCAAGGGCAGTACTCCTACGATATAAAACTGATTGCGTATGCGCATATTTCATTTTTAAACAACAATATTCAATTTATTGAACGCGGAATGTAAATGTCAATCATTTCTATGATGAATGACTGACTACATGGGGGTTTATAGAGAAGTCCCTTTTTAGAGAACCTCTAATTGTCTATCTACTAAAATTAGCACCTTACACTGTCCCTCCCTTTTTAATTTACTCAGTTAATTCAGAATACATACATAATAATATAATAACGTCTATCACATGTTTTTTATTACAAACTTTTTGCGCTTGAACCCCTTACCGAGGAAAACATAGCCTGTGTCCCTCCATCCCATAGACTACGCCAAATTTCTTCAAGTTTGGTTAGGCCATTAGTTGATAAGAGAGTCAATCGTATACTGTATAAATTGATATGCGTTGTCACGTTTCATTTTCCTTGCTTTTTGAACTGAATTGTGAAACAAAGTGTACGAACAATCGATGTAGAAAATGTTAAGAAAACATTATAATTTTTACGGCCTGCCACTGACCTAGTGATTTGCCACAGTTATCGCTCTCGGCGCGATAAACCCCGACACACATAGCAAAACCATAAACATAAAATACGCCTAACCTAACAATAGCATAGATCGAATATGCTACAAACTCATTTTAAAGCTCCACGGGTAACGTGATTTGTACAAAATAAATAACAAAAAATTGAGCAATAGGAAATATTCAATAAATGAAAAGTATAGGTCTATATAAACTAGCCAAAAGCAAAAGTGTTTAGAATGCCAAACTAACAGCTGGCAGTTAAAATATGTATAAACAAATTCGGATTCTAGTAAAATCTACAGAAATATGTCTCTATGTTAACTAATCGCGAAAATAAGTCCTTGCTATGGTCAACACTATTGATAAACATTATCATCACATCTTAGGTTTTAAAGGCCACTTTTGGACATGGGACAATAATAATACAGGAATGGAATAAAAATGACGTCGAATAACTTCAGTGGGATAAAAAGAATAAGAAAAAAAAGAAGCCAAACATGAAACCTCCCCCCCCCCCCCCCCCCCCCCCCCCCCCCCCCCCCCCCCCCCCAAATATTTCAGCCTAAAGAGCCCAAAACTGCATAGAATACTATTTATTATAATCAACGCTACACGAATTCCTACCTTAGCGTAGCATAACTATTGACTGTTAGAAGTGGAAGCCCTACACGCTAAACGAGATGAATTAAAATTCAATGCTCAAGAGGATGAGGCAGCAAATTGCACCTCCAGTACTGTCATCTCCGACATAGTAAATGAATAATGTACGAACTACGTTGTAGAGGCGACGCGGCGACGACCTACATATTACACTGAATGGGGACACTTACGTAACGACAAGGGACATCCAGTGACGATGATAACAAACTTAGCAAATTCATTCCGGTGGAATTTATTTAACTTGGTTAGAATTTAGCAGTCTTTTTATCGTTAAAATATGTGGTTAAGATAGAATATGTCCTCTTAGAAACATCACTAATCAAGGATATAGTTTTATCAATGGAATGAAATTTACAATGAACTAGGTTTCAGTAAATGTTAATTAATGCTGAAATACATATAAAAACCATCTTCTGCAAAATAATCAGCAACTAAGTACGTTGGACTCGTATACAGCTACAAGTATTTCAAACGCAGTATATGTTTCAATGAAGCGTCGGTGGCGCAGTGGATAAGGCGCGGACTCTCAATCTGAGGGTACCGGGTTCGAATCCAGCCGTGTACCTATGAGTTGTTTTTCAATTCAAGTACATTATCCGATTGCTTAACGGTGAAGGAAAACATCGTGAGGAAACCTGCATGTCTTGAACAGGCATGTGAAGTCCGCCGATCCGCACTGGGCCCGCGTGGTGGACTATGGCCCATACACTCTCTGTAGGAGAGTAGGCCTGAGCCCCTCCAGTGGGAACATATATAGGCTGTTGATGATGATATGTTTCAATATTAACTCGTTCCAAGTAATATCTCTTTAGATGGGACTGCATTTGTCGCGGATTTTTTTTGGCAGAAAAAAACTGCATGATTATTTTCATTGGGTTTCGTTAACATAGTCAACAAAAGTATCTAACAAAACCAACTCATCACTCAAAGTGTCCAGGGATCGATAGGGGGTTCGATTGTTCTTAGAATGTACTTATTTAGATTTCATTAATTTGACGGTTTTAATTTGTGTTATTATTTAAAGCACCATGCCTTATGATAATAAAGAATTATTATAATGTTTTACATTATTCGATAAATTTAACGAGGTGAACGAACTTTACGGTAGCTAAGAGAATTCACAAATCAGTTTAGTTATAGACACGTCTGATGCTATTAGAGTATTTAATTCAGATTTAGTAGAAGTAACTATAGAAAATCACTTATCTTCGGATTCTTTATTACAACCATGTATGGGATTAAAAAGCTATTTGCTTCATAGACAAGATTTCGTGATGCAACAAAGTAGTTTTTCAAACTGCGCAATCAGATGACACGGCAGCTAGCCATAACAAACATTAATATTTGTCTTGTTATAATATTTGTATTGGCACTACTGGCATCGTTCAAACAGCCATTTGACCTACAGCTGAGTCAGATATAATAGTGGATGAATTGACATTAAACTAACATAAGCTGAGATTGGTACTGACCTTGCGTAGGCGCATCTAAACCCAAACAAACCGGTGCGTGTTTTTCTTAGAAATAGGGTCATCACCTTACAGACGAAGCTTCTGACAATTCATTTGTTTCAATTCGACACCCGTCAATAGTAATTTTATATATATATATGTTTTTTCTTGCACAAATATGTAGTTTGAAGAAAACAAACTCGTTTCCTTTATTTTGAATGCAATCTTCATTACTCATCTGCTATGAAGCGACATAAACAAGATTTTCAAACAGTAACGAACAGTAAAACATAAATTGAGGTCAGATTGAAGCTGTCAAGATTTTACAAAAACAGGAAAAATATATGTAGATGGCATACATATCTCTAACACAATGGTATACAAAGCAACTGGAGTGTGCTAGGTTGAAGCGATCGTCCTTTGTTCTTATACCAACGGGCCCTTGGCTCGGGCAGTTTGACCTATTACTCAGATATTTTCACCTAACTTCAGACTAAACATAGCATTCATGCGTCTACAAAGACTTGTCCCATTATTATCTACCACTAGTACAGGTCACCGACATAGCTCGACGAGTCAGTGAGCTGAAGTGGAAATGGGCAGGCCACATCGCTGGAAGAACCGATAAGCAGTGGAGAGTAAAAGATTTCGAGTGGCAACCAAGAAACGACCACCACATATGTCCAGCTGTGGACATTTTCCGTCTGGGAAATTAGTCGGACGGAGTCAGAGAGACGTTTTGACAGTTAATATTGTCATCATCATCATCATCGTATCTATCGGAGGCGCATAATTTAAATAAACAACAAAAACCTAATGCGTATGTTACTATAGGAAACGCAAAATCAAAATTGTAAGCTACAGTTACCAAACTCAAGTTTGTGGACAATTCCCAAGACGTTATAAATTACCATGACCATATTCCGGAGACATAGGACTAACATTGCTCAAGCGAGCAAACACTGTAGGCGGGCGCAGTTTTGACGGTCACCGCGATAAAGGCCGTATGCTAATAGGACTTGACTCTTGTGTGGACAGGGCCCACACTAGATATAATGCTCGCTCACACACTTTTACTTTTAATCCAAGCTAATGCCTCACCTAGTTAATTTGTATGCAGTCAATGCTTTCATCTTGTTTGTTTGCATACCTTTTATTGCATACAAATGGAAAGTTGATAATAATGAGTAAATGCATACAATAGGGAGGGAAGGTATACTTAGAGAGATAATGAACTATAGAATCTATTCAAATACGAGTATCCATCGATGTGTATTTAGGTGATTCCATTTTCAAAATTACTAACATTATTTTTCTCTATTAGAATTATTACTTTGTAGTTACTTTTGTTCTTTTAATTACTTTGCTGGTTCAGCGACCCAAAATGAGTCGTGGTCTCTGATTTATTTTATTTTAATTAGGTACCATGTAAAAAATTTATTAACCTTAATACAAATTCACAACGAATGTTTATTTTTTCTAACAATTATTTTGTATTTTTGTTTCAGGTAAGTTTCGAGCGTGGTCTACTTCTTACTGAAATCGACTTTGTGGTTTTTTTGGTATGAAAAAATAGCATAATGAAATTCAATTGCTTATACATCCCGAGGCAAACATCTGTTCCGCTCTGAAGTTGCCATTCGTCACGCCGATCGATACATACATGTTCTCTAGTTTTCGTAATTTCACATGGACACCATATCTAGTGGCAGTCCACTGCTGGGCATAGGCTTCTCTTAAAGAACACCACTGAACTCATTCATTTGCTATCTTTATCCATTCTCTTCGGACTACATTGGGTCAAATAATATTAGTCGTATACGTACAATGTACACTCGATTAAAAAATATGTCTCCACTTTTGAACCATGTCACATTAACCTTTAATTGATATTTCCCGCAACACACTACGTTGGAACAAGCAAGAGTGAATGTGACATGGGTCAAAAGTGGATACATATGTTCACAACGGAATTTTTTACTGGAATGTGCATACATATTGCAGTGAAAGGGACGTTAATTAATCATTCTAAAGATTAGAAAGCTACTAGATATTCGTTATAAAAAAAGTATATTTTTAATTAATTATAACGTAATTTTTGCCTTGTCAGCTCTTTAAATTGGTTTAACTTCTAAACCATCCTTTGAAAAAAAGAACAAAAGGTCGATGACGGAATGTGACAGGATTTTTAAATATAAATTAATCACACTGAATTAAACGCACGCGTTTCAAAATAAATTAGATAACATAAACATAATATATTGACTACAAAAAATTTGAAAGAGCTGGCTGTCCAAAAATACCTTTTCTGTTTTCTTTATCTTAAAGGCAACTTTTTAAAACGTCTCGCCCCTGGCTTTAACACCTAGCCATTAAGGGTGTACCCCAACGATCGCTTACTCCCAGATGCAAAACCCTGTTTTTATTTCAAAATGAGTTCAAAAGACATACCTACTTGTGTGTTTTCAGACATAATTTATCAAAGTCATGTTTTTTATGACTGACGCTGTTCTTATTGTGATTTTAAATTGGTAAATTCCTATTTATACATGTTTAAAATGTAATCAGTGCCTTATTTCCTTCTTACTTTAAGTATTGCCATACTTAGCCCGAAACGTATGTTTTTCGACTGATGCTGATGGTCACTGCTATACATTATAGCAATTTTCAGGGTTCCAAACCCTATAACTAAGACTCCTTTGTCACAGGGCTGTATTTCTTTAAACCGTAATAAGTAGACCCCCCATACATAAAACGTGTTTTTTTCAGACTTGACCTTGTACGGAGGAATGGAACTCAACGTGTTAGGTTGACGAATGGTGTCTTGCCATACCTCTTTCGGGATTGCTTAAATTATTATTACTGCAATTTGGTTCGCAAGCTTAAGTTCTCATTTACTTCGGACTTTTAACGCAAGCTCTTTTTGAATCGTAATAAAATAATATCAAGGGTGCCTCATCTCCGAGTCTATTTTTAACCTTTTTTATAGAGGAAGTGGGGAACAAGGTTAGTTTTTAGTCGTGGACTACCTGCTGTCTGCCCACGGGAATAGCACCTGCTTTACAAACAATATAGACAAAACACCGGCCCTTCGAGAACTATTGGACTGGCAAGTGGACAGCAAGTCGTTATTATTAGTGCCATGTCATGCTTTAGTAAGAAATATTTAAGTATAGGTGTCCATGGTAAGGGTAAGTTCACTGCAAACACGATTGACAACATTATTTATCACTAGCGTTTTATCCCGCGACTTCTTTCGCGTGAACTTCAAAATTTATCCCACGGGTACTACTCGATTGATCGGGATAAAAAGAGGCCTAGGTCTTTTTCCGGCCCTTCAACTATCAAAATCACATTTATATAATATTATTATGGAATCATTTCATGCATTATCATCTGTCCACTGTTGAACATCATCGTCCATCCTTATGTCCGGTGATCTAAGGGAGATGCACATGTAATTGATGATGAGTGATGAATGACACACAAAATAATTAAAACATCGAAACTGTGTATCGAAATGACCAACGACTGGCTGACCGGCTGTCAGAAACAAGAAAAAAGACCGAAAGAAAACCGTTTAAAATTTTGGATTCATACAAATTGTACCAAATCCGAAAGTAATTCGAAACAAAAACGAAACAAAGTTCGTGGTATGGGCCAAAAGTCTAAAGTTTCATCACATCTTGTCATTAGATGATCTTCTTATATAATGGCAAACAAACAACAGAATTATGATACAAACCAACAGCCACAGAATATATACAACAAAGTTGTATTATGATGATAATACAAAATATGATAAAACTACTTATAAAGGCGCAGATCCGGGATACAGGGCGTCTATTTGCGTTCGTCCTCATTCACATTTCCCGGTTAGTGACATCGACGGTGAAATTAAAAATAAAATAAAAAAACACGCAGTGGACGCGGAGACTGATATAAAATTCTATTTCCGTATGCCCCCCGCTTTCATAATGTAGCAGTTATATCACTGACACTACTTTACGATGCTAAACAACATTTTAGCGATGTTTTTTGTGGGGCTATGAATTTATTTGAATGTCTTTGATATGCCAACTAACTGTACACACTTGAAAACAACAACATATTTTTGAAAAATAATTCTTTTTAGAATGTAATTACCCTAACCCTTCCCGTGAATGACGTAAGAGCTACTATCGGGAATTTCCAGACGAACGGCAATGGGAGTTATTGTGACATGCCGAGTGTTGTGATCGTGGCAAATCACCCGTATCGACAGACCGTTCACTGCAGTAAACTATGATGGTAGACAGCTTACTCTTCGGGACGGTGAGGGCAGTGGAATGTCAGAGGAGCTATAGAAATCATGGCAGCAAGATTACATCTCTTCGCTTCCCTAGAATGATCAAACAGATCCAGCCGCATCCATGGCCTACACGCTTTGATTTACAATCCGAAGGGCCCTGGTTTGATTTTTGAATGGGAGTACCTATAGATACTTGGTTAGGATGATGGTAGGGCATTTTCTTTGTCCGCCTGGCTAGCTACCACCATGCTACTTAAGTCTGCTGCCAAGCAGCAGTGTTAAAAGCAATTTTGTGTTTGCAGTATGAAAGGTAGCAGAGCCGGCGCCTGTGCATCTACCATGAGTTTACGCAGTCGATAACGCGTATCGTTAACTATCGCTCTGTCCTTGTCACGCGCATCTCGACTGAGCAGCATTTCCGATAGTATTCGATATGCGTTATTGACTACGTAAACTCATGGTAGATGCACAGATTAGGTCTACGCTTCTGGGTTTGCACGCTTACTATCTTTATCGTCACTACTATCAGGTTATATGAAGGGAAAATGCATACCCGTCACACATTCATAAGAATTACGACACCTTTGGCAACTATGGGACGTTCTGTAAACCCGTAAACACACAGATACTCATCAAATCTAGATCTTCGTGAGGCTTTTTACTAGGGTAATGTGTACATAAATGTACCTGTAGAGTATTTGCGGTTGATGGCGCCTCCCTGTCGCACAGTCGGGGTCAAGGGTCAATAGGGTAAGCGGTTTGCTGCGGTGTGGTGCGTGCGCTGGGCTATCATTGCGCTGTAAGCGACACTAGAACGCATCAATCGATACCGCATCCAACCAATTTTTACCTTACTACGACAAAAGCAATTAAGATTTTAACAGGTTATACAATCTGTTTCCCCCATAGTCCGTATACCACTCACGATATTTTGACAAATGAAGTCACCCAAAATAGTGTAACTTCTTGAACTTATGATAAAACACGGGAAAGTCGATAAGAAAGAATAGGTCATTGACTATAGCTAGCTCCATCGGGTACTATAATGAAGCTCTAATGTCAGAACCTGACCTTTCTCCACTTTATCGGAAAAGCTGCCCGAAACCCATAAATCATGCTCTACGTACTCTAACACAGCTGAATAATATTACAAGTAAGTGAAAGTGTATCGACAAAACTAGCTCTAAATATATTAACATAAATTCTCATTTTATATGACGGAATATAAGTAGATATTTTTATTTGGTTAAAAACTTGTTTTTATGGTTCATTGCTTGAAATAATAAAAGCTATTTGGTTTGTTTTCTACTCATAAGCTGCATTAGTCCACTGCTGGTGACGTGCCTTTCTTGACATAATGAGCTCCTTTCCATCAGGAGATTAGCGATCGATTAATCGAAATCTTGCTTTAATTTTCATTTACAAAGGTTTTACAAAACGTGACACGTGACATTGCTGAAGGTTAGAAACTAAAAGTTACAGCACTCAAATTTCTTCAGTAGGTAGAATAAATAAAATAAACAAAAAATATTTTATTTTATTATACTTATTTATGATTTTTGAATAAGGGGATAAAATTAGGGACAAAATATAATAATAATAAATAAATAAAATTAAAATTTCGTGTCACGGTGTTTGTGGTCGCAATCCTGCGTAACGGCTGGGCCAATCTTTATGTGTTGTTGTTTTTGTGTATATTTAATAGGTATGAAAATTCTGCACCCGATTACCCCATTATTTTCTTACGCATATTTTAATCGCGATTTTAGAATTATGTTCCAAATAATTATTCGTTGGCGTGAAGTCATTGACGGAAAGTCTTGCGTCAGTTTGACATTTGTTATGTAGTAGTTCCCGTGCGATTAATCCTAAAGGCAACGCGGGCGAAGCCGCGGGCGGATGCTAGTACTAAATACATCAACAGCTTTTACTTCCGAAAATGAACATCATCATCTTATGTCATGTCATCAATGTATTCTGTAAAGACCACACAATATTAAAATTTTATCCAATGGGGAAGATGCATGGAAGAATATTTTTGTCTAAATCGATAGTCCATGTAAAAAGGTAAATACCTCAACCATTTTTTTCCCGATAACACTAATACTTTTTTTACTACAACCCGTCGAAAAGTAATTCTAGTCGCGCGGTGCTAAAACGCTCCATATAAATCTGGTGAACTTTGGGACGTCACACGTGTTTTAGAGCGTTAAAATGTATGGAGCTTGTTTGATATTTTGAGTTATCTCGTAAAATGTCTCGTTTATGTGTTATATACCCCTATAATAAAGTTTTCAAAATGCAATGAGAAAACTAAATCTAATAAGCATTTTACTATTCGAGGAACTAAATTTTTGAGACATTTAGTCCTTGCGAAATCCAAATAAAAAAGCAAAATTTTTACGTGTGTTTATTTTGGTGGGATTTATTTTAATGTCCGTTAAGCTATAAAATACAATTCAACCCAATCTAATTTGGTTGCATCTTCCCTATTCAATAATTTGATGTAGGCCTACTTAACTTTAACTATTTCCTTTTACTTTCTTTAAATGATAATTTGGTATGAAAATAATGTTTATTCAAATCGCAACTAAAGGTTATCACATTAGTGCATTAATTACTGTGATATGTCACTGGTCGACTGAACAGATGCGAATGTGACACTTTAACCTTGTACTTTATCTCAAAGATAACCGCAAATTCTTAGCGTGTCAGTGTACAAAGTGCACATGGCACTATAAATGTATTTAATAATTAAAGCTTACTGTTTGTTCGCCAATCATTTTCCATAAAAGCGTTCCTTTATGATCAAGTCCTCTATCAGAAAATATGAGAGATTAGCTTTTGCCCGCGGCTTTGCTTTACTACTACTTGCTCGAATGGGATAAAAAGTAGCTGATGACTTTTTCCGACCCGTCAACTGTCCCTGTACAAAAAATCTAGTCATTCTGACCCTCCGTTAGGACGGGAAGGAAGGGAAAAAATTCACTTTCGCGTTTATAATAGTATGGATGTCTACGGAACCACATTGTGTAATGCTCCAGCTAGGACGACTTTACTAATAAAATTTTATAGATATTCCTTGTTTACTCAATACCGTCTATTTTTTAATCTATAAGGCTATGGTAAAAAGTGTAACTGCTGGGTATGCCAATCTGACAGACGTTTGTAAGATTTGTAAGGCATTTGTGGGATTTGCAAAATATATTTTGATAAATATTTACTCAATTCTTTTTGTAACGTATATTTTTACCAATCTTTTTAATTGTTTTTGTTTGATTTTGTTTGTTTGTTTTAATTTTATAATGTCTAAGCGTACGCCTAGAAGTGTTAGTGAAAATTCATTATTGACACGAATAATTTTTCTAAATATTTCTAAATCATTGTTTACAGACAGTGTTTTCTTACATTCAGTTTTATGTTTATCTACCTGTAAATATAGTCATCAGGAATTACTTGAAATAATTTAAAATTTGCAGAAAAAACGCAAACAAGATATAACCTTCTTAAAGCCAGCTTTTAGATATGCCTTGTCTGATCGGAAGTTTATTGAAAATGGATGGACTGTACTACCAGAGAAAAAAATAGTCCGCAAAGTAATCATTCCAATATGTTTTTCTTATAAACGGTTTCTTCAAATTTTACGTATGTTCTGTATTCCACAAGGTATTTGTGTATCGCATGCACTTCCCGCATCCTGAGTTTGATTGGTTCAAACGAAATAAGGACAAAGGGATAATGTACTACAATTCCGGTGAAAAATTAGCGGACTTTGATGACAATGGGCGAGGTCGTTGGTACTATAGGAACGGTAGACTTGCTCTCGACTATCATCTAGCAGAAGGTAACAAAAATACTAGAAATATTAACTACATAGTCACGTTCGTAGAAGCAAAGGAATTACCAACCGTCATATAGCAGAAAGTTACAAAAATTTTAAAAAAACATTCTATAGCTATAGTCACGCTGTAGAAGCAAAGGCATTGCCAAGCGTCATTTAGTAGAAGGTAACAAAAATATTAGAAACATTATATAGCTATAGTCTCGCTTTAAATACGTTATTGGATACTTTCAGGTCCACGCAGATGAAATCGCGGGCAAAAGCTAGCATTTAATAATTCAGAATAACAATAGAGCACTGTTTTGTCTTGGATAGGCGATCTTACATGACGTACGACTTAATGTCTTACAGAACTGGGCGCTGACCAAAGGTTTGTGGTGTACAGTAACGGTGATGCTGACAAACGAGGGCGGACTTGCCCTGTGACAGTACTGGCTTCCTTCGATTACCTTGGGAATGGAGTTGTTTACGATCACACGGGAAAAATACGGTGAATAATCATATTATTATCATCTCAATACTAATATAATGTATGTGTGATGTCAAATCAAGTACGTGTAAGCGTAATTCCATACATTATAGTTTAGATTTAATAGAGACCATAGATACAAATCTTGAATAGTAATATTGTTAATATTCTTTTGTAGATTAAAATACAATCAATCTGAAGGTGTTGTATTAGATCGTGAAATAGGCCCGGTGGCACGGTGGAAATGGCATTCGTTGAATGATCCTCCACAACTACTACAAGTCATGATTAACACAGCATTAGATCCTAAAGACAACGGTATATTAAAGCTTGGAGGTGCTAAAAGAAGCAAAGGAAAGCCCAGCGCTGAATCCAGATCCAACACTGATGAGGAAATGTTGAAAATAGAATTGGATAGACTTGAAAAAGAGAAATGCGAACATATGAGTTATAAGTTCGAACCTTACCAAATCAAAATGAAAGCAATGAAGATAAACGATCAATTTTCTTTGAGAATCTTGGATCAATCGTCCATATATTTGTACTTTAGAGATGGTACGACCAATCTCAAGTTAAATTTGGGTATGATGTTAGATAGTGAAGAGATTATTGATAGTTATGAGATTGATTTCGGTGATGTGATGTGTAATTTAGAGCAATTGCCGCCTCGTTCTCACAGTATAGCTGCTATACAGCGTGATATTAAATTTGCTCAAAAGCTAGAAGCAGAGCGAGTCAAACGTGAGAAAATAATCAAACAGCCTGTACCGTGTCTTAGTAATGAAATCATTGTTTCTAATTCTGTATCCAGCTTTACTCTACCTAGTAGAACTGTGATTTCTAGTTCTAAAACTCTTACAACAAGAACTGCATGCTCTCGACGTTCTTCTAGCAAGACATTACATCAATAATCTTACTTGATCTTACTTGATTCTTGTTACGAGAAATATTTGTTCCATGTTATGGGTTTTAATTTGAATCATTTTGATGACCAAGATTTTATGGAAATCTTAGCTTGATAAATATCTTTATGCGTCTGTTATCTAACTGAATCATTTATTTGTCAAAAATAAGTAGTTCGTAGATGTATTTATCGCTGAGACTGTAGTAGCTACACTAAAGATTTGTTCCACGTTGAAACGTTTTTGTTTTAGATGTTAGGAAAGTTTTCAAATGTACATTCTTTATATCCTTTTTTTTAAAACTTAATAAATCATACCTAATTTATTCGCGGTGTGTTATTTACAGTATCCACCAAGTTCATTGATCAATCTATTGTTAGTCATTAAAAGTCATACTTATAATATAACTGTCTATCTGTTTTTTCTTCTTTTTACGGCTGAGCTGATGCAGACGGGCACGTAGTGTAGATATGGAGAAATATTCCCGCGAGACAATTCCTTGAAAAAAGTCAAGAAAGTCAAAGGCTTGAGTGAAAGCTTGTCCCGATTCCCTTGAAAGCAGGATTACATCATACCTCTAGAAATACAAGTGCTGGTATTTGAACGCGCAACAACCTACCTTCACAAAAGACTAATTGCTGATCCATCATTTGGTGAAACTCACTGCTGTATATACTTACATACTTTCCACTCCTATTGTTTGTGTTTATTGACTTACCTATTTTTACTTTTTTATTGACTTTACCGATTTAACAAATAAACATTTTCAACGCATTGGAAATAGTGATTCAACTGGATATTGAAGAGTTAGCACAAATCTAGTCCTAGAAAGAAATGGGATCCAGTAATAGGAACCAAATTCTCTTAAAATTTCTTTTAAGTCTGAATCAAATAAATCTTAGCGGTCGAACAAACTTACGAGACAACCCCTACGCTAAAGCTATTATTACACTAAAGCTTTTATACAAATGAAATGGTTCAATTACGATTTCCCAAGACAATTAACAGCTCTCGACAGCCAAATACGGACTGTTAATTGTTAAATCCTTGAAACTGTGGCGTGAGAAGTAATCACCGTTGAAACTAACGGTAACTGCCTCAATTAAACTAACAGCTCACAAGTAAATTGCGCGGACTAGAGATATGAACAATTTATGTTTCTTTTTTATTAATTTTTTGCACTGTATCTTTCCGACACCTTCAATGTGACTATCCTGAGCGAGCGCGACATCCTAGCGACCTAAGCATGGAAGAGGTAGCGGCGGATATGCAGAATCAGGGATGCGGATATACTTCTGTCCCGTTTCAGATTTCAGATCTCCATGATCAAACACAAACCTGTGTACTTGCCGTACCAAAATTATTAAAACCGAAAGTGTGTTGATTGGCTCTTGTATAAGAATAGTTTCTATTGGTCGAACAGTGGCATAGGTTATTTTTCATCTGGTAAGGTGTTCTCGTGGGATAATTCAACGCAGTCGAAGTCGCGGGCAAAATCAACGAGAATTTAAAAATAATGAGTTTAATGAATGAAGAATGAAGACACTATTTGGGTTGTTGAATACGTGATTTATATTACTTATAAACAATTTGAAGGCCACAATATTTATTTATTTATGTTTATTTATTTGAGGAAGATCAAGCTGTTTACGTACAGAGTATAATGCAATCCATGATAGCCAATAAAAGATAGCTACAAACTAAAACTAAGAATTACATACCGTATAGAATTAAGATCGTTGTAGAATAACAGTATAGGTAAGATGAAATACATAGCGTAATAATTTCATTTAATACAGAAACAGTGCACTATGGCAGGGACAAAAGATCCAAAAATTTCGGCAGCGATTTATGAAAATGATTATCGTAATGGAAACAGTTATTTGTATTCAGAACACCATATTATTAGGGATAAGTAAACCAAGCATCATATAAGTTCGAATCTCTTTAGCATAGCAAAGCATACAGCATAACTACGAGTACGAACGAGTAGACGAATAGAACAAATCTGAATACAAGAAATTCAATAATACGTGAATATGAATATCATATTGTATCCGATCGTGGTCAGTACGTGAGACAGATAACGGTTTCCGAGACCATAGCAGTAGGTGCGGTGAAACTTTGCATTTTGGGGCAGTGTGGAGTGGATCGTACGAGTATATCGAGTCGTGGCCGTTGACGTCAACATTTCATACAAAACTAATTGGTAACACTTAGTAACGTTTGCTGCAACATCTTATTGTGTTGTTTTGGAGAAATATCTCACAACATTATGAAGTCGAAAGTAACTGTCTGTATTGTGTGTCTGTCGGTTTATTGTATTTTCAGGTACAAACGATGATTTTGTAGCGCGATGCCTACTATTGCGGTTAGTTAACTTTCCAATAATTTCAAGCAATCGGTAGCACCATGCCTACTTTATGTAACCTTCATACATAACATCGCACTATGCCTACTTTTTTACTTTTATCGTAGTTATATCGCACTTTAGAAGAACTGCTTTTAATGGAATTTACCACGTACGTATTCTTCGGAAAGGAGAAGGGAGGTACTAAGTCTCCTTTTCATTACGATAAATGGTTCGGATGATTTTTGACTTTGCGGCCAAAAATCTTGTCAATTTTTACTTATGTTCGGATAGTGAGTTTATTGCAAATTAACTGCATACTGACTGTAAATTTGCAATGCATCTGAATAGATTAGATCCTTTGTCTCGTGCATTTGCCGGCAACATCGTCTGCTTAGGTTTCGAAAATATATATTAACACATTAATAAAATAATTACCCTGTGCCAAATTCCATTCAATTCCAGTTAGGCGCACCGCACGCAGGAACTCTGTTTCCCATAATACAGATTCACTCTAGTTTAAGAAACAGACGTTTGCTCAGTTTATTTGCTGCCTTAGTAATAAATAAATAGAATAGTTTTATATTTCTATATATTAAAAATGCTTAAAAATAAACATTTTGATTATTTTTTATTTTTATTCAAATCAGTACAGACGCTTATGAGCGACTTAGTCACGGACATCCATTAGGACATTTAGGGCAAAGGCCAGTGTTTAGTGACTTCAACCCAGAGACATTTGTTTTATAGCCTAGTTCTTACGGCGAAAGATAACGAAGTGAGAACACCTGCATACTTCTAAAGGCAAAATCGGGCAAATTACTCACCTCACTTTGAACTTGACCCCAGAAGGACTAAGAATGGTTTCGTTTACGTCACTCGATGTTATAATTGAATTTGAAAATTAAGGTAGCTTCTTTCTACTAATTTACTACTTAATGCTAATTTTTTCTCCTTTTTTGTGTGTTTTGTTGTTATTTTAATTTCTTCTTCTACTCAAATGTTTGAGTTTGGATGTTTGTACTGACTTTGAGGGTCTAAGAGCCACTTAAAGATAATTAAAGAAAATTTAAGATTGCATAAAACATTCTTACAAGACAGCCAGGTCACCTTTACATGTTTTGCATGGAACCGGTCGGTCCATAAACCTAAAGAGCCCAACAGGGATTGATGCAAAAACTCGTCCTACCGCTTTCTGGGGCCTGATCGCATACTTTGAATCACAAGCAATTTCTCCGCAAGAATTTTACGTACATCGTATAAAAGGTTAATTAATTTAAAAGCTATTTGTTATTACTCTCTTCTTTGATCTGGAATTCAAAACATAAGAAAGGACTAAATTGTAAAAGAATTTGATTTGAAAGCCAAAATAATAAAAAATGGTATGAACCATGTGATTCAAGATTTTAAACACCCCACCCCTTAGCTTTCCGTTTAAGACAATAGGGTAGATGACAACAAATCGTATTGGGGTTAAATTGTATTCTAAACTGTAAAAATTTTATGATAGTCATAAAAATTTATATATTTATATATTTAATTTTTTACTGGATTTTTACAGCATGTAAAGCCCGCAAAAATTTCAAAAAAAAAAACAACTTTACTCGAATAAATTTTTTTTTATTAGATTTTGTTTTTTCATTACACTGTGAAGTTTTTTTTAGTAAGGACGTGATCACATAAAACCATTATTTTACGAGATAACTCAAATATTGTTACAAGTTTCATACATTTTCAACTTCAATGCAAATCAGTTACGTCACGCTTTTGTACCGATTTGTATGGAGCGTTTTTGCACCGCGAGACTAGAATCATTTTTAGAAAAACTATTAGTCGTATCGAAAAATATTTGACAAGGCTATTTATCTTTTCACACGGTCTCTTGAATGAGAGCATAATATTTTTAGTCATCATCATCAGGAGACAGGAAGGAAAATAAGGCGCTTGTTGTTCCTGAAATTGTTACTAATTTGACTTTGACATAATAATAATAAATAAAGCTGAGTGAGGCTACGCATGCAATATACACCACATGTTAAACCACAAACACTTTAATAATCCAGAAACCATGTTCGTCGCCTGTTTTTATCGCAACGTCGACCATATGGCGAACTGTGACGTAACACACCTCGGCACTAATGACTAACCCGCCAGACCTCTGCGGTTCAGATTACAGCCGTCATCTCGACTCGGTCCAAACAATTCTGTCATAAACATGTCTTAAAAGGATATACCACTTTGATATGACTTTATGTGTCCGCAATGGGTTCTAATGACCTCTTGCTGTATTCAGCGCCAGTCACAGAAATCGACAGCTATGTAACAATTTCGATTATCAAATATCGAGCCGCGTAATGCATGGGTAGTTGGACAATTGGACATACAATTCGATCAAGGTATTATAAATTATATTTTATACCATGACTGTAATTTTTGAAAAACGTAGCTTTTTTTCTTTGGGTTTTACAGGAATCAAAGGTGTGAAAAATTTAAAATTTCAAGTTATTCATTTATCTTTTAACATGGTCTTTGAACTAGAGCATTTTGGCAACACTCGTAACTTGATGTGATGGCCAAGTTAATATTATAGCGAAAAAAGCAGCCAAGTGCGTGTCGGTCCAACGCGCAGTGACGCTCAAAGCGAAACTATAAGGGTTGTACTATTGTCTTTGAGGTAAACCGTCCACCAAAGCGCATAACTACAAAAAAGTTATTCACCTTCAATTGTAAACAATTTATCAGTATCTGTTCATGTGATTCGAAAGTATGTCGCCTATCAATTCGACGTGTGTTACATGCCCAGGTTCACAGCTCAGGGTACATGACCATATGTGGCGGGCGACACGGCCATATGACGATCATCGCACTTAATAAGAAAACTATGCCAAAAACAATCTTATTAACATTGTATTTAGAGATAACGTTGTAGATCTGAAGACTGTTAAAGTAGCAAACCATATGAATATTATATTAATATAAACCACTGAATATTTTAATCGACGCCCGTCTCACGCTACCCCAGCTGATTGTCAATGTTCGACAGTGAGTCTGTATAATGAGGTATAAGATTTGTTTGTTTGGTATCGAAGTACTATCTCCATGATAGAAACTTAATTCTAAAAATTTATTTATTTACCGGCCGCTCTACAATTTGTACATTACGTCTCTACGAAATCGAAGACAAATACCCCCAAACACTGACACTGACAACTAAGGGTAAATAAGATATGAACATGATACAAATTTTAGCTTAACTATGATAAACGATTGCATATTAATGTCACATCAAGTCACCAGCCCATTTGATGCACTTGACTTCAAAAATTTCAATGAAAAAAAGATGCGTAGGTCTGTAAGATTTACATAGCTCACTGCACGTTGCTCCAGCACTAACTCCAAAAGTATTCTATTGAATGAGTATTCCTAATAGATAGTGATAAGACATTGCTCGTCATTGTCGAATCCTAAAACCATTGACAACTCGGTCTTAGTTCGTAACACCGCACTATGGATACCCACATAGCAAAGGCCATGTAATGTGGAGTGACACATTCCTCAATTGAGCGGTGGCGGCCGCGAGATCTCGAATTAGCGCCAATTTATGTCTCCTGCCGCTGACTCATGCGCCGTATTTCTGACCTGTATGTGAACGCAAGCGCAATATGAAGCTATTATCATGCATGGTGTATCCCGTAGGTACAGTCTACTCTACTGTCTATAAGAAGAGTGATCTTAGTTCTGATGATCACACAATAAAGAAGAGTGAGACTCTGACTGATAACGGCATGGGTGTCTGAGGATTCGAAGGTCTTTCTGCGAGTGTGGACAAGTGTGGCCATTCGATACCTGTACAATGTTCTTTAAAAATTACTTGATGCAAAGGAAAAACAAAGTGAGTGAGTAAATCGTAGGACGTAATCATGGTCAAGTGTTGATCTAACATGAATACAAAAATGGCAAGTGGAGATTTGTATTGATATAAAATCTTATAGACACCATGACTACATTAGGGTTTGTTTATATATTTTTAATAATTCTACCTTTAATACAGACCTGTCTAACAAGGCTTAAATTCCAAGTCCTCGAGGGCTAGACTCTAAATACACGTAATATACAAATAAAACATCAACAGGAATACAGAAATGCTCAACGAGCGAGCAAACTAAATTTAGACTCCAAAACATTTTTACTATGTTTCAAATACCTGTATACAAAGCCGATATATCTACGAATGCCTCGCGAAATACTGAAATGAATCTCGTGTTGGGGCGCCACGTATGTTCGTATCGACCTTGCCGCGAATTGAGCAGTGACGTAAATGTTCCCCGCCTTCCCGACCATCCAGAGTACCGGGAAGCGATATTACTCACTCTATTAATGCTACCCGCAATACTTGAACATGACCTTTTTAGATGTACACTCGATTACAAAAATATGTATCCACTTAAGAACCATGTCACATTCACTGTTGCTTATTCCCATGTAGTGTGTTGAAGGAAATGTCAGTTAAAGGTGAATGTGACATGGTTCAAAAGTGGATACATATTTTTGTACTCGAGTGTACATTAAGGTCGAATAGATGGAGTGCCACTGCGAAGTGCCGGAGGATTTTCGGTTTTTGTCCTGGACGGTAATGTCCAGAAATTAGTCAGCCGCAGTCCACTACTGGACATATTACTCTACTAAAGTGGGCCACTGAACTTTGTCCTTTACTCTCCTCATCATTCATTACTCTCAGGTCATTACCTCCGACTACCAAAATACTGTTTTGGGTGACTCTAATATTAGGTCTTGTAATCCGAAATTAAAGAAAAGCTTTTCATGACTTATTATCATTGCATTATTGTGTCATTAATCATTATACAGCGACTCTACGGCTCTGAATATGTATAATAAATACATTTCTCTTATTTGGGAATTATAACGGGAATATATTAGTTACCCATGTGAAGTAAATATGTATACTTGCAAATAAATACACAAAAATACGACAAATTTGTATTTATCTCAATCTGAGCTTGATTCTCTGGTCGAGAAAATTTTGCAAAGACAAAATCCAGCCTTACCCATTTATCAAAACTAGTGAGTCGCTTGCGGCTTTCCCCTCGTTTACATCCCGTCCCTTATTGACTCTCTAAATCTTCAAATCGATACTCGTAGAAAATGTTTCAAATTTCAAGTTTCTAGCTCAAATGGTTTGTCTATTAAAAACTTCCTCTCAGGGGTGGAATTTCGAGAAAAAAATTCTTGGTCGTGCTCTTTAACCCCACGTCATTAAAGGAATGTTCCTAATTTAAATTTTGTAGTTCCATACTTCGGCTGGCTGGTTATACTAGGGTTATACATCGGTCAGTCAGTCAGGGAGACCTTTTATTTATGTGCCTATTATACAGCTTAAGTTACAGGCAATTTTGAACAATCGAATATATGTACATACAGTTTTTTTTTTAAATAATAATCTGTATTTTTTTTTCTTTTTGCAGGATGTGGTGGACGATCACTGGTAACTTCGGCAACATCCTGCCTATCGACTGGACCAAGTCTTTCTCCAGGAAAATGCACATGCCCACATTGAACCTTAACGATAAAAAGGTAAAAATTATTGATATTCTCGAAGAAAATTTGTATATTAGAAACCGAAAGGAACCTTTAAAGAAGCACTATTATTTGTTCATATTAAAACTAAAGGTTGATATTAATTTTAGTATAGAATAAATATTAATCTAATAATAATTTGCTTGTTGATCTGTCGTTCTTTCTACACACATCAGACGAAGAACGGAAGATACATATGCCAAAAAATACAACGAAATATTAAAAAAATCGAGTTTCGAACTGTCCAAAAAACACAATCCTTACTGATCACAAACTTGTCAACGTCAAGTCTACTTATAGTATAAAATGCACTCTCTTGCTTACGTTACTTCGGAAAAGATAAGTCAAATATGATGATTGATTTGATGTCTTATTGATAACGAAATTCACGAAACGCTCTCTAACTAACTTGTTAACTTAATTCATAAAGATGATGGATGGTCATTGATGATTCAAGTTCAAAGGTATGAGAAAGCCTAAACATTAATCCTGGATTGGTCACGGTGTAACCATCCCACGCAACAAGCGATTTGCTCCGGTATTATTATGTCAGCTCGACGCTTTATTACCTAATTAATCTTATACTTAAATCCTAATAAGCGTTCGTGTTGTCCAGCGCCCGGCATCTCAGTGAAAATGCCTTGTATCTTGTTTATTTATATATCGTTTATCGCATGCAGCCTCGAAGAATCACGACACACCACAGGATTTATCGCAAAATTGCTAATTTTGGAGATTATGATAATTTATTACACTCAAAAACTTACCTAGAAACAATGTATTCAGTTGCATGTTTGTTTACTTTAATAATTAGTTGAAACTATGTAGGAATGGTTAAAATATAATCACAGTATTTTTTTTAAATGAGAGTGATATCCGGTTAGATTCGGTCGTTAAGAAATGAATTAAAAATTGATGTCATACTGAAATGAAATAAAAATATTTTATTTCATAAACTAAAGTAGTAAATTACATTTAACGCTGGAGCTTCCTGTTAGGCATAGAAATACCTGTGGTAGGAAGCCCCGCTCCTCCGCTTTATCATAACTATATCTTAAATGGTCTTAGAAATCTATCTTTATACGTATAGGAATATAAAATTACTACTACGAAAAACTGAAACCGACTACTACAAGAAACATATTAACCGTATTAAATTTATAATTTTAAAAATTTCAATATGGCTTGTCTGTTACTTACTTATGTATGTTTTCATATTCATCAAGAGCTTTCATTTAATAGCAAATACGACATTTTTATCTTCAACTTGTAGCACTTTATGTCCGCTACAAACCGCCATTTTAGATTTTGAATAACGTAATATAAACTATAATTAGGAGTTTAGGAGATATAAGCGAACAGATGAACATTTAATTTCTCACTAACACGCCTCACATTGTGATGTGTCTGAGAGCGTCGGAAGCATTTTTTCCAAACATGTTGTTGTTCTCGTGTAACACTATACTACGAGGGGCATACCGAAATGATCGGGAATATAAAACAATACATACAGGAAATAACTAAATTTATTTTTATTGCTTTTCGAAGTATTCTCCGTTGCAGTTAATGCACTTTTGCATTCGTTCGAACCAATTATTATAGCAGCAATTCCAGTCCGAAGTTGACATGGTCAAAATCGTCGATTTGTATGCTTCCACTGCTTCTTCTGGACCTTGAAACCGCTGACCACGCAATAAATCTTTGATTCTAGGGAATGTAAAGTAATCATTGGGACTCAGATCAGGGCTGTATGGAGGATGATCCATTAATTCAACGTTTTCCTGCTTCAAAAACTCGCTTGTTTTCTGAGCGGTGTGAGAGCTCGCATTATCGTGATGGAGGATTATGCGTCGTTTCGGGTTACCTCTACGGAGTTCGGATATCATCTGTGGCAAACAAACCGTTGTATACCAATCAGCGGTAACCGTTCTCCGTTCCTCTAAGGGAACTGTGACTACATGTCCTGTTTTCGCGACAAACGAAGCGACCATTTTCTTCGATACGCTGCGAGAGCGGACAACTTTTGTTGGCTTGATCTCACCTGCGAAGACCCAGACAGCCGACTGATGCTTTCTTTCTGGCTCATATGAATAGATCCATGATTCATCACCAGAGACAATGTTATAAACTGCTTTTGACTTTCCTCCGTTGAAGCGTTGCAGAGTAGACCGGCACCAATTGACACGAGCCGCCTTTTGCTCTTCGGACAAATTATGGGGCACCCAGCGGGAAACTAGCTTTCTCACTCCCAGTTCACCATGTAAAACAGTTTGTATCGCAGTCATACCTATCCCTAAAGTAGCCCGAATCTGCTCATATGTAATATGTCGGTCATCCTGTATCATTCGGCGCACAACAGCGACATTTTCTGGTGTAACCGCTGTTTTTGGCCGGCCTGTGGAAGGTACGGTGCCAAGAGAAGCACGTCCACGCCGGAATTCAGAATACCAGCGATATATTGTCGTCTGGCTAGGCGCTTCACTCTTGAATATAGATATAAGCTCAGCGAGACATTGTCCCTGAGATAATCCTCGTCGAAAGTTGTAAAAAATTATGGCACGGAAACTTTCTCTTGTAAGCTCCATTTTTTTATCGACCTATCAATTTCAAACTGATATTGTTCTTTAAAAAAAATTTTTTTTTTAATTCTGTCAATTGTATTCGATTTTCAACTAACCAGTGTTTATTCATCAAAAAGAGTTTTTAATCTAATTAAATCGAAAGTACTCGATTACCGATCTTTTCGGTATGCCCCTCGTATAGTAAAAATACTGTGAGACGGACAGACAGACAGGTCGACAAAAAGTAGCGGCAAGTGTCCGGTGACGCTTTGTTCTAGCTATCAAGTTCAACGGCCGAGACATAGTCAAAGTTTCATTTTCGAAAAGAGAATAAACGTACAGGAATTCGCATTCCTTTAGTTCGTGATGGTTCGTGAAACGAACAAATCTTAGGAAGCCATACATTTTTTTATATTATGCGTATTTATTTTTATTTTGATCATTAGGTAGCCAACGTCAACACAGTGAACATCGATATTATTCGTCATAATGAAGGGAAACATACATCAAATTTTTTTTTAATGTGAAAAACGTCTCCGTTACGAAGTAAATAAAGGACAAACAAACAAGCTCTCATTCGATTTACATTATGAGTATGGATTATTTTTGTCAGTTCGATTTTATTACGACCAGAAAGGAATGTCTCAGTGATTTTAACACTATAACTGCTTTTATTGAAACTACGAAAAAAAAATACTTACCTCTACAACTTACTCAACAAATACATACATACATATACACATGTATAAATACATACAACTAGGATGAACTATACATGTTCATCCTAGTTAACTTCACGTTTGTATTTGTTCGCAATGGAACACAAACAAACCAAGTGGTATGTGACAACGATCACAAGACATGACTAGAACCTCGCCAAGAAGCCCCAATTAATTTGCACCGACTGAGTTATCGCTATGTTAAACATACACTTTGTATGAACACTAGTCTTCTCTTGCAGGGTTCAATGACACCTGACGACGAGATCCACAGCTCGGAAGATGAGGCCGTGGCTTCAGACCTCGACATGCACGCCCTCATCCTGGGGGGTCTGCACCAGGATCACGAGTGCCCCGTCAAGACTGCTGACGAGGTAAAGGAAATTACAAAATTACTTTACTATGAAAAGCATTGCTTATTACCTTACTCTGGGCACTTCAATTTAACAGAACATTTCGTTTCAACTTTTGCCATGCGTATGCCTGAAGCAAAGATTATACCTATATACGCGGCTGAAGCTTAATTTGGGACACTTTGAAATTTGAAGAATAAATATACACTAGCTAGACCAATGCGTAACATAGTCGACCACATCATCATTTAAAGATATAACGTGTGCTATTTTGGTTGAACCTTGATTTATCACATCACGCTATAATTTATAATGATAATAGTGGGACCCACCAAAAAATATCTCGTCTATCTACGAAGTTGCGGGAAAAACTAGTGAAATAATAAAGGGCATTAAACAGTCCAAAAATGTTGATAAAGGATATGCTTGCTTACCTATACGGCAAAATAAAAAATTGGACTATTATTATTGGTATTTACTAATCTCCTCAAACTGCAAAGTTTCCTGATGTAACAGCTCATGTTTATGATTGATCAGGTGATCCAAGAGATAGACGACATGATGCAGGAGACTCCCTCCTCCGACGGCGACATGCTCGAGTACAACGAGGCCCTCGAGAAGGGCAAGGAGGTTCTCAGCTCGCCGCTCTACGAGGACAGTGAGTGACTCATTCGTCATTATCTTCATTACAAACGTTTTTCATATTGCCTGAACTGACGATACAATGCCTCAAAATCAGACTCAAATATCAATTTAAAACTGGGGTGAACAACGAATGTATGTGGAGAAATCTGAACACCGCATTGCTTTTGAGTCTACGCAGAGCAGGCGTAAGACGGCGGAATAAATATCTGGTACATATTCTTGAAAATATAATCACGTTCCTCAAATAACATTCATTTACAGTGCACATTTCAGAGCTTTATAGTGTTAATCAAAAATGTATACAACTGACACATTCAGGGATACGCACCCAACACAAATAGATGCATAACTTGATAGAACCGGTTACGCGAGATTATCTCGATTGCTGTACATAGTTTTTGCACGTGGCCATTCGGTTGTAGTTAAGTTGCATAATCGGAAGTCTACATTCAACAGCTTTTTGTCGTGATGTTTAATGAATGACGAAAACTGATGGTTTGTACACAAACGTCACGTAATACGAGTTCACCGTGAGATCGTTCTCATAACAAACAATACATTTTGTTTATTTTTATTTGCGCTTCCTGTCCTTTTCGTTCACAATTATTTCTCGAAACGAGTTATTCGGTGCTACGTAACCTCCGTAATCGAGACGTTCCACCAACAATATATCATAGATAGATACGGTATGATACTTCAGTATCATAAATTGAAGCTGCACTCGTTGCTCTTATTACGAATTCCCTATGTTAAAAGGAGACCACTTTATTTCAGCATGTACATCCGATGTAAAGTTTTTTCTCTCCTTGTGCTCTATGTGTGCATCATTGTTTATTGATGTGTGATGAACAGTTCAGACAATTGGTTGCAAACATTGAATAATGCACGATTAAATACCAACTGGACAGCAACCAATGTCCACCGCTGAACATGAGACATGTCCTCAATGGGTTTAAAATTAGTAGTCGCAGTAAGATACGTAGGTTGACGATGCTTTTCCTTTTGTATATATTTTTCTGTTTTTGTGTTATGGAAATATTTTCCGTGTACAATAAATTGTTTAAATCAAAAAATGTTTTTCAACTCCTAAAACCCCTTTGTCGCATTTTACCAAGAAAAAACGTTATAAAACCTAGACCACATGGCTAAAGAAATAGCCCACAATAGAAAGTTAAAATGCAACATTCATTATTTAATATTTAAGGTCGGTCTATTCTTCAGCTTCTATTTGTTAATATTGCGTTGCATCGTGACCCTTATTTAATTATTGTCTGTCCGTCTATTTCATCACAATCGAGAACAATTCGACTCGGAGAGCATTCACCTCTGCAGTCCGATTGATTCTTCTTCATAATGTTTGTTTGTTTTTAAACTAATGAATGGAGATGAGTTCACAATCACGCAGTCGTGAGCTTGAATTATACGACGTGTTCTCATTCGAAAATGAAATTGCTTTCATTTTTCCGGAGTAGACCGTGCCGAAAGTATTGCTCGTGTTTATTAATAGAATTTCACGAAATCAGATTGTTGGATCTACATATTTTTTGTAATTTCATTTTTAACAGTTTGGATTGTGTTCTTGAAAACATTATTGTGCAAAATGTCAAATTTCCTACCAGTTACGAAAAGTTATGGGCTCTGCATATATTTTAATCATTTTGAAGTGATCCAAAGCTGAAATTTAACTCGACTTTTCTCAAATTGTTCGATTCTGTACACAGAGAGAAGCCTTTTTGTTGTTGTTGTAAATTAATGAAATCAATCCTCTAGATCCAGCATTGTGTTTCCAGAACTCCGCCAGTTATCAATCAGCCAGTTGAACGATATTGTCCAAGAACTGGAAGTCCTCATCAGGGAGTTCTCCGAGACCCTGATTGCGGAGCTGGCGCTGCGAGACGAGCTGGAGTACGAGAAAGAGCTGAAGAACACCTTCATCTCCCTACTCCTGGCTGTCCAGAACAAACGCAGGCAGTACCATATAGAGAAGAAGAAGCGTAATGCTCCCCCTAGGTCGCCCAATCTGAACAGCAGTAGTTCTGAATCCAAAGTGAGTGCACAAGGAGTATCATGATTTTAGCAACCCTTGTATGTTCATTTGTTCTCTCTGACAGATGAGATATCATTGGAAGCACCTTCTTCTTCTCCGTGGGATATATAACGTCACATAAAATTCAACATAGCGGCTTATAGCGGGCATAATGTTATACAAAAAAGAATAAAATGTATACTTTATTCTTGTTGAGAATATCATATCTCTCCATATCTGTATATATCACTTTGCTAAATAGATTTTGTCCCGTGTATTTGACAATAATTATTATCTAAAACTTTTAATTGTTGTGTTTCAGTATCTGACCACGGTGATACCGTTCCACATGGAGCACGGCCCTCCAGATAACCAGACACTCCAGGTCCTTATCAAGAGTAAGTTCTTCATCGAAATTTTATTTTATTTTATTCGGGGAACATACATCTACATCTGCTAAAAATTTGTCAATTACAAGCTGCATATAATCATATCAAGCACATACACTTTATTGTAATATCGATTCCCTAAAACTGAAACAATTCCACAGGATTGCTTTAAACTTTTATAAATCCTTCCTTTCGGATCAATTATCTCAGCACCAGTTCGTTTAAATTATTTCTTCAGCTTCCCTGAATAACTGATTGATATACGAACGACCAGACCAAACCATTTCAGCTAGAAACTATACTTCTTGAGCGAAAGCCGATCCTTTTGATGATTTAAGGTACACTTAAATACAAAAATATGTATCCACTTTTGTACCATATCACATTCACCTTTAATTGACATTTACCTCAACACACTGCATAGATACAAGTAAGAGTAATGTGACATGGTACAAAAGTGGATACTTTTGATTTTGTACATGAGTGTACAACAAAGGAATTTTTGCTATAAAACCTCTAAGAGGAGGATGATAAAGCCGCATCACTTGAACCTAGAAATTTGAAACTTCATTTTAAGGTTTACAGAACCACTGAGGAAGAAATACCACGCGAGCCAATCCACGGACTAGTGGACTCTGTCATATTTTATATCTTCTCTTTTTCATTACAGTTCTGAAGGCGATAAACGAAGACAGCCCCACGGTCCCGACCCTGCTAACGGACTACATTCTCAAGGTCCTCTGCCCTACATAAACCATACCTGCGTCGGTAGGGTTTAGAGTAGACAATTCCTTCTTTTACGACATTCGGCACTTTATCACTCACCCGAACACTTTTATTGCAAGATTTTTATGAGCAAAACATATTAGGTAACTCAACATATATGTACATTTAGAATCCACATGGTCTATAACCTTTTTTTAAGGAGCGGCGAATATTACTCGCAAAACAGACTTGTGCAATGTTTTAGGTTATTTGTTAAAATTTAATAAAAATCGACTTTTTTATGAAACTTACTCTAAAAACTGTGCGTAATCTCTATCTATCTCAGCTGCACAGTCTTGTCGAAAAACTGAAAAAGAATTGATATTGAAACTAGGAAATCTCTAAATTATATTTTTAAAAACGTTACTTGAGGTATACATTAAACGCAACCGACACTTTGCGTCTTTTGTAAAGTTTAGATTTTGTAAGTCAGAACTTTGCCATTGTTCAGAATATTTCCTTTTTTTCAGTCAATTATTTGCTAGGTAAGCTTCGAATACGAGTTGCGCCAACTGTTAAGGATTGTTTACATTAGCTAGTAACTTGCCTATAGCAGCTTGACGACATTGCTTCATTTGACCACTAACTTGAAAAATTGAGAGTGACTATGCATGTAAAAGTAAATAGAAAAGAGATTAAACATTTATTTATGCTCGCGCCAACCTTCACTACTGACAAAGGTTATTTTATAACGGGAATACTTTCCTTAAAACATTATGGTACCGACTAGGCTATCTTTTGTTGCTCATGCAATTTGGTAAACCATAGGTAATTTTCTTTACTAGTGGTAACTAAACACCCGTTTTTTGCCAAATTGCCAATTTGAATAAGCGATATAACAAACGATGCATCCGTATAATTAAAATCATTATCTGAAAAGATACACATTTTAAAAAACTACATTAATTTACCTATATTATTTACTGTTTTATTTGCATAAACGAACTGTGATATCATATGGTAGTTTATTTTATAAATTAAAGCTTCCTTTTAGATTTTTTACATTAAATTAATATTTTTGTGTCGTTCGTGGACTTGTAAAGTTTGTCGAGTACATCGTATATTTTTTAAACAAAATTTTAAATAATTTGTCGGAATCGTTTTTTAAAAACATGAATTTATTTTAAATCTTTTATTTTTTCAAACCTGTACTCGGCTGACTAAAATACTTTTGTGATCTATTTTTTCTCTATTAAGTTAAAATCAAATTGTAAATAAGAAATGGAATTGCCATTTAAGTAAAAAATCAAAATCAAAAAAAATTAGCTCAGAGGCTTGTAAATAGTCTTCAATGTTGACTTGTATTTAGTGTGTAAGAAAGTTATATTTTATTGACGCATCTTTTTATAATTCATTCAAATTAAATGATCTTTCAAATCGTACACAACATGTTTCGTTTGAATACACTCGGTGGTTTAAAGTTAGGTTTTTTTGTGGTACTGAACTGTTCCCAAAATAATTGGAGATAATAAGTAACTTGTTCATTTCATCGCTTAAAGGAAATTCAATAACGTCTATCAGCTATACAGGACCAGTTATTTTGAATGAATTTCAAACAAACATCGAATAACTTATTTTGCTAATGTCATTTGTTTATTTTTTAGAGTTTTAGGGGAGTCATACAAACAAAATTCTTTTAAAGAGGAATATAATCTTACGTAGATAGGCAAAAAGTTATTGTATCAAGTGGAATTAATTGCAATATTCGGCCCTAAAATAATGCTATATGAAGTAAGATTGCATCAAATTCAATGTAGGCATGATCACTTTACCGAGTTCTGTATGATATAACATAATATAAAGTGGCCGGGATAATGCTAAAATTATGAAAAAATAAGAATCTCATAAATAATTTCAAACATTAATATCGACAGGACACTCGTAAGTATAATGTCGTATAATAAATTATTATCAAATAGTACGCATTGATCTATTTTATAAATGTTATATACTTACGACGAATCGCGTTAAATCATAAATAAATAAACAATTAACGTTAACATTTAATACTAGCTTAATTTTAGTTTAATTAGTTTTTACTATTACATACTAATGTTTCAGTTAAAAACAACTGCATTATTTGTGAATAACACTTGCTTTAATATTGTCTCGGCCGCTTGTAATTCCACTAAACCTTGGATTGAATTATTGTAATATTCGTAAATATAAGATAAATGTATATTGTAAGATGTATCTCTAGTCTCAACATGTTTTAGTCATAATTTGTTATAATTGTATAAAGTATAAGTCAGGATAATCAACAATTAAATTGCATGATATTTGTATAACATTGTTGTTGTGAAATCAGATATTTTAAAGCTGTTTTTACATTGTATTAATACAATCATACGAGTGAATTAAGCGTATATTTAACAGTATTTCTATTTTAGTTTATTTTTGGTACATATAATACCAAAATTATATTTAAATAATGAATTTATATATACGCTATAATGGTTTCAACATGCATTCTTGTGCGAGTACACTCGACTGATTTGATGTACTAATACAGTGTAATGGCTTGGAATAGCAAACTATGCTACTTCGCACATTTTAAATTTTATTGTAGTACACATCTGTGTATGTTTACATGGAAAATAGGATTGCATGATGATTAATGTGGACAATTTGGAATCGAATTAAGAACTAAACATAAAAGCAATCAACAATAAGAAAATAAAGTTTAAAAACTTTGTATAGACCCAATCAATAAGTTTTAGAAGAAAGCCGCAACCTAAAATGCTTTATATGCGAATACAGCGAGAACGGGAGAATTTTTTTAACAAAAATATAAAGTAGTGATACGAAATGTCTTCTAGAGCGTTATTGTAGCGCCATCTAGAGGCACACAATTGAATCTTACCTGACAGCGCTATCTATCTAAAAAGTAACATTAATAACAGAAACAAATGCAAAACAAATTATTTTAAATTAAAACTTTCGTGAGACATTATATACTAATTGTTAAAAACGTCTAATTCATGTGAACTCTTGTCTAGGTACTGACTAGGTCCAGACCTATCAGAGGTCCTTCTTGTTGTTTTTATGGTAAACTGGGTTTTACTGTTAGTTCCTCGTGGTTCCACATTATCCACATACGAGAGCGACTATGTGCGAATGAATGTCAAATTGAATGTATGTAATATATGTATTTTAGATATAGTTATCTGTAATGATGATGTGATGTGATGCACAGTACGTAGCGTAAGTGAGAGGGTCGGTGTTACAGCCATGCTTATAAACACCATGCTACCTGATTGAAATAAAAGAGCTTGAATGGAAATTGGTTTTAATTTCCCGTTGAAAACCCAACATGTTTACAACCGGACAGCGGCGCTTCAAATCGTTCTTTTTTCAAATTTCTTTGAATAGAATCATTCAAGTAACCATGCCGGACTTTTGTAGTCATTGCTGGACAGTTCATAAGAGACATGACGAATTCATATTTCTAATTCAATATAAGTCAAAAACTATGCAACCAAGAAAATAATAAAAATCTGTTTAATAATGTACAAATGAAGCCCTTTTATAAGATACCCTACTGGACTTAGTAATTCCAGTTTGAAATTACGACCACCTTTTTAAACATAAATAAAATTATTTTAGCAACTATTTTTGTGGATCACCATTTCCCATAACTATTCCAAATTTCAAGTCGATATCATTGGTAGTTGTTGATATAATTAGCTGTGACATACGGACGGACGGACGGGCAGAGACCAGAGTAAAAGGGTTCAGATGTTCGGAACCCTAATAACATCATACAGATGCCGACTCCGTATTATTTAAGTAAAAAATTATTCTCAGAAATGATAAATCTCCTCTTATTAATTAAGTAGTGATTTGATCGCTTTTCCATTAGTTAATAAAATATCATAATTAAGTAATCTAAAAACAACCATATACAATTATACATATATATCAGATAACCGATAACGGACTGATGACGATTATGATTATCATAGTGATTATCTATTGTTTAATTATAACTATGAATAGATTACGAATTATCTGCTAATAATATCACAATTATTACTTTCAATCAATAATTTAATACCAAACGAAAAACTGTCCAATTTTAGTTCTTGTGTGTGTTAGAAGAAGGATAAGGCTTATTGTTAAATTTCTAAGAAGATAATAAATGTTAACAGTTTTAGTGAAAATCTGAGTGGATATAACAACTTTACGACGATTATTCTTTCTAAAGTCCCACAGTTGTTGGATGTTTATATATGTAAAGTTTAATAAAAACCTAATATCGATGAATTTAACGACTAAAACGATGGCTTGCGAACATACAAATATACGATCAGCTCCTAACCCGAAATTTTAATACACCACTCGTTACAACTGAAAATGTGATAGACAATTTTACTTATACAATTACTAGATAAACCCGAAATGTCCAAACGGATATTCTCGTAATAACATATAATAAAATTTAAAAAAGCCTTTATTTACTTACAAAATTAATGACTGACAAATAAACAAAACGTGACTATCGACAATTTATTTTCATTTGAGTATGTCACAGTCTTTGATCACAAATATTCATTAGCTCCGTCTAATGTCGAGTCTATAACTCGTTATAAATTTTGGATGATGAAGCTGAAGAAGCTGGTGACTCTCGCGAAGGCAGACGGGAATCCGAGCTCGCAGCCAGCTGCCGCCACGAACGAGCTGATACCGACCTGGTGAAAGAAAGAAATGCTATGTACTCCTGAGCTGATTTCAAATTGATGTCATAAACAAATCATGGAATACAATCTGTTCCTAACAAATGCTGTTATTCAAATTTTTATTATTATATGAATTAACTATGTTGTTATGAGTATCAAAAGTTGATCAAAAGGGCAATCGATACCCGGTAAAAAGTTTTCTTCTGAACATACTCGTAGACCTCCCAAGTAATGCGACTAGTACGCATTTTGCCGACGTAGCTACTTTTCATCCATATCGAGGCAGTAGTTCTGAAGGGATACTTTTTAAATCCACGCGGACGAAGACGCGAGAAAAGGCTAGTACTAAATACGAGTATATGTGTTACGTTTCACTGGCAAGAATTCCAAAGTAAAACTTCGGTAATTGACAGTACGGGTGGTCTAGGATTGCCAACACGTTAGCGAAGAATTTAGCATCGAATTTCCTTTGTAGTGTCCTATTCATTTAGATTTTTGTGATTGCAGTTTACTGGCGAATACATTGCCTCACTTTACTAGTCTCTAAGAATTTAAATCTCAATGCTCTCAAATCTCTCTCTGACCTCGGAACCGATCAAATCACCCTTCAAAGGGTCTGTACATTGCCTCCTCATCCAGACACATTCATCCGTAAGACTTCAGTATTTCTATACTCACAAGTATATTCTGTCCGTTCTGGTTAACAATGAGAGGACCGCCGGAGTCTCCGCCGCAGATGCCGACGCCTCCAGCGCCGCTGGTGCAGATGTTGCTGTCCTGCGCCCACCAACCGAACACCGCCTGGCACGCGGGCACCGTGATCACCTGCAGGTTCACCTGACTCACCTGGGTCGCCGTGGTGACACCGGCTTGCGCTGCAACAACAATTTTTTAAATAAATTGTGAGGAATCAGAAAATGAAACGTTTGAGGACAAAGGTGGAATACTAGATAAGCTACAAGCCACGACGAGACGAACTTTGTGGATTAGCTAATTATTTTACTAAAGAAAGACACTCTGAATCCAAACAGTATGCTAAGTTCGGCAGCGCTTCGGGAATGTTTGCCGAGGCACATGTAGACTGCTTCTACAGCACGATGCGCAAGAGTGCGTCCTCCAGCGCGCGCAGGGTGCGGGGCGGACGCAGCAGTCTGCTCGCTGTCGTCGAAACGCACCGACGGACCGAGGCTGCGACACTGGCTGTCATTACATGCACCAGTTCCCAGTATCATGTCTGACGTTATATTTAATTACTAACATAGCACTAAGTTTACTAACACTATGGATGTATGTCTGACTTATATAAATAATAATAAGTAACCTTGCAATTGCATCGCTCAATTAATTCTGTTAATACTTTTTTCATTATGAAAAACTTTCGTCGGAAAAGAAAAGTCGGAATAATCAATATTATTACTGTTATAAATAAATGAAAAAGTGTATATCAGACTAACTTATAGACGGGATTTTTTGAATATAGATAGTATGGGTCGGTGAGTTGTAAGAGAAAGGAGGAACTTACCATCGCTGGTCCTGCCATACCCAGCAGCTACCGACCACATTCCAGCGAAATTCTGACTCAACTGAGTGCCCGTAGGCAGAGCGATGGGTTGGATGGCCTCTGAAATGAAAATTATATTTCATGTAACTAATTATATATGTATAAACAATTAGGATAAGGATCCTCAGTTTTCTTACACTCGTAGTTCACGAAAAAAGAGTAGATTTTTTTCTACAATAGAATTTTAGATGGCTTTTGTAAATCTCGGATAGCTTCTTAGGCATCCAGAACGGAGTGTTCTCGGTCATGGGCCGTCTAATAAGGTTATGAGCTCTAGTTTGTAGCGTTCAGACATGAGAAGTCGACAGGGAATTTCACTCTTTAGCAGTGCACATAGGTAATGAAAGCTGAAGCGTTGTGCTTTCGTTGGTAACCCTGACATTCTATTCTCCGAACAAACATAAATGTAGGAACGGTTTTAAAAACATCAAAGACTTACGGTTGAAAAACACGTTTGTTGGCAGAATAATCATTGCAACATCATTCGCCAAGGTGGAGGGCGTCCATTGTGGATGTAGAACTACGTTTGAGGTGGCGATGCGAGTGCCCCCCGTGAACAGGAACTGTGATCCAAGCACGACCACGAACTGCCAGGCCTGGTTCCTGCCGTCGAACCAGCAGTGGGCGGCGGTCACCGCCCGGTTGGCAGACAGCAGTGACGAGCCGCAAACCGACTGACCGGCGATCCCTACCAAGCTGATTACGAGGCCTCCCTGTAAGTAAATTACAAGTGATTAAACTCCCTTCGTGTCACAGTTGTTTAGTCTCGCCTTTGTTTATACACACACCGCCTATAGTCAAATAAAATCAAAGGATACCGGCTGAGTGGCTAGGTCTTACACCCGCTGGTGAAATGGAGCAGTGAGGCGCAGGACACTTCCAGTGATGAAGGTTTAATTTTATTCTCCCACATGTGTGTGGTCATGTTAAAGAAACCGTATTTTGTCGATTACATTATTTTTGCTGACGAAATTAGATTGTATTATTGAATACTCGTTTTTAGGGTTCCGTACCCAAAAACTAACCAACCGTACCCTGTTTTACTAAGCCTCCGCTATCCGTTCATGCGTGCATCTGTCAGCGGACTCACGATCCGTAATGAAATTTTCAAATGGGGGGCTCCCATATCAGAAATGTGTTTTTATGATTACAAACTTAAACTTCGTAATTGACAGCCATACATCGGATATGGAAGTTAACTGCAAAGTGAAGTTTATTTTGCTTGTGAGACGTGCGTTTTAAAGTAACAGTGCGTCATCTAGTGACGCAGAGTAAAACTGAATCGAAAATGTTTGGTATTTAGGCGCATTCGTTGGAGCATTGCATATTATTTATGATTTTTTAATATGTTTAGTTAACTTTATTCTGTACGAGACCCTCGGTGCGTGAGTCCAACTGGCACTTGGCCGTTTTTATGAATCACATAATTCGTTTGGCTGTACCGACACTGCATCTATCTCGAGTACAAAACCATCACATTTGCTATTTTCTTGCGTAATCTCATTTGTAATATATCACTTTTGTGTACGTGTCTTGTCAAAAACCAACTTATCGGACCCATACATAATACATACTTTATGTGCTGTTCACAAAAGTTGCCTTATTCATTATATAATTTTAAAATACGATGTTAGGGCTCCTGATCTCATTTAAATACATGTTTTCATTCATTCTACACTTATTCAAGGCTCTGAGAATGAATGTCTCAAACACAACAGAAGACTTACCAAGTATGGATGTGCATTGCTAGGAGCGACAGCGCCACCAACTATTCTGGTATCCTCGTTTTGTTCAGCTGCCGTCTGAGGGTCAGCTTTAGCTAATATCTCAGCTTCCGCTTCCTGGATCCTCTTGGCTTCTGGAATACCAACGTGCTCATGGTACCCCAACTTAACGTCGATCTCGGCGATCGCCGAGACAATCAGAAGACCGACCACCAAGAGACAACGCATTTTGCTTTCCACAGTCTAGCTCTGCACTCTGCACCTTCTAGTAATTTATACATTTCATTATCTAATATTGCCAGACTATCTGTACAATCTGCACTTTGATTTAATATCATTAAATGTATTTTTGTGGTAATCCGAACAAATCATGTAGATAGTTGAAAATTATGAGTTCAGTTAAAATATAATCGTGTGATCTGTCGCCGACAGAAGGTTTTATCTCTAGAAACAGATAGCCAGCGGCTCGTAGTGAGTGTTGGGCAATGTGTTATAATTTTTATCGATACTGCAAAAATCATAAAAATTGGCCAAGTGCGAGCCAGACTCGCGCACGAATGGTTCCAGATACAGAATATGGATATTTAAAATACGGAAAACCATAAATAATAATATTCACCGAACAATCCTCTAACGAATGCGCCTCGATTTTCGCAGTAGCAGTAGTAGACGAGTACGACACTAGGTGGCGCTAGGAGTATGTTACATCGCGAGTCTCAAAAAATCACGTTTGTTGTATGGGAGCCCCCTTAAATAGGTTTGTAGTATTTGTTGTTATAGTGGCAACAGAAATACATCATCTATAAACAGGCCTGGTGACAGACGGACGAACGGACAGTCAAGTCTTAGTAATAGGGTCCCGTTTTTATTTCAGGTATTAAAATCGGTAGAAGAAATTGTTTGTGGTTCTCGGCCTTGTATTTAACATACCGTTAAGACATTTTACTTCTATCCAACGAAATATCTAATGAAATCATCAAATGTATAAATAATATCGCGATAGTCAAACTTAGTCTGCGTATTAAGTACCCTGGTGTGCCACTTTCTTTCTTCTCCTCGCCTTTTGACGTCAAACGATTTGGATTTACCACACTGAATGCATTCTGCGGTCTGCGGTCAGGTCAATTGAGAGCACCCTGAGACCGCATGGTCCGACTGCTCAGTCCGATTACTCGGACCAAGCGGCAGGCAGCAGGCGACGGACAACGGGACACGTCACGGCCAGTTTAACACAATATTTTCTCGGTGATCATTTTCCACGATAAAAACACAACAAAAGAACTGATCATCACTGTTCACGCAATTACAAAATGCCGCTGTTTGCCCTGCCTGCATCGTCGGTACCGCTGACCGATTGCCCTGACCGACAATGTTGTTCATACATAATGTGGTCTGCGTTCAATTTGACCTGACCGCAGACCGCAGAACGCATCTAGTGTGGCAAATCCTTTAGAAATACGACGGCTGTAGAGGGGACAGCCTTTTTTCCCAAGCTGAACCGGAGACAACCGTCAATAATCACAGTAGACAGTAATTTGTGTAAATATTACAAGAAAACCTAAGCGAGGACTTTACCTTAACAAACCAAAACATAGTTAGGTTAACATACATAGGTTAACTGTATACTATACGTGTCTTTCCTGGAAGCCTCGGTGTGTTTATGGTTTTTTTCCAATACATTGTAGGATTTGCGATTCCCAGCGATATCTAGAACAGACTAGCTTAAATAGAAGTGTGTGATTTAATAGATATTTTCGTTGATATTATGATAATAAAGAATGGTTAGTCAGTATCTTAATCCTTGTAAATGTCTATTTGGATTACACAAGGCTTTTTGTGAGACTGCTGAACGTAAATGGATTTGATAAGGCTTTAAAAAACTTCATCGGGGTTTTTACTTGATACATGAAAAAGGAAGGAAGTTTAAATCTATTGGTTTTTTGGTTGTTTTAATAATAAAAAATTAGCCCCTAAGTTAGTTGTTTTAATGTAAGGTAGGTTTGCACTTGGCCTTCATCTCACCTGATGGTAAGGCCGTTAGATCGGAAGCATGCTCACCGAGAAGCCTAATGAGGCACTGGCTCTGCTACTTAGGAAACATGGTGGCACAGGTCTAACTTAACTGAGTCGGTTCCTATTCCTGCGGTATGGTAGCGGCACGGAGGGTGTTTTACGGAATGTCAAACGACACAATTATGCATAAACTCGCGTCGTTATGCATACCGCAAGAACCGACTAGCTAGCCAGGCGGACATAGAAAAATGACGTACCACCAACCAAACTAAATACCGGTAAGTGCCCAACTGGGAATAGAATCTGTGACCTCCTGGTTGTTAGTCTATGCGGATAGCCAATAGGCCACGAAGGCGGTTAGGTCAATTATATACATTTCCTTGTCGGACCCGGTATATTAATTATTATATTTACTAGCTGTTGCCCGCGACTTAGTTCACGTAGGAAGACGTTAAAATAAACTCTCTATTTTTCTCTATGTATTTCGACAGTCGTCAGTCGACACTGTGCGGACAGAGCAGAATTTTTGAGATGTTGTGTTTTATACAATAAAATATGAATTAATTATACATATGTGTGTGCTTCACGAGAATGTCACTTGAAGACTTGAGTATTTGATATTAATTTAAACTTGATAACTGAACTCGTTCCTGGTAGACATACAACAAAATGATCCTATACGCCTTTGTAGGATGTTTTGTATGTTTTAGTATTACTTTTAGTATGTTTGTCAGTACATCGCAAGGAGTAGCTGCACTGCACCAACCTTTAAAACTACACGACTTTTGGGAGCTAATCGACTTTAGCCCTCTTGTCCACTCCTTCAGTGTTTTGAAACACTAGTATAAATTAAGAAGTCGCCTTCTTCGACAATGTAAATAATTTTGTTAAGTATCCAGTTTCTATTATGAACACACGACGGGTGCCCGAACTTCGCAAGTAAAACTGAAATTGTACCGGTGTACGGCCTTTTCTCGAAGATTAGATCTCGGCCATTTTATTTCTCTACCCCAAAATACGCTAATCATTTCATAGGAATCTTTAAGACGTTTCCATTATTCAAAAAAGAATTGTTTATAGGCATTAGATAGATGTGTATTTACTGGAATTAATTAGGAAAAGGAAGGAAATTAAATTCTTCATCTGTTTGTGTTCCTTACTGACAGAGATATATTATCTATTCTAATTTTTTATTAATATTCGTGTACGCCCTTTATTCTTATTTCGGAATCAACTTAAAATTAATGCTATCATTTTGTTCATTTATTACAAGACTGAATATTGATAGACGGTATAATTTAAGTAAAAAATATATTTCGATTTTGAGATATTATGTAATGTCAATGTTTTGCTAGCAGGCAATGTATAATCCACCGTTCACAAGTTCTGAACAATGAAGCCGTGGAAACTGGTGACCCTTGCGAAAGCTGATGGAAACCCGAGCTCGCAGCCTGCAGCCGCGACGAACGAACTGATTCCGACCTGAAAGACAAGACAAAGTAATTTGTATTTAGACGTTATTTGAACCGAAACCCAAGAAAATAAATAATATATAATGGAAACAAATAATTTCACAAATTAAACCAGATAGTGTATTCTGCCTCTGACACTGAGTTAATAAACCTATCCTTCGGTTCTTTTAAAATATTATACTCGTTTCATTTACTGCTCTCCATAAAATTACATCAAGACCTTGTAGACTCGCGTTTAGAAAAGAATCACAACATACGGATCTGTATTCCTCTTAGTTTTATAAAAGGCGTCGGAGGTAATCAACTAGAAGCTTGCCAATTGAAGTCCGTTAATCGTGACGGTCTATGAGGTTACGTCGTTCTATGAATATGAATAATGTTGATGTCAAGCTCTCAAGAATGTCATGTGACTCTTTTGGACCATGAAGAGAATTGATATTATATTAAAAATTTAACTTACGAGGATGTTCTGTCCGTTTTGGTTGATGACTAGAGGACCGCCGGAGTCTCCGCCGCAGATGCCGACGCCTCCAGCGCCGCTGGTGCAGATGTTACTCGGCTGCGCCCACCAACCGAACACCGCCTGGCACGCGGCCACCGTGATCACCTGCAGGTTCACCTGACTCACTTGCGTCGCAGTTGTTACTCCTTGTTGCGCTACAAACAAGAAAACACTTACAATACCAATAACATCAGACATTCCACTGCTCTAAACAATAACACATTTGTATGTAACCCTGTAAATGTTTCATACTTTATTCTGTCAACAGATAATTTTTTTAACACTGTCTCGACGAAAAGTTACTTGACCGGTCGTTGTCTAATTGTTAAACGTTGTGTCTAAATCTTTCACGATTATTTATAAATGCAAGTTACATTACAAGTTACTCTTCCGCTCCAAAACTATTCATTAATTCGAATGGAGTTTTCACTATGTTTGGTCGGTTGTTGGTGGCCATGAAAGCAAATGAGGTGTGTGGACATGAACACTAGTTCAAAAAGTAAAATGATCGAACGATGAAAATTATCTGTACAGTGTTTGTATAAATTGAAAGTAAAAACTTACAGTCACTGGTCCTGCCATATCCTGCAGCTACTCCCCATTGGCCGGCGAAGTTTTGGTTGAGCAGGTTGGCAGGGGGAAGAGCGATCGGTTGAATAGCCTCTGAAATATATTTTAACTGCTTTATTCATTATCAGCATGTTAATCAAAGTTTTGTGCCGTACAAATCAGTAAGCGAAATCAGAAAACGGAGCAACTTACGGGTGAAAAAAACGTTTGTTGGCAGGACTATCATGGCAACGTCATTGACCAACGTGGAGGGCACCCATTGGGGGTGCATGATCACGTTAGAGGTTGCGATGCGTGTGCCGCCGGTGAAGAGGAACTGTGACCCGAGGACAACGACGAACTGCCAGGCTTGTCGGACACCATCGAACCAGCAGTGGGCGGCGGTTACGGCGCGATTCGCTGACAGAAGTGATGAGCCGCATACTGACTGGCCAGCGACTCCAACCAAACTGATCACTAGACCACCCTGTGGAAATTAATCATCATTAAGAATGGGAAACATCAACTGCTCCAAATAGGCCTCTAGATATAAGTACCGGCTAATCCTGCAGCGGCTCTCTACGTCTGGAAAATTGATTATAACGTATGTAATAATTGCTAGAGTTTGAAGCTCTGACTTTTAACATTTATTGTGTTTATATATCAAAACGTGCGTTGATTGTTTCTATTTTCACTGCAGAACATCAACCATATGTCAGCTGGGCAATGTGGGTAATTGGTATTAATGACGAATATAACCAATATAAACGAACCACGGTCAACGGCCAAAATGCAACGAAATTTTGTAGATAACCTCAAAATTCTAATTCTAATAAACCACATATAAATACTCCAGTCCTGGGAATCGATAACACAAAACAATAAATGGTTAACTCAATTTACACGTTAACAACGCCTTGTTTCGTGCAAATGTATCCAATTTTTTGTTGTACCCGCAACGAAAGTACCTAGTTATAATTTCTTTCTAAATATTGAACTATCGTTACTGAGCAATCAGAACTTACCAAATAAGGATGAGCATTGTTAGGTGCGACGGCACCGCCAACAATCCTTACTTCCTCGGCCTGCCCAATGGCTGCTTGCGGACCTAATTTTGAAAAGTGTTCATCTTCCGCGGCCTTAATCCTTTCCGCTTCTGGGATGCCTACACTATCGTGGTAGCTCGCCCTGATGTTCACCTCAGCTATGGCTGACACGACCAAAAGACTGACCACGACAAGTGAACGCATGTTACCCAGACTCGGAACGAATGTGCATTAATTCAGTTTGTTAACTAATTTATATTGTTGTTTATCATATAAACAGATTATCTCGTTAATCTCACTTTGATTTAATCTCAATAAATTATTTTTCGATAATCCAGTGAAAGAATGTATAGTCACGTGCTTTTCCATTGTTTAAAAACCACTTTATTTTGTTTCTTGTCTGTTCTTCTTAAATTTGAGAACTGTCCATTGATGTTATTGCGATATCTAACTGTTGCTGTAACTACACCTGCATGAAGTAGCAGTCATCATTTCATTGCTGTCGTTTTCAGATACGGTTCTCCTAATACATACAACAACATCGTATCAACGTATTACTATAAATACAACAAGCACCGTCTCTATACAATATTCGTATAATCCTCTCTGCAAATATTCTGCCCAACCCTTGGTGTAATCCATCCACCCACTTCACACCATATCTTGCAGCCTTGGAAACTTCTTATGTAATCCTTCTTACTGCTCCTCTAGTGTCAATGTACCAACAACCAGGCTACCTGCCCATACACCTGGCAAGAGTATTGATCCCCATCCTAGCAAGTTTCATTCACAAATGGGGCCATGACAACTTCAGGAACATAGTCCAACTGACTCGACTAATGATGATGTATGACTTAGATAAACTATAATATTTCTGGGACCAGACATTGCATATAAATATTTTAGTTCTGTCTGGAGGGACGAATCCACACCCATTATCAGTGTAGATTACAAATCAAAGGCTTTCTTTGATCAGTTTATTTGGATTTAAATGAGATTTGAAAAACCCCAAGATAATTGTGAGGCCCAGGTTTAGTAGATATTGGAAGAAGCTATATTAGTATGTAAGCGTATCAGTCTTATAGATAATGAAAAGAAAACAAACCAAATGCTTGAATAAATATTTAAATCTTTATTAGTCAGGTCTATCAGTTGAGTATATAGTTTCCTAAAGATTCTGAATGAATGAAACTGAAAAACTGGTGACACGAGCGAAGACTGAAGGGAACCCGACCTGGCAACCAGCATCGGCAACAAATGAGCTGATGCCAACCTGGTAATGAAAATAAATATATTAATAGATTGTTGCAGGAAATGTATTCTTACCCCAGAAGAAGTCATAATCGTAGTAAACTTACAAGGACAAGTTGACCATTTTGGAGGACTACGAGTGGTCCACCGGAATCTCCGCCACAGATGCCAACACCACCAGCCCCGTTGGTGCAGATATTGCTATTCAGCGCACATTGTCCCCATACCTGCTGGCACGCAGACACTGACATAACCTGCATGTTGACTTGGCTCACTTGTGTAGTAGTTGATACACCGGCTTGAGCTGGAAAACATCAGAACCTACTTAAATCAAATATAATGAATGAGATTATGAAACTTTTGTTAAAACGTTGCGAATGTACGAATAAACATACAACAAAAAATAGAAAAAAAATGAAAACAATAAAAAATATGTAGGGTAAAGGATTCTGGTTGCACATGCTTACCACCCAACGATCCTATCGACACTTACTACTAAGTGCAAACATACATTACAAGTCTGGTAATCACTCTATAATAATAACAGAATCTCTTACCCAATACGGATGTGCGTTGGTAGGAGCAATGGCACCGCCGACAATTCTTTCATCCTTCACCGAAAGCTTGCCCTCAGCAACCACAGCTTCTTCAGCTTCCTTGATCTTGTTGGCCAACGGTATACCAACAGCATCGTGGTATCCCAACAATGGCTGAACCTCGGCTGATGCTGCGGCCACCAACAACAATACGCCTGTTCCACTAATGTTACACCAAATATGACAGAGGTCCGATTTCTATTGTTTGGACTTATATATATTGAAGTTTATCACTTTTATTAGAAATCAATCTGGGATTACCTAATTTAATCGAAACTATATATCTTAAATATACATTTATCATAGATTAATCAGCTAAATCACCACCAGTGAGAGCATTAGGAAGTCCCGAAGTACAAGTTTTTAAGGAAACTTACCCATAGCTAGTAAGCTATTAATATTATATTGTAGAATTCAAGGTACAATTTTTTTACACAAAACGCTGGCGACATTCCCGATTCTCCGAAACTGCCATAAGACGAGCGCTGTCATTAGGACTGTTGCTGGACTCTAAAATAACGTATAATTTATCTAAAAACTTACAACTCATAATTCAAAGTCTTGAGATTTTTGTACGAATTGTTGTCGGGCTTCTCATATTTTTCTGAGAACTTCAATCGTCGAGAGGAATTCACAATCCGAGTAATCCGACTGAGCAGTCGGTCTCAGGGAGCCGACTAGAATAGAATTTGTATGGCCAGAGTTATTTTTTTAGAAAACGTTTATTTTATGGCAGTTGACCAGTTGATGGAATTGCAGATTGTGTTTTGTTGACAAAATACTTCTAAATGTATATGAAATTTCAATACGAAAACATATCACAACGATTTGTCTCGAAAATATTTCTGTACTTAAATCGAAATCAAAAACTATCTGTAAGTCTGCCTCCTTTTCAGAACAGTCATTCCCACAATTTTCTCAACACGTCAAGCAATGAGTAGAAAACTGGTGTTTCCTAAACTATGTTATGTTTTTCAGAATGTGTAATATCAGATCATTTTTACATATTTCCCTTATTCCTACTCTAATTCTCATCACTTTTATTGATTAAGCGGGCTATCTTGATTTCGCTATAAGGTTTTTAAATAACATAAACACAACACATGCGTATGAGAGACTTTATTAAACACAAATTCATGAGTGACTTGATCACAAGTTTTGCACTATGAAACTGAAGAAGCTCGTCACTCTGGCGAAGGCTGATGGGAATCCACCCTGGCATCCAGCGTCGGCAACGAAGGAGCTGACACCAACCTGAAACATGATGTCATGTGTTAACACTTCTCGAATAATTTTACCATAGTGGATAGACGCCTCCGTGGACTAGTTGCTACAAACTTGGACTCACAATACAAAGGTCCGGGTTCCATTCCGAGTGAGGGAGGATCTATCGGTACTCAGTTTGGTTAATGGTAGGACCTTTTCTATCACCGCCTCGCTAGCAAATGTATTATGCATACCAATATTTCCTGTCCGTTCTGGAATGTGACAAGAGGCCCTCCAGAGTCTCCTCGGCAGATGCCGACACCACCTGCGCCATTGGTGCAGATGTTGCTAGGCTGGGCCCACCAGCCGTACACCGCCTGGCACGCGGCCACTGTGATAACTTGCAGGTTCACCTGCATCACCTGAGTCGCTGTCGACACTCCTGTTTGCGCTAGAACATATAGGACACATTGGTACATAATGACCGTGTTGTCTCGGCACTTGAGCTGAGTACTTTGCAACGTGACCAAATTTACGTAACCGAAAACGAAACGAATACAATAGTTTTGAAGGCGCTCTTACTTACTATCAGCAAATCCTCAGTCAAATCAAGGTAGGAAACATCTGCATAATCTATAAAAATGACAGAAGAAGAGCTTGTGCGAATGAAACTTTGGTACTGGTAGGAAGGAAGGAAGTCACCCAATCGGAGCGATGTATTTAGTCTCAAATGTAGATCCAAAAACTAAGCACACTCAAGTAGAAACTTTTTACCAACCGTCACTAGTGAGGCCATATCCCGCAGCGATAGACCAAGAGCCAACGAAGTTTTCAGAAAGCTGTGTACCAGAAGGAAGTGCTATTGGTCTGATGGAGTCTAAAAAAACAAGAAACATTGAAATACTGGAAACGTAAAAAACGGATCTCTACAACGATATTGATTAAAATACACATACTTGTGAACATAACATTAGTTGGCAGATAAATCATGGCGATATCGTTAGCTAAAGTCGATGGTGTCCATTGAGGGTGCGTGATGACATTGGAAGTAGCGATCCTAGTACCATCGTTGGAGAACAGGAACTGTGACCCCAGCACCACGACGAACTGCCAAGCCTGGCGTGCGCCGTCGAACCAGCAGTGGGCGGCGGTCACCAGACGGTTGGCGGTCAACAATGAGGAGCCGCACACTGACAGACCTGCCATGCCGACCAAACTGATTTGTAATCCTCCCTGTTGAAATGCCACATGTTAGTTCTATCTACTTTAGTGACTAATAATAATAATCCTCTTCATTTTTAGGGTTCTGTACTCAAATGGCGTCAAAGGGACCCTAATATTAAGCCTACGTCTGTGCCTGCGTCGTCTGTCTGGTACGAAAAAACTTCTACGAAAATATTTTTTTAATTAATACGAAAATTTTGAACGAAAATAATAATCAAATAAAATTTATACAAAAGAGTGTTCTATTGTACAAAAGCTAAGTAATACATGAATGCGTCAAGCTTGGAATGGTTGCAATGCCAATTAGAAAGTATCGCAACGAATAATAAAAACCGTCCAAGTGTGAGTCGAGCTTGCGCAAAAGCCCTCGGAGCACGAGTCCGACTCGCGCTTGGTGGTCACTTCATGAACTTACCAAATAGGGGTGAGCATTGGTCGGAGCGATAGCACCACCAACAATCCTGTCATTTGCCACCAAAAGATCACTGTTTTTAGACAAAATTGCCTCTTCAGATTCCTTTATCTTCTGCGCCAATGGTACACCGACATTATCGTGGTACCCCAGCTTCGGCTGCACCTCTGCGCACGCGCCGGCCACTAGCAGCAATCCCACCAATACCACACTATGCATTCTAGATAGTTAACTATACAGGTGTACAATCGAAAGATTTTCTTGCTTTTATAATGTTGGTTATCGTTGCTGTAAGACATCAAATCAGGGATTTCCTAGCAAAATTAATCGCAAGAATGACACAAAACACCTTACTAATTCTAGATAAGGTCAGGTAACCTCCTCGTGTGCCCGGTGGCTGCGGTTCCTTTTTGGATACGTCCGGGGGGAAAAGCAGCAGGCCGGGCCGGTGCATCCTGGGCACTGGTCAATAATCCACCCTTTAGGGGTGTTATTGGCCGGTGGCTAATAACCTGACAGAGAAGGTGCGTTTCTCTGCGTGTCCCTCTGAATAGCAGAGGGCACAGTAGAGGAATGAGGGCGGGCTCGGCGTGCACTATCCCTGCAGCCGAGCAGGTGCGAGAGGACTCGTTCCTCTTCGTCCACCGTCGGCGACCTCGTAAGCTCGTTTCGTGGTTTCGTGGTCATGTCTCGCGGCTTCGAACGAGAACGAGGGTCTTGGCTTAATCGCCCGGACCGCGAGGAGACAACCTCTATAAAAAACCTCAATTCTCAGCGTTGTGGTCCGTGACGTTGGGATGCTCGGAAGAGCGGCTGGGGAGCTCATCAGCCTCTAGCGACCAACCCTGGGATACCTCCCGTCCTCCCAGTGGTATTAGGGTTATCCGGGTACAGGGGGCACTGCTCGGATGGACTTGGTATTTCCCTCACACTCGTGGGAACAAAAATGGAAAATTTTAAAAAACCTAAAATAGATGTAGTACAACAAAAGAAGAGCGATATCGCAGGGATGTCAGGCCTACAGACTTACCGGCCTGTAGGGCGACCGACACGTCGGTCAACACAAAAAGGAGAAAAACATGCGGATGTAGATGGAGGAGAGTCTGACTGCTCTGAAATATCAGTGCGGTCAGACACCTCCCGCACCGTAGTGAAGAAAAGAAAGAGGATGGATAGCCTTCCTAGCCTGGAAGAAATTGCTCAAGAGGTGAAAAATCAGCCAACCGCAGACCTCGGTGCTCGGATTCTAGAGAGCCTGCGGATGGTTGAGGAGGTTGCCGATAAATCCGGAAACCTCAAAGGGGAGTTTGTGCGTCAGCTACGGATCGCATCGCGTACCATGCAGGCAGCAGTATCAGAAATTAACCAGAGGTCCAGAACTGAGCGTTTGGAGCAAGAGTTGGAAGAGATCCGCGCTGAAAACAGCGCCCTCAGCGGCCGACTTTACTCTATAGAGAGGGAAAACGAGCGCCTTCGGACTGCTTCGAGAAAAGGAGGGAGGTCTACCTCTAACCCGTTGGCCGCAGATGAGGCTTCCCGCTCGAAAGCCTCAGATCAAGCTCTTATGGACCGCCTCGGGGCCATGATAGAGATGAAGTTGGCCGCCTTCAAGGCGGAGCTCTTTCCAGACAGGGCTACTAGGCCCCCTCTGGAGAAAAAAAAATCTGCTTCGGTGAGGGAAAACTCCCAGAAAGAGAATGAGACCTCAAGAGGTGCATCCAAGGGAACGGCAACGTTGTCGACGATGGAGCCACCAACGAGCAGGACTTCGGACACGTGGACCAAGGTGGTGGGCCGAAAAGCCAAAAAGAAGACTGCAGCAAAGGCCAAGAAATCCCCTGAGATGAAGGCTTCGGATACGACACTAGCACCCAATAAGGTGAAAAAAGTGAAACCACCCAAAGCTGCAAAAACAGCGGCAGTATCGATTACCATACCTGACGGGGCCGACGTCACTTACGCTCAGGTGATGGCGACTGCGAAGGAAAGAGTAAAACTATCCGAGGTAGGCATTGTAGAGGTGCGACAAAAGAGGGCTATGAATGGCGGACTCCTTCTCGAAGTGGGTGGGTCTGACGGGGCAGCCAAGGCGGATGCCCTGGCCGCAAAACTGCAAGCAGCCCTCAAGGATGTATCCGTTAACATCTCTCGACCAATAAAGACGGCTGAGATGAGAGTGATGGACCTTGACGAGTCCATCACTCCAGTGGACATAGCGCAGGCAATTGCTGCCATGGGAGAATGTTCCTTTGCTGATGTCAAAGTGGGCAATATTCGCCGTGTCGGGACAAAGCTAGGGACCGCTTGGGTCCGCTGCCCGCTTAATGCGGTTCGCAAAATCGCAATTTCAAAGCGTTTACTAGTCGGCTGGGTCTCAGCTAGAGTTGTGGTATTGCCTAAGAGGTCAATGCAGTGCTTCCGATGTCTCGAGACAGGACATACTCGCCACCAATGCACCAGCACAGTAGACCGTAGCAATCGGTGCTATGCATGTGGTGATTCAACCCACCTGGTAAGCCAGTGTCCAGCCCAGTCGCCCAAGTGCCCTCTCTGTGTGGACCTGGGTATCACTGCAGACCACAGACTGGGAAGTAAAAAATGCTTACCGCCAAAGGCGAAGAAAGGTGTTAAAGCTGGCAAACAGGATATCCCTGCCACTCGCACAGCTACGGCCACTGGGTCCGCGTCACAAGACGTGGCAAACCAGCGGCTTTCAGTGGAAAACCTAATGGAGCTGTAATATGCGCCCTCCTCTCAGAGTTCTTCAGGGGAATCTTAACCATTGCCGTGGGGCGCAAGACCTGTTTTTGCAAAGCGTAGCAGAGTGGTCGGTTGCATTGGCTGTGGTGGCAGAGCCATACCGCGTTGTGGATCACCCCCGCTGGTTCGGGGACGCCACTGATTCTGTCGCCATCTACTGGGGAGGAGGAGAACATGATCCACCATGCTCCAAGCTGGACACCGGACAGGGTTTTGTTGTAGTAGAATGGGGGTCGCTGGTAGTCGTGGGATGTTACGTGTCTCCAAACTGCTGCCGTGCTGAATATGAGGCATATCTGGACCGAGTTGGTGGATGTGTTCGCCGATACCTATCGCGTCCGGTCCTTGTCCTGGGTGACTTCAACGCCCACTCAACGGTTTGGGGTAGCCGTCGAGACAATGCGAGAGGAAGTGCGGTGCTTGAATGGGCAGCGGGGCTGGACCTTCGGCTATTGAACCGGGGGTCTATCAGCACCTGTGTGCGCTGGCAGGGAGAGTCGATTGTTGACCTTTCATGGGCGACTCTCCCTGCCGAGCGCATGGTGTCGGGCTGGAGGGTGGCGGAGGAGGTGGTCACATTATCCGACCATCGCCACATTGTTTTCAGTGTGACCCTCCGCCCCCCAGTAGTTACCAACAGCCAAAGTGATGCATTTCAGCAGCGACGATGGGTGCTGAAGAAGCTGGATCGCGACGCGCTTCTTGCGGCTGCCCACACCGCGGATTGGACTGAAAATCCCGAACGGGAATCCTTGGAAAATCCAGAAGAAGGAGCGTCCTGGATGCTGGACAGAATGACATTGGCTTGTGATGCCTCAATGCCCCGCGTTAGATCTGAACCGAGGACGGGACAGGTGCATTGGTGGTCTGAAACCATAGCACAGCTGCGCGAGGCCTGTTTGCGTGACAGGCGCCAGTACCAGAGGACCCGAAGACGACGGAGAGCCACGTCAGAGGAGCGAGATTTGGCATATCGGGAGTACCGGAATGCGACGGTGGCGCTACAAGCGTGTATATCTGAGGCCCGATTGGAGTCACAGCGTGAGCTCCTGGAAGGGCTGGACAGGGATCCATGGGGACGCCCGTACAAAACCGTAATGGGCAAACTCCGGCCATGGGTCCCACCACTAACCATGACTCTCAATGCCGAACTGGTGGAAAGGGTAGTTGACGGACTCTTTCCTCGGAACAGTGGGAGGATTGGGAGGCCTGCACCTAACCAAGACTCATCAGGCTGGCACGACGGGCTAGCAGTGTCAGAAGCGGAGCTTAGGATAGCCGTCAAACGTCTTGCCGCGCGGAACACTGCCCCGGGACCCGACGGCATTCCAGGCCGCGCTTGGGTAGTGGCCCTGGCCGTCTTAGGGGACCGCTTAAGACGTCTGTTCGATGCATGCTTTAAGGGTGGCTGCTTCCCGTCGTCATGGAAGGAAGCAAAGCTGGTTCTCATAAAGAAGGTTGGAAGACCTGCAGACTCTCCCTCTGCATACCGTCCTATCTGTCTGCTAGACGAGGTAGGCAAGCTATTCGAGCGGGTCATTGCCTTCCGGATCGGCAGGCACCTGATGCAGGATGGCCCGGACCTGTCTGACAGACAGTTCGGATTTCGACAGGGTCGTTCGACAGTGGACGCAATCCTTCACGTTCGAGCGCTAACGCAGCGGGCTGTGTCCCGGGGCAGCGTTGTCTTGGCTGTAAGCCTGGATATAGTCAACGCGTTTAACTCACTGCCCTGGGACGCAATAAGAGAGGCAATGATCTATCATCAGATGCCTTATTATCTTCAGAACGTGATCGGAGCCTATCTGTCGGACAGGCGCATCCGGTATCCGGGACGAGACGGTATCATTCACCAGAGGGAGGTCGTGTGCGGGGTGCCACAGGGGTCAGTGTTGGGCCCCCTTTTGTGGAACCTCGCATACGATAGTGTCCTGAGGGCGGAACTCCCCAGCGGTGTCAGTGTCGTTTGCTACGCGGATGATACCCTGGTGCTGGCTGAAGGGGAGAACTTCGAGACCGCCAGGGAGCTCGCTGAACTGGGGGTGGCCTGCGTTGTGCAGAAGATCTGTGGGCTGGGCCTTAATGTGGCGCCTCAGAAAACTGAGGCACTGTGGTTCCACAACCTACGGCGGGGTGTAGAGCCGCCTAGCACGTCAGTGCAGGTGGGTGGTATTGGTGTACAGGTGGGGCGGAGCCTTAAGTATCTTGGTCTCACTCTGGACAGCCGCTGGAGCTTTGAGGAGCACTTCAAACTCCTTGTCCCCCGGATTCACAGAGTGGCTGGTGCTATGCACAGTCTGCTGCCAAATCTCGGGGGACCTCGGGAAGAAGTACGCCGCCTCTATGCAGGTGTCGTAAGGTCTGTTGCGCTCTATGGCGCGCCCGTTTGGTCGGACAGGCTTACGAGCGCCCGGCGCCGTATGGTGCTAAACGCCGTACAGCGTCAGATCTCAATCCGGATCGCACGAGGATACCGGACGATCTCGTACGAGGCGGCTACTGTCCTAGCGAGATTCCCGCCCCTGGACATTCTGGCGGTCATGGATACGCAGGTCTATGACCGGATTCGTATCCTACGCGAGGAGGGTGGGGTGGCCCCGAGGGAGGTGGAAGTGCTAAGAAGGAGAGCGCGGCGACGTGCTCTGGAGCAGTGGCACGAGCGACTCACAGAACCACGAAATGTGCGCCAGCGAGTCGTCAGCGCAATCCTGCCAAGCTTCCAGGCTTGGTTGGAAAGGGAGGGGCGTGTTACTTACAGGCTCACTCAGGTGCTCACCGGACATGGCTGCTTCGGTGAGTACCTTAACAGGATTGGGAGGGAACCCACACCACAGTGCCATCATTGCGGGGATAGCCGGGATTCTGCGCAGCACACGCTCGAAGACTGCCCAGCGTGGCAGGATGAGCGGCAGATCCTGGTAAATGAAGTGGGGGGAGATCTCTCTCTGGCTACCGTAATATCGGTGAAGCTGGAGAGGGAATCTGCATGGGGAGCAATGGTCTCCTTCTGTGAGACAGTAATGTTGCAGAAGGAGACCGCAGAGCGGGAGCGGGAAAGGGCCGACCCCGCTCGGAGGAGGAGGCGAAGGGGCAACGGAAACGTTCGCCCTGCAGTCCTACCACCATAGCCCCGGTTGTACAGGGCTGGGGACCGAAGACAGACAGAGTTGGGGCTCTGGATGTCTTTCCTCGATCCCGAGAGGGCGGCGGAAACGGTGTGGCCCCGTTTCCGTTGCGAATAGATTTTTAAGGGCTGGCACATCAACCCAGGAAGTGCGATATGCATAGCGCTAGGGGAGCACTGGAGACGTTCCATTGGAGGACCCAGAGCTCTCCGACATGCGCAGCAGATGGCCACCGGAGGGGTTTAGTAGGTAGAAATCCTACATAACCCGGCTCCTCCCCTAAAGAGCCGGGTATCTTTGGAAGATTCCCCTCCGTAAAAAAAAAAAAAAAAAAAAGATAAGGGCTATAATTTAAATCACTTGAAATCATAGAGGAAAATCCGTATTTAAGTTCCGAAAGACACATTGTCTTTGATGGAATGATTGTGACCGATATAGACGATTTTGGTTGTTTTTTTCTCAACCAATGGTAACGATAAGACTGCTAAATGAAATACGTTTTTACCCATCAGCCTCAAAGCTAATGAGGTGCTGGCTCTGCTACCTTTCATACCTGAACCTACCGATACATAAAAATGCTATTTACACTATTGTTTAGCAACAGCTTCCAGTAATATAATGGTAGGAAGACAGACGGGCATAGAAAATGCCCAACCAAATCGACTCAGCCACCTATAGGCTCGCTATACGACCGAGTGTGGCATGTCTATACTATTCGATATATCTCTGACTGCGATGGACACATAATGCAGTATTTGTATAATAAAAACTTCTTATCGTCTATTCAAATGTTTCTCAACTTTATGGCTAAGATCATTTGTATTTATTGCAACAATTATACTCATACATATATATGTAACTAGGAACTAATAAATTCATTCGGAGTGCAACATAAGTTATTACATTAAAGCGTTGGCAGGTGATAACTTTCCCCGTTTGCCGACCAGACAGAAAAAGAAATGAAAAATCATGTTTCCGTCGGATATGTAAGAAAAAATAATGCTATATCTGCATTCAGTTAGCAGATAAAAATTCACATACTCGTACGTCTTTAAATATATACCTATAAATACTCAATCCGGTAGCTTTATCAACTAGCAAACTTAAATTGAATCGAAGAAAAATACGTGTAGCACTCTTTATTTCATTTATTCATAAAATAACATATTATATATAACATATACTCGTAATGTTTGTTTTTGTTAGAAATGTTGTACGATGAAGTTGATGAACGTGGTGACCCTGGCGAAGGCAGAGGGGAACCCGAGCTCACAGCCGGCCGCGGCCACGAACGAGCTGACGCCAACCTAAATAAGACAAGATAATTGATTATACGTTCTTAAAGAAATCTGGAAAAGTAACAACAAACATTCACGATTAAAGCACAACTCATTTGTGGTCCGTAATTTATATAATTTTCATAAATTTCAATATATAATCGATGTCTAATGTGGAGGAGCGGGGCTTCCAAATACAGGTATTTATATACTTAACAGGAAGCTCCAGCGTAAAGTATAACAGGATAATTTTAAGTTTAGGAATAAATATATTTTTCATTTTCATTTTAATATATCTTTTTTTTCGCTTCTTTACACCAACATCATTATCATCACCTGGGAAACTTTAATGTTGCACATAGGCCAATTTCTCCACCTGGTTATGCGAAATTTCTACAGGCTGTCAAACTGAACTGTCAAAGAGAAATTGCATATTTGGGGATATGGTAGTCAAATTATTTTGGGTTCCACTTGCAAGAATATCTTGTCCGTTCTGGTTAATGATGAAAGGACCGCCGGAGTCTCCGCCGCAGATGCCGACGCCTCCAGCGCCGCTGGTGCAGATGTTACTCGGCTGCGCCCACCAACCGAACACCGCCTGGCACGCGGCCACCGTGATCACCTGCAGGTTCACCTGACTCACTTGCGTCGCAGTTGTTACACCGGTTTGCGCTGGGTAATTTTAAAATCTAATTGTAAAATAAAACACGTAAATAATTTGTAAAAAACAAATGTTAAGAAATGTAGAGCCATCAGATTATTATTAAAGAGGAATTAAAATTTTCAACTATGTCACTGTGTACATGCTTAGTAAAAAGGTTTTTCTTTATTCATTCATTCATAGATATAGCCGATTTGATTACTAACTATCACTGGTGATACCGTATCCAGCAGCAATGCCCCATAGTCCGTTAAAGCTTTCTGAAAGCTGAGTGCCGCTGGGAAGTGCAATCGGTCTTATTGCATCTGAAACAATGAAATGTTAAAGAGGTGATATGATGAAAACCAATATTATTTTGCAATGTGAATTATGGATTCAACTCACTTGTGAAAAACACGTTGGATGGTAAGTATATCATGGCGACATCGTTGAGGAGTGAAGATGGCGTCCACTGGGGGTGCGTGATGACGTTGGAGGTAGGAAAGCGAGGTCCATCGCCGAAGAACAGGAACTGTGACCCCAGCACCACGACGAACTGCCAAGCCTGGCGTGTGCCGTCGAACCAGCAGTGGGCGGCGGTCACCAGACGGTTGGCGGTCAACAATGAGGAGCCGCACACGGAGGTCCCAGCAACGCCGAGTAGGCTGATTTGTAAACCTCCCTGAAATTTATTTAAAATATACAAACTAAGGAAGATTAAAATTGATTCATTTTCTGTCTTCTCATTAAAATTGAAACAGTGGATAATGCAAAGCAAATACAGCAAATACTGCTGAGGTCACAACGATTTTCTGCGATGTTGATCATCTTTTCCTAGAAAACTAGAAACATCGTCAGCGAAGACATCCGTAAGAACTGACGCTCGTAATGATGTTTGTCCTTAGCGAATCGCACCCTAGATTTTCAATACTAGAGCTACAATGCATATAATTCAACGCAGTTTTCAGGAAATTGTACGTTGACTGGTGACCTACTAAACTGTAGAGTACCGAAATTTAGAGTGAAGATTGATGTAATGGTTCTTACCAAATATGGGTGAGCATTAGTAGGCGCAAAGGCGCCACCAACGATTCGCTCTTGATTACCAGTCCGGTTATTGCTACCAAAGATCTCTTCCTCGGCTTCCTTTATCTTCCTCGCCAGTGGTATTCCAACACTGTCATGATATCCCGACTGTGGATGAACCTCGGCGAAGGACGCACGCACACACACGAACACTACTCCTAATACCAGTAAACTATTCATTATATAAACAATTATTTTAAAGATGTGTAATTACAGACTATTCCGCTTTTATAATGTTTGTTTATCTGTATTATTAGACATCGAATCTGGGATTACCTAGAATAATCATAATAACTTACATTGACGAAATACGTGTTAATTAAAGATAAGGGTATTAAATCTGGTGCAACTTTGACAATAGATTTACGTTCATTGACCAATGATCTATGCAGTTTTGAATAATCGAGAGCGTGCCCGTTCTCCTTAAAAACTGCCACATGAGTGATGTGATGTGTGTTAATTCAACAATGTCGTATTCAATAATTGAAAGTGTCCTATAAATTAATGATTAGACAAGGAACAATAGTAGTACAAAACAAGGTAATCTTTGTAATATGTAATATATACATAACTTATATATAGATCCATTGTCATTTTATTTATTTTACAAATTTTGTATGATGAAGCTGAAGAAGCTGGTGACCCTCGCGAAGGCAGACGGGAACCCGAGCTCGCAGCCAGCTGCCGCCACGAACGAGCTGATACCGACCTGATAACAGGAACGCATGCATTATTCAAGGTGTATCTGATTACAAGAATTATTATGATAACATAAGATACCGATGTCAAGGTGTAATCAACTTACGAGTATGTTTTGTCCGTTCTGATTGACCACCAATGGGCCGCCGGAGTCTCCGCCGCAGATGCCGACGCCTCCAGCGCCGCTGGTGCAGATGTTGCTGTCCTGCGCCCACCACCCGAACACCGCCTGGCACGCGGGCACCGTGATCACCTGCAGGTTCACCCGGCTCACCTGGGTCGCCGTGGTTACACCGGCTTGCGCTGCAACAAAACAACAAACATTGCATAAACAAACATTATTTACTTATGGTACACAAGGCTATACATCAAGCTATAAATGGCCAGTATATACGCTGACCTCGTATTGAATGTACTCCCGTGCGATGCTATTTCAGTTTATACTGGAAATGTATAGCTTCACTTGTAACAGTAGCCACATCTGTCGACGAACAGACGGTGGATGAAGCAGAAAGATTCTCGAGTGGAGACGCGGACGCGGGGTGGGACGGCCTCCAGCCCGCTGGTCTGATGACCTTAAGAGACTTTGTTGGTTAGACCACGTGGCCGCGTTCAAATTTGGATAGTTTTGTAGCTGTCCCTATCCGAGCCCTATCTTACCCGAGCGCGTACGGTGAAACAGCACACACTACGCGAAGTTATCCACCCGTTATTGGGATGTTTCGTAGTCCAGGGATCATTTGAAGGATACAGTATGTAACCATTTTTTTAATACAGTATACTAATGAAATTTCAGATGTCGGTAGTTTTTACAAATTGTTCTAAATTGATTCATACTCTTGTAAATCAGGTTCAAAGTTGGGGCTTTTTATTACCGTAAAATACAATTCTTTGACGCCCTGTAACTCTGGAAGTATATATTTAAACGAAAATCTGACTCACCGCCGGCCGACACAGATATTTGTTTCTAGATTGTGTCTTGAAAATTTCATAGATTTTCATAGCTTAATACTCAAAATATGACTGGACTACGTTTGTATGGGCGCTTTGACACCAGCATACCCTCTTAAGAAGATAGCGGAAGGCGAGTGGATGAGGACGACTGAGGACCGGAAGGAGTGGCGCACGTTGGGAGAGGACTATCTTCAGTAGTGGAGAGACACGGGCTGATAAGTCAAGTTACAGTAGTCGTGTGTACGAGCTGGGAAATGTGTACCCCCAGGAAATTATTGGGATCGAGAAGATCGTGCCTTGAGAGGTTTTCCGGCTGCTGATGATGATTTGAGGTTCTTATCACACTTCGATTTCATTCGATTACAAAAATGACAAGACCGTAACGCACAGTTTAGGTGAATCTGTGCAAAAATAAGTTGGTAACAATGCATTCCTTCAATTTTGGGACTGCTTATAATGATTAATTAGGATATTGATACTTATTAAGACAATGCCTTCTTATGATTGATATAACCAAGCCTCTTACAGTCACTAGTCCTGCCGTATCCAGATGCGACTGCCCATAATCCAGCGAAGTTATCAGATAACTGCGTTCCACTGGGAAGTGCTACTGGTCTGATGGAGTCTGTAACAAATATCGAGGTTGTATTTAATTGCTAGGATTAATACATTTCATTACTATAGATAAATTCAATATCTTTTTATCTTGTGTTGGTCTTCTGACATTCGCGTATATCTCAAATATCTCTTCCTGGACCAGAATGCCGTGTTCCTTCGCGCATTGGCGTTCGCTTTACGCGTTTTTTTTACGCGTCGCAACTGTCTGGGAACGCTAGGCATGACAGCAGATATCCCATGATCTGGGGCCCCGTGCCACAATCGCACTGGAACTCTGTCAGAATCCGTTCGTTCGTTCGGACGTTCTGACTTCCAACACAACACAGTGAGACGATTCAAAAGATGGTCAGCCGTGTTTACCTACGACATCTGACCACGATTACCAATTGACTCACTAAAAGTAATGAGTATGGCAAATCCAGGACATGAAGCTGATTAAATCTGAAGAAATATGAAAGTATACAAAGTTTTGTACATGAACTCACCAGTAAAAAATACAGGAGTTGGAAGAATGATCATGGCGACATCGTTGGCGAGGGTCGAGGGCGTCCATTGTGGATGTAAGATGACGTTGGAAGTGGCGACGCGGCTGCCTCCTCCGTAGAAGAGGTACTGTGAGCCAAGCACCACGATGAACTGCCAAGCTTGTCTCGTACCATCGAACCAGCAGTGAGCAGCTGTGACTAGACGGTTAGCAGTCAGCAGTGAGGATCCACACACTGATGTACCAGCGACGCCTACCAAGCTGATCTGTAAGCCTCCCTGTCGGAAACATTTTCAACTTAGTACACGACGACGGCTACTTGATTCTGAGCCTCGTTTTCTTATTTTATTCAAAAAATACCATATACACTACTCTGTTCTTTCCGGGAACAAACTTGGCAAGAGGGAGGTTTTAGCTGGTGGGAATCCCTCATAATTCGGCATTTTACCCCGAAACGCCGAATATTTTTAGAGATGTCCCCTCCCCCAAAAGGTACTTGAAACTTTAAATATCAATACAACACTGACTGAAAAATAAATCGGAATAAGTAAGCACTCGGAAGGCAACCAACTCCAACTTAGGTATCGTGTGTCAGTATTCGTTACCCACGTGCGCCCTGCAACTAACAGTATTTTATCTATAGAATAACTAGCGAAATGTTGCCCCTTATTATAATGACTAGATTTATAAGCGTTTTTTTTGATTGTATTTACTATAAAAGATCATTTCAAGACACATTGTTCAGAGCAATACCTGAACTAGAGTACTCGCAAACTAAGTTTGCCCCTCTGAAGTTAGATACAAACAAAGGACCGCGAAGTATCAATTATTAACGTATAAATGGGAGGCAAGGCAAGCTAGCGGATGGAAAGAATGTCCTAGTGTTTTATGTCATCTAGGGATAGTTATTATTGATAATAATACACACACATTACGTCTAAACATGTTTGAAATTGCGGAGAGGGGCAAACATAGCGTGCGAGTACTATACGCGCGGTTGTGGCGTACGCGGTAATCCATAAAGTGAGTTTGTTTGTTTGTCCTTCCTTCACTGTGAGTCTCACATAGTCTGTGTACTAACCAAATACGGATGAGCATTCGTCGGCGCGATAGCACCGCCGACAATCCTCTCCTCTTGTACAGTGTTGCTGCTGTCGACGAAGATAGCATCTTCTGCGTCCTTTATCTTCTTCGCGAGCGGAATTCCAACGCTATCATGGTATCCCAGCTGTGGCTGAACCTCGGCTGACACGGCAGCCAGCAGCACCCACCCCAACAGCACTACTCCGCGCATTTTAAATAAATAAATAAGACGGATGTAATAATTATACGATTCAATTATGTGACTCTGTTTCTAACTTTTATATTGTAATTTATCATAATTATCTGAATATATCTGTACTTAGTTGGCCTAATCATAATTATAATGTATCACAATAGTGTTAATCGTAGATAAATAATAAACGTAATTAATACATACGTACATATTATTAGACTGACGGATAGTTCGGCATAATCTACGTCAACCTTTGTGATTTTTCTCGGTAGATATCGGGTATTTATACTATATTCAATAAATCACGTCACAAGAACAATATTTAATCACTTTTTTAAAATAATGATTTAAACGAAACAGTGTGAATTTTTAACAATTTTCATCGTGGTTTTTTTCATCATTCTTCAGGAACGTTAAACTATTCATATAGAAGAATAAACTCACCGAACTCTAATTGGGAAACGATCAGATTCTTGTCAGCAGAAAAAAGTCAAAGACTATAAATAAGACCCTGTTCCAAACATCGCTACGACAACGAATGATCTAACAATAACCTCGGTATCCAGGTGAATGGTGGTAGTAGCAAGATGTCAGTTATATGGTTGGAAACATCCTGGTCTCCTGGTACGTCACCCACGGCAACGGGATGACATCATCATATACGTCATTGGCACCCAGCACTGAATCATCAACATCCGGGTAACTTGATTTGCTGAACAAAGGCCTCCCCTGTGGTATGCCAAAAAATCGGTCCCTAGCCGCTTGCACTGAATGCAAAGCCTTTTAGGTTCAGACAATTTTACCGGTCTAGTCCTAGCTATCACGTTTTAAACCGCGATAAATGTAGGAGAGCGTGATTACATCATTATTCCAGGTAAGTTAATAAATACTCAAACGACAACAAGAAATAGCAATATTAGAGATACTTATTAATTAAAATAAGTGTGATGAATTTTGGGAAATTAATTTAAATTGTTTTTAGCTGTTGTTTTTGCACCGTTAACAAGTCAAAACAAGTGGATGTTTTAAGGAACAATATGTTGGCGCTTAATTAAATCACGAAAAATAATGTTATTAAAATTTTAAAGACATGATATGTAACTATTTTTATCATTAAGGACATACACATATTTTGATGTCTACACGAAGAAAACATATATAAAAATATATCTGGACGAGCTGAGGTATCTTTTGAAACAGGTAGACCATTTAAAATTCATTCATTAAAATATATTTAAAAAATCCACTTTTTCACATGAATACACAAATTACATCAATCGTTTTTACGTACGTATACCTGTTTATACTTAAATGTAATTATTAACTGTATATGAAATTAATAACATGTGACATAATATCTAAAATAAAATGTAAACATTCACAAACCTTCGTATGTAATTCATTAATTTACTTATCGAATAACATCAGCATTTATCACTAAAGATAAAAGCCGTTCACAACTAGAAGTCCTCTGGGTACATACAACATCGTTTGATAGAAAGTGACTAATTATGATGAACGCTTGTGTCTTCACTGTAGCTGCAATCCGGTAACTTCGCTGATCCAGTTCAAATAGCGCTGGACCCTTGTGAATACCGAAGGCATTTCCTCATTACAGCCGCTTACGTCGACGAAGCTGGTCACCCCAATCTGAACGACAATAACAACAGCTTTACAGCAGTCGATTCTACAGCTATTTTTCTAAGTCCTCGAACCGATGATTACTACAAGACATACATTGATTTCCCTAGTATTTTTGCCCCCATGACAGGAAAACCAAAGCGAGTTTTCTATCAAAAACCTTGACAAACATACTTAGATATGCTGTCGGCAAAAGGAACCTTATTTTAAGGTGATAAGAATGTATGTTTCTTTACACGGTTCGGAATCGTTGGTGCGTGATTGCGACTCACACTTGACCGGGTTTGTTGTACTCGTAATTACAAAATTCACGTTTCAATTTCACTAAGGTTTTGCCCGCGACTTCGTCCGCGTGTACTTCAGGAATTATCCCTCGGAAATGAATCGTTATTGTTTGATTTTGTGATTATTGTTTGAAATACTTCTGCGTATTTAGGTATTGAACTTTCTTCTGTCATTGACTTTTTGTTTGTTAGCTGGTCTTATCGTTAATGATAACATGCTTAATTATTTATTTTTGTCTACGTCCGATTATTTTGAGACATTGGAAGTGGAGCAACAAACCCATATATTTCCCTCATTTAGTAAAAAAAATATTTGTCGAATTATTTCCAAACTCCTGTTCTCGAAATACGGAGAGGTCAATAACCGCACTAAAACCTACAATTAATTACAGTTTTATAACTGCAACATCGTCAGCATCTATTTCAGAAATCATCATAATATTTTCCGGTGTAAAAGTGCTATATCCGGACAATTTTTTTTGTGGCGGTGAGTCAAAACGGCTTGATGTTTTGTGTAGGGATAGTTGAAGGGTTGGAAAAAGTAGTTCCCGAAGGATAGTTTCTAAAGTCTACGCGGATGAAGTCACGGGCGAAATTTTAGTCTATATATGTGCTAATCCAGATATATTGTAACAGTGCGCCAGATTTCACCCAACCCGTAAGAAGTTTATACTTCATTTAGTCACTAGCATACAAACTTATAAGTATAGTAAGATATAATATGTGATTTTAAATTAATCGAAAAATGAGACGAGAGTTTATGTTCAGCAGTGGACTGATCATTTCCTAATGGTTTAATGATAACATGGATCATATAACGTGTGCTTATAAAACTTATACTGTCTGTAAAAACTCCCCCTACGTGAAACCTTGAAACCTGTTTCAGTAATAACATTGTACACTTACCAAAATAAACTCCTCAGTAGCATTGTGGAAAATCGTCATTGGTCCGCCGTTATCGCCCTGCATAATATGAAAATTTCTTAATGAAAAACCCACTAATTTGTTTATAACTTACATCACGTTTTTGAACTTGACTGATTGATTGGGTATTAAATTTAATGCACTCCCAAGGGATTACTGTACGAAAGACACTATGTTTATTAATCAAGATAACGTGGCATTTTTGTCTCATTTGTATTGGATAACGTTAAGCCAGGATTTACTTCTGTCGCGGCTTCAAGGTCTAGGGAAATATATAAAACGCACTTTGATACAAATTTCTTTAGTTTTCCTAGATATAAAAAGGCAATGAAGACACAAATAAGCGGCAATACAAAAAGCATTTTTAGTGCAGTACTCTGTGCTCGTGAATTAGATTTGCGATGAACACCACGCTGCCTGGTCAGGCGAACAAGTGATCACAGTAAGATGTTGTTGACACGTGAGCTGCTGCCATCTCTAACAATTATCTCTTTATTATCTTTTACGCTATACCCACTTTATTACGGATAATTGTACTTGATTTTTTAAAATAATTATTATTATATACAATTTGCCCACCGCTTCGTCTGCGTAGACTTTAGAAAGACACACTTTCAGTTATTGTTGTTTCAAACTTCGCAATTCCCAAATTTTAAGGAAAAGTTTTCTGTTTCTTAAATAGTAAAAATGCGAAGATGACATAAAATGTCCATCATACATTTTGCACTTGGCCTTTAATCTTACTCGTACCTAATGGTAAGTGACGATAAGGCCGTCGGATGGTAAGCGTCCGCATCCAGAAGCATCAACCTAATGAGGCGCTCGCTCTGCTACCTTTCATGCCGGAAAACAACAGTGCTATTGACACTGCTGGTTGGCGGCAGACTTAGGTAACATGGTGCTAGCTAGCCAGGCGGACCTAGAAAATCCTTTCTTCTTTTCTTCACGTCATAGCGGAGACTATATATGATTTGATTTTTAGGCTACTTCTTCTGTGGATCCAATAACTACATATTTCCCGTGATTCATTCACGTCCAAGCAGTTGAAGTGGCGAACAGAAACACTAGAATATAAAATGTAGGTGAACCTTGCAAGTTCCGGATGCCTGGCTGAACCCGCAGACTGTGTTGTCCGGCAGCTGACCGAGGTACGTGGTGTTGCAGAGGGGGTCCGTCATAACGGTCATCACGCGCTCGCGCAGCGTTGGTGACACGAAGCTCACGGCTGGTTCAAGTTACAGACCGGACTTTATCATCAACAGCCTATATATGTCCCCACTGAAGGGCCTCAGGTCTACTCTCCTATAGAGAGTGTATGAGGCATAGTCCACTACGCGAGCCCTGTGCGGATTGGCAGACATCACATACACCTTTGAATTTCTTTCGGAGTGTGCAAGTTTCTTCACGATGTTTTCCTTCACCGAAACAAACAGGATGCCAATAAAGACATCGTGTCTTTATTACAGTCAGAAAATGATATCTTTTGTTTAAACAAATCAGAAAGAAATATTTCATTGCACTATTTTTAAACTTTTTTAATGTAAAATTTAAAATGTTAAATATGTTGCCACATGATCTTCATTTTTCATCTTGATTGGGGCGACAAGGAGGTACGAGTATGTACTGAAGCTTGGTTTCCCAGCAGCCTGTGATTAATGAGGCGCTAAATACCTCATCTAAATCACCGAAACACAACAGTGCTATTAACACTGATGTTTGGCGGCAGACGCAAATAACATGACGGGACAGAAAAGTGTGAAGCGTCTTACTAACAAGCGAACCGAGTACCAGATACCTGCTGGAAATCGAAAACGCGACCTCCTGATGCCACATGGCAGCAGGAGAGGCGATAAATATATTCTAAACGTAATAAAAATAAAACAAAATGAACATACCAAGGCTAAACATAAAATGAACTAATATTAATTCCGCATTATCTCATTTTTATATGTATGTATGACCACAATCAGCATAATGCTATGATTCCGCAGTGTGCGTCATCAATGGTCTTCCGTGCGCCTTCACATAAAATAAAGTCCTAATCACTTTTGGCTTCTCTTCATGTGTACAGGACTATTGTTCACAATCCAGGCGCTTACATATGTGTATTTTAATGTTTTATTTAAACGTAACCGATCTCGAAATGGTGATATGTGGGTTCGCGTTACAGCCGAAATCTTAACTACTTAGTAATATTCTTGACTATTTATTAAACTACTCAAATGATACAATAACTTACAAGGAGCAGCGATGCCCCACCCTGAAGCAGTGCCAGCCATGCCGGCGAAGTTCCATAAAGCCATGCTAAGGTACGGCAAACGCACCACATCAATTGTCTCTGGAATTACAAAATACACCATGTAATGAAAAGAGAAAATTTTGACTATAAAGTTGAAATAAGGGACGAAAAGTAAGACGCTTTATGATTTACCTAAATGATACTTACATTTTGAAACGCTATACATATTTTGGAGTGGATCTGATCTGGCCAATATTAATTGGCTGTATTGGACCCAATACACCGTCGTGCCACACACAAGGCATATTGACAGTTCACTTTGAATGGACAACCATTATGTAGTTTTTACTGTCGTAAAATATTTCGAGCCTTTCAGTCTTCTACAGGCTTTGCTTTGAGGAGTGTGCGCTCGATCTACGTACAGGCACTGATTCTATCATCCTCTCGCCTCTTTCTACAATTGGTCAACCATAAGATTGACAAGATTGACCTTGGCTTGCCCATTTATAATTCGCACATTGTCAAAGTGTGGAAATTTCATCGCTTCTGATATGTTACCGGAGCGCTGCAATATCGAAGTATTCAAGACCAATGGATATCCCGCGCAATCGTTGACCACGTAGATTGATAGACTCAAGATCGGATTGAGATAGCTCACACAATATTTTTTATTTCAGTGTAAAATATTGACTCTGAACTGATGATAAAGACGATATATTTTTCGGACTCAAGTCAGTTCTTTGGTAAAATCAAACTTTAGTCTATTTTGTCTGGTTGTTACTCTACAACATCAAATCGAGAAATGTTCTGTTTTCCAAGTTTTTTAGCCCGTCGTTTGGGATGTGCGTTTGCGCGAACAAACCTACACTCGCGCTATAGTGCCGATGTCATACTGCTCTAGTTTCAATAGCTGCATTGCCCTTTTCATAAAGCCTGGCTTCTCAGTACCGACACTCGTCTCCAATTATTAACTGACCATGTACAAACACAAATACAAACTGCCCACCAGTAATCTGCATGGTGTTCGCGAGCCGCAGCAGAGCCAGGTCGTTGGTGAAGGTCATCTCGTCCCAGTCCGGATGTAGTACTATTTCGTTCACATTTACGATGCGACGCCCATTCTCGTAGCGGTCGTACAGCGAGTGAGCACCCAGTATTGCCTGGAATGAGGATTGTGTAGGAACACGCAAATACATCATATACATCTCTTGGCCATAGACCCTTCGTCAGTTCTTTGTCATATTACCTGGACATGGTCGACTTGCTGCTCCCCGTGGAAGCAGCAGTGCGCGGCTGTCAGCACCCACTCCTGGTGCACCAGGGAGCCCCCGCAGAAGCCCACCTCTCCTGTCGTGCCCACGCGCATGTACAGGGCAACCTGATATGATTGATAATGATGATTCACGGTGTGTAAAATACATTTTCTAAAACAAAATGTTTTCCAACGAAATTTCTTTCATCAGTCTTTAAAAGGGACACAGATAGGGTTGCGTATTAATTAAATTAAAATATGACGACTTAGAATTTTTGCCTCATGAAAATAATGTTGAATCAAAATAGCTGTTGTAGCTAAATGTCGCTAGATGGCGGTGTAAATTAAAGTTTTTTTTTAAAGTAGAGAGTAGTTTCCAGAATGCTAGTTTTACATGACATTTAACAATAATGATTATATTGTTGTTGTTTTTAGTAATTAGCTTTTCTCGACGACAGATTTAAATATCTTGATACGACGCGCTAAGGTACTAGTAACTGCATTAGGCCTTTAGATTAGGATTGCCATGGCATTACGTGAGTGTGGTAGCACTGTCGTTGACGGAAAAATAATTATATATATACCTGTGTACTACCGAAATCTTACTGCGATCAACAACCCGCCTCCCAAGCAAGGTGATCTTGACTAGTGGTCTTATTGCAAATTCTTCTCGGCGATCTACGAGTCAGGGCCACGTTCAACAGCAGAGACCCAGCAAACAGCGAAATAACAAGAATAGGTGGCGTTTTGAAACCGTGTCTTTACCAGATCGATTTGAATCAATTTTAAAATTGACCTGTACCATATCATTGCATTCATTTTGTTCGGTAGGTATTTAACATGGTTTAAGACACGGAAGCACACCAAATTGCAAAAATCTGTCAAAATGTCTGAATAACCTTTAATACCAGAGTTAAAAAGTTCCGGATCAATTTCAAAAATCTTAGATTACAGTAGCTTTTAGCTATGCTGTTCCTCGTACTTACAATGGTACCCTAAAGCCACTGTAGTGACTAGCTGTATTACACTCATGGTTCTCACACATTCTTGAACATAGACATACGCACAAATTAGACATAATGTGTACTTACCTGAAAAGGTCTGGAGTTCTGTTCACTTATATCACCTCCACTAATCCTACTATTTCTGCACCTACCCTCAATACACTGAGACGCCTTTAAAACAACAGGCAACAACAGAAATACTAGTTTCCCCAACATATTGAAGTGTCCGAATCCCATAGATACAAACTAAGGAACAGTCGACCTGTGAGAAAGTATTTTATCTTGATCTGTTGGGCGGTGTTATCACTCGAGAGCCGGTCGTCCATGCTATGCGGATGTGTTATCATTGTCAATTTCATGATAAGTTATATCTATTTTAACTCATTCTTTTACGTAGCACCAAAACATATTTTTACTTTAATTTTTTAGGTAATTCCCATAATGACGTGATCGAACAAAATGACACATTTGCTGCCCTATTTTTTCCCTAGCACTACGTACCAGCTTTTCGCCCAAGTTTCATGCCTTAGTACAAAAAGGGGATCATGTTTTCCCAAAAGTCTTCAATGAGAAGCGAAATGACTCTGATTATGGCAATCATGCCATTGCAAATATACTTGCCATATATTGTCCTATGGAATAATTAGATAAATAAAAGTATTACATATTCCATCGAACAAAAGATACATAGAACTAATGGGAACTACTTAATTTTCTAAAACTCACAGAACTAGATCCAAATAAACAGCCTCTACCACCAACAAACAGTGCGTATACGTGATATCCCTACGGGATAAAAGTAGCCTGACTCCCTCTCCATGCCAAGCTATGTGCGGTAATTTCACCACGTTTTTATTTGTACCATTGAGGTCCCAAGCGATATCACACCAATAACCAAACTCACTTTCGCATTTTTACTGTTAGTGTGACATAAGTATTCCTCTTTCATGGGATCCATATACAAACTGTTGGGTAAAGATGTGAAGGAAAACAAAACATTATTTGAAAACATCATTTATTATATTTTCCTCAAAAAAGTAAAATTTAAAAATAAAATATTTAAACATAAGGTTTACATGCGACAATGTGACACGTGGCATTACAATACAACGCACCACTCAGGCTGGATGATGCGCAACAGACGCGACCGACCACTCCACCACACCACCACATTACATTACATAATCATAAGTCGTAATCATAATAATAATAAAACAGAACTAAAAATGTGTGATCGTAACACTTAGGTGAACTTTAAATACGTATTGCTTACAAAATTAACAATTTGTGAAATGTTGGCAGTAAAATAATTATTAAAGATTATTATTAATAATAAAAAGACGTTACTTGTCGAAGCACTTACGAGGCGTCAAGCATACTTACAACTCCGAAATACTATGTGGAACACTGCGACAGCGATGTCCGAACTGCGCACACGCACTATCATCTACGCGACATTTTAATTATTACGGAGGAATCTACAAAGTATCGATATTAATAGTAAATTTACGAATTTAGATAAAGCGCACACCGGACAGCAGTTTCGCAGTATTCCGAAGAAGACACTTTATAATGGAAATTAATTCTAAGACATTTACGTAGCTTACAACACTCGACCGTATCCTTATTGCTTTATCAGCAAAGCCGTCAAATAATAAAAGGTCGTCTATCACTGGGACACTATTGTAAATGCGGTTACAGTCGCTCTAGATAAGTAGATATCGATATTCAAATCCCATCGATTGATATTATTGAATTGGTCAAATATATTTAAAACTTTCTAAGTTTATGAATTACATGCGAATCGAACGACATACATTTTACAATTTACACCATCTCTTTTATATATATAATATAAATAATTAAAATATATATTCTCAATCTGAATATAATCCACTAAAACTTCATTCATAAATAGCGTTCGCATTTAGAAATTTTCAATAATAATTTTATTTATAGTCGTTTCATGATGCAACAATTACTTTACACTCAGTAATTCAGGAGGGGGAATAGTATTCTTTAGATATATTAATCACTGTACCATACAATAAATACAGACGAAGGCAGATAGATTATCCAAACACTCAAATATCGAACAGTCTTAAATAACGTTTTGTTTTTTTGTACGCAACAAAAATAATAACATTTAGGTAAACGTAGATATTGACAGTCGACGGATGTCGCGTGGGACACAATTTCTCCATTAGCAAAGCTTACGGCAGCAAGCGTCGTGAGAAACGTGCGGCGTCCATCGATCCGGTACTACGTACCCTATATCTGGAGCTGCTATATAATAGTAGACATGTATAGAGTACTCGTTACGTACGGCGGGGACGACGCGACGCGTGCGTAATGAAGGACGAAACGTGCGCGCGCGACGACGCTCTCGAGACTGTCGGGTGATCCTCAGGCGTTTAACTGAAAACACATACAAACGATTACTTGCACATTCTACATCGAGTATATTATGATAAGAGACTAAAGAAAGAAATTAGACTAGACGTGAAAGCGTGGCTTTGAGCCGAAACTAAATTATTTAATACAATTTTGTTTATTAAAATGATTTTGTGGAGGTAACTGTGGGAAAATATATGATGAGCCAGCTCTTGCAAGCTTGGAAGGATGATATTCTTTATTACCGGGATGAATGTCCTTCTCCTAACTCCATGATATAGAGCATGTGCGTGGCTAATTTTATCACGATTGGTTGTCCGTTGAGGCGCTAAGAGGTAACAGACAAACAAACATATTTTTGTATTTAAATTTGTAGTGTGCTAATTAAATTAGTATCCCAGGAAATACATATCGTAACAAACAATTTCAGAGTGAACCACAATTTTGCATTTTAATTTAATTTGGCAGCAGAATATTACTGTAGCTAACAGCTATTGTAATTAATCCATGTTAAGCTTACTAACCTGAATACAAACACAATGCTTTCATACAAAAATTCTTTCACCATAGAACCAAAATAGGACATGGGATTATAATGTGTTTTTTATTATTTTGTCTTTGAATTTCACTAACATACAACTTTAATGAAAACTATAGCCCGATAGCGTTTTAAATAATAATAATGTCACGGAGCTCGAAAAGCCTAGAGATAAAGGAAAGACAGAGGTGTATCCATCTATCTCCTTCGTGTCAGATATTGACAAATGATTACCGTAGAAAGCTCATGAATACTCGTATAAGGATTGTAATGTGCGAAAGGGAGAGCAATTCATCTATCTCCTTCTTGTCGAATACTCTCCGATTTTCCTGATGATTCTAGACTGAAGGATCTAGAAACACTACGGGGTATATATAGGCGCGTAGCCGAGCGTCGGAGTCAGTTCAGTTTGAGTTGAGTTCACAGCGAAGAAAAGTGAAGAAACGAAAACCGGAAGAAATTGTAAAGCGAAAGTACAGTCGAGGTGGAAAAGTGTTAGTGTACTAGTGTGTCACGTGGTGTCAGTATCGACAGATCGGCGTCAGTAGTGTTCAAGGACTCTGTACATGGAATCCAGGGACGGAATCAGTGCAGACAACTCGGAACTAGTGAGACAGGGACATACTCTGTTTGGGGGGACCCGTGATTTTGAAGATTGGTTTGTGGACTTGTGTTACCAATAAATTCTGGAACTTTGGACTTTCTTTCTCTTCAATCTAAACGAACCTGAGAGCTCGTAACAATAATAATAAAGAGCAAAATTGAAAATTGTGATTCACAATGAATTGTACTGATAGATATTATATATTTGTAAAAGTTTCTATCAAAAGAAAGCCAGCATGGAACTTATTGCCTTGGGGTGATAATTGAACAATAATTTAGAATTTTGTATAAACCCATTTTGTTTAGATTCAGATCAATATTAAAAATTCCCAACACCGGATGAAATTGTTGCTGTGTTGATGATATGAAAATTATATGCACAAACTTGATCTCTAATTGATATTATTTTTAAAATTTTGCACAAAGAAACACAGTGTTTTAAAAGACAAAAAACTCAATTCTAGATTTTTTTATAATATTATTCCCCAAAACTTAATGGATTAAAGTTTCATGAATTTGAATTTAGAACTTATAACATATTTTTACACGTACAGATAAGTATATTTGAAAAAGTAAAGGCAACTGCATATAGAAGACGGAATTGAACTTTTGCTCTCTGTAAACAAAGCAGATTGTGTTCAATTAATCCACGTCCACGATCATATAATCTATTTAATACTTGTTGAATAAGGAAATTTGTGCGTTACAATGTTTGTAAATCAATGACTCATAAACGGAGAAACGGATTCGAATACGTTTTAGACTACTTACTGTGCGTTAATCTTTTTAACACGATAAATATAAAATGGATTTGCACTCGACCTTAACCTTATCTGATAATAAATGACGATAAGGCCGTTAGAAGAAAACCGTTCTCTTGGTGAGAGAAGCCCAAGCCAATGAGGAGTTGGTTCTGCTAACTTTCATAGTGAAACAGAAGTGGTACATGGTAGTAGGTGGATAATACACTACCACCAAAGTTACGTTTTTTGTTAAGCCATATTTGTTTGTAGCGAGCAAAAAATCAAGTTCCGAATTCTATAATAATGAACATCGTTTCGGAAGAGCAAAGTATGAGAAACGAAACCCTTGTGAAATAATAAAGCTATAGATATGTACGTATCCCACCACCTAATGGTATTATCAATACGAACGCGCCATGCTACGGTGAATATAACAACGCTAGTGTTTGCACTGACTTCTTCTTGAGGGTGAAGAAGGACCGCCGCTTGGGCTCGGTGTTGGCGGGTGCGGGGAGGGTGTGTGAGCGCTGCGCGGGGGCGGCGGTGCGCGCGCGCAGAGACTCCAGCCACAACGACATCTCCGGGTCGTCGTGCGCCTGAAGCAGGAACTCGGCGCCAGACGACAGTCTGAAAACGGTTATTTAATTGAAATGTACTTTTTACAAACCAATCGGGTATTTAAATGAAATACAATCGAACTTCTTTCTTCACTCCACTCACTACAGAAAAGTGTTTTCTCGCCGTCTTGATTATTGAAATGGCCAAATAGAATGTTTTTGGAATTATGCAAGTCACCGGAAGAAAAATTCAACGGAATATTAAGTTGAAACGAGTTTATTTTTTAAAAGTAAAAAGTGGCTTTCCAAATAAACACAACAAATAACAAGCAATTTAAATCTAATTTCGTTCTAAGTCCGCCTGTGTTTGAATTCACTCTATAATACGTTGTCTCACCTGAGCCGGAACACGTGCTTCTTCTTAGTGTAGTTGGCGGCAACTTCAACGACGGCCCCGTTGAGGTCGAGGGGCGCCTCCCCGCGCCAGTACGTCTCCGGGGATGACTTGTACGCCTTCTGGTCCTTGTAGAACGACACGCGGCCATCCTTCGCTACCACGTAAACCTTGTCCCACGATCTGAATTAACAGAGGATCCATCATTAATAAAGTAATAACGTTCATTTTAAAATTTTACAATAGGTTCGTTATCCTGATACTAACATTGACTTTAATTAGAACTTTTTAATAAGAAGTCCGCTTATACTGTATATACATTCTTGATACGTTGCCATGCGTACATTATGTTGAAAGATATAATTAAAAATATTTAGGCAACAAATTCATTAATTCTCAATTTTAAGAATTTATCCAACATTTATAACGCCTGCTTGTTAAGCCATTTTTTCCTATTTTAGTCTTATCTAAAAGCCGGGACCACACGCATATACGTCTATATAAACATTTTAGTGTGTACAAACATTGTGCATCTTAAATATGTATGAAATTTTGTATCACATTACATTTACTGCCATTTTTATTGCGCTGTTTGTAAAAAAAAATCGGTACACTTGTTATATATGGCTTTTTAATATGTCACGCATGCCAGAACTTATTTTCCTATGTAACGTTACGGGCGCGGACTTGCCCGAGTTTGTATTTAATTTAAAACATTGTGTTATCTGACCTGTTGGAGGCGCGTTTTGCTGCGGACTCCCACTCATGTTTCCTGACGAGGGTTCCCTCTATGCCCTCGTCCTCGCCGGCTGGACTCGCGCCTTCTGTACATTACAGTAGACCATATTACACACATACATATATACGTCACACTCCACCTTTTAATTTGCTGTGAAACGAAGTGACGTTAAAGATCAAGTGTTTATAAATGCTGGTTAACTATAGAAAACTTGACTATCATTTGTCAATACTGGAAATCTTTCGCTGCTCTCTGATTAAATAAACTAAAAGCTGGATGTGGAATAACCAATAAAACACCTTATCAGGAAGTTTTGAAAGATGTCCTTTGTCTAATTCATACATAAAAATACTACACATTAAGAACTGTCAAATATAAAAATACATGGAACAAATAGATTATAACCACGAGCCAAGCATGAAATATTATCTAAACACTTGTCCTTTCAAACAACACACAGTAGGTACAATTTAAACTATAAAGCCTAGATGAACGGCCTACGGACCTAAGCCATTGCAGTCAGGTGATAGGTTTGATACGATCCTGTACTGGAGCATTCTCGCGACACACATAATAAAAGCCACACATATCAACAGTAACTTTATTGCATTAAACAACACGCAATTTATGATATCTCGTAAATCCATGCGCGTACAACACAATAGCGTAAAAAGCATACATCACTGCAATCATCATCAATGGAAGCTGATTTTTCACATAACAGTTACAGTCTTTCCAAGCTCTTTCCAGCGCGTTAAAATTCTTATCTTTCATACCATTATCGACGTTAAGATGTACATAATAACTTTTAGAAATGGTAACGTAATATCAAATGAAATTAACCATCATTCATATGTATAATATGTTTACTCTATCGTTTAGAAATTTTTTAAAATATGACGAGATTAACTAATTTATAAGCAAAAAGAAACTGTTGTAGAAAAATCTGATTCCATATAATGAGCGTTTACACTAGCGCAGTGGCCCGAAGTGGATGTGCTACTGGATTTCAAACTCATAATATTTTTGTTACCGAGTCGCGTTTCCGTCAAGATATTTAGACAATGCAATGGCGTCACATACGCGTTATTGAGATACGATTTCCGCAAAACCTCGTACCGACGCCCCATAGTAATTTTACAAACGAATTCTGAAGTGTCAAAAAATGAAAGTTTGACTATGAAGAACGCTACAAAAGATAAGTTCTCATTTCTTTTTTCTGTGATAAATAAACAAAAAAACTCGAATGTATCTAGAATCCACTCACTTTAAAATGGTTTAATTCAAGAATCAAAGCAGCAATTTATCATTGCTTTTGGCATGGGCTGTATTTCTGCTAGGTCTCCGTTCTTTTTTTTATTACATTTAAATGCGGACAATATTTATTCTAAGCTTAAGAGGTTTTGCTTAATTGCAATGCTGTATTGTTTTTTAATAAATGAAATTCCCAACCAACCGTCATCGGAATGTTTTAAGGTGAATTCGCCGTTCGTACTAAATTTCTTTTACCGTATTTTTTAAAAATCAGATAGCTGGCTTTGTGCAGTAATTTATCTACAAATAGGACATCCGATTGTAATGTCGCGAAATGAATACCATTAACATACAACTTCACAATTAATCTTTTTTCTTTTTACAAAAAATAACGTATATTGTAGCTGTCAATAAAGTTTTACGATAATGATATTCATTTCGAGACGTCATTATCCAAACTCCTATTTTTATTACTTATCAAAGCCAGCTATTTTATTTTAAAAGATTATGACAAAAGAAATTGTATATGGAAGCATTCCGAGCGGAGTCCCGGTAATATAAGAATATGTTTGAGTCCACTGCGGCCACTACTACGGGTACCTTCGTCGTCGCTGTGATGTGTTCCCGCGATGAGTTTCTTGGCAGCGCGCCAACGGAAGCTTCTGAACGGTGACTTGCTTCTCGAGCGAGACTTCACCTTACCGGAGCTCGGTGGTGTGGTCGGGGTGGAGCTCGATCCAGGTGCTGTCAGGTGGAAATAGTGGTAGGGGACAGGATAGGTTCACCATGGATACAAGTAGGATGGCGTGTGTAGTTTGGAATGAGAGCATTCCATATATAAAGATGATATTTGGAATATGGATTAAAAGATAATGAAGGAAAACATCGTATAAATTCAATATCGTATGATATAGTTCAATAATGGTGCCAGGAGAAACGGAATGACGGACGGTACAGGGAGAGGAGAAAAACAAAAAATAAAAATAATTCAAAGCAACGAATAAACGTAAACTGCGTCGCAACAAATACTAGAAGCATGTTCATGCTGACTCTAAAACATTGAACTTAAAGTCGATAACACAAAAACACAGATGTTAGAATATGTAATGCATGCATAGTACGCAAACCTTCCAAGTACAAGATAACAACAAGTGTTTAATTGTAACGTTACAACTACTCTACGTGGGTGTGAGGTCGGTTACAAACTACAGAATCGTGGTTCAAATGGCATTAATCATATCGGGTTAGTTAGTTAAAACTGTGACACACATACGCTTGCTTGGGGCTTGCACAGCCGTCAACCCATATGGTGATAAGTTACTATAAGGCTTTAGGACGGCAGCGCGGCGTGCCCGCCCCAAAGATTTAAGTGTTTGTGACTCAACCACGTATAAACTGATGAGTGGATTTGAATGAAATTTTAGATACATATATTACATAGTATGTTCGATATTAACACATAAGGTGCTTTTTATCTTTCAAAGTGTTGCTGTGTGTCTATTGATAAATCGTACCCTTTCAAAACCATAATCTGTCAGTATTAGAGTATTAATCCGGTCAAAATATACATTTCAAATAATAAAAATTCCGACAGAGCTACGTTTTGGTGGAGATTTCGAAAAGAATCCCAAAACCCTCAAATACTGACCTTAGACCCCGAATAACTCACAAATATGCAATCGACACTTTATTACTAATGGTGTACCCAAGGTCTTCACCAAATGTAGCTCTGTCGGAATTTTGTTATTCGACCACTATTTTGTAAAGTAAATTTGTCTGGGTTATATATAAAGTAGCAGTTCGATAAAATATGCAATATGATGAAGACATTCTCGGCGATATTTTACGCTTTTACTTCACTGCATTTCATGGTAAATATCTGAAAATTCAAAACGAAAGCCATTGAACCACGACAATAACTAGTGCTACACAACGATACTCACTGGAGAGGCGTGCGGGTTTGGCGGGTGTTTGTTTCGACGTGGACGGACGGGGAGTCACCTGCTGTGCGGGCTGGGGGGTCACCGCAGGCTGGGGGGTCACCACCGGGGGGGTCACCACCGGTGCGGGTGCGGGGCTACTTTCTGCATGCACATCTACATGCTATTACATCTAAACTACGTGCATACATGCTATGTTACGAACTACAACATGCAGACTGTCTATGCGGGTCTCTTTTTTCATGTTACTTTAAAAGTTCAATGCTATGGACACGCACTAAAAATCTTCAACTTTTTAAAATCTTTAATAAAAATACTTTTATTTTGAAGTTATGTGCGGTGCATAACATATCTTTTATCTAAGTTCTAAAATGGTTTCCGACATCCAAAATATTCACATTAAAAGTTCACACATAGACAGCCTTTAAACAATAAAACAAAATACATGCTCTACAAAAACACTACCGCTTATACCTAAAGATATTACCTACAATATTCACATCCCTTTAGTCTGAACACCTTCTATAGCAAGTCTAGTTTTGAAAGATCTTTAAAGTTATTATTAATACTATTGAATATATTATACCTGTGAACCAGTGGTAGGGCCCTTTTCAGAAGGATAGGTTAGGTAGGTCATTAAATGCAACATGCTCTATAAGGAAATCTTGCGAAACAGACTCCGCGGTATTGTATCTCCTCTATAAATCGTAAAATTTATAAAGCTATAACACAAAGCAGATTATAAATATAATAAAGTAAATAGCAATACACAAGCAAGAAAACAGTTTACCTACCTTTGCTGAAGATCATTTGACAAGAAAGCACGACACACTTCGTAAACATATTAAACTAGATATGTTCAGAGAAAGATGATAGAGAGCATAAGGAAACATATAAACAAGAAATATACAGAGTATCAAACCTTCACCGTGATTAGCGATGACGTCACACTTATCTATTTAATAAATAATAATAACATTATAATAATGATGACAAGAATTGATATGACAATGATAGAAGCCGTACCATGAGTTTCTCGAATTGAAGTCGAATTGAATTGCGTCTCAAAAAAGCCAAAAACGATGAAATTTAACAGTAAAAATTCGGTGTAATATATACTTTATATCAATATTTTTCTAGTTTTTTAGTAAGAGTAACAACGCATCGTCAATGCAAATTCAACGATACATTCTTTTTATTTTAAATCACAACTTAAAAAAATGATTTTACGCACAGTATACACTTGACACACACATTATTAAATCTCATATTACGGCAGTGATATACGCTAAGAGTAAAGGATGGACGGATGAATGATGAAGTGATGATGAAGTAATGATTGTAAAATAAAGTATATATTGATTGATGATTTAAAAAGAAGTGAAACCATCACCTAGAATGAGTAAGTGTGAAATACTAAGAGTATATTGAAAGTGCGACAGAAAATATATTTGTGCTGTCTACCCCCAACTACTTCAACAAATAGATAAAAGAAAATCCTTATAGATTAATGACCTTATAGTACGCACAAAAAAAGCCTAGAGCTACAGAAATTAATGACAAATCTACCCCCGAGTGGCGTTACGTATCGAGCGCAGTGTAACCCGTAAAAGTCAAGTACACAACTAGACACCCAATAATAACTACCATGTAAGCACATGCTAATAGCCGGGTGTCTTTTTACATTGGTATATTGAGAGTAAGCGCTCTGGTTACCTGGCTGGGAATGCGGTCGCTCTTGGGCCTTCTCAGCCGCTTTAGTGGATGTTCTCCTTACGACTACGCGTGCATGTGTGGACAATACATTGGTAAGTAACTGGACCCCTTTTGTCTCACACGCGCAACTAGATCGGCATACGAAACAAGTAACGCGAGTTCCGAACAAGTAAAAGGACAAAAAAACAGTTTACATTAAAAATGTTTCAAAGCTTTTAAATTGTAAACGTAATAAAAGTCTGTCAAAGTAACAAATTCTAGATTGCCAAGAAAATATTCAAAGATAAAACATATTTAAAGCAGCATAACCTGGGGTCGTGTAAATAGAAATATGTATTAAATATTGATTTACTTAAATAAATTTACCGCCTTGTAGTAATTGTTCATGTCCTAATATTTCGTATGCCAACCAAGAAAGCGACAAAATAAAAGGGGATACTGTATCGAAATTCACACGTAAAGCGGCAAGCGATGCCGTAAGCCCTTTAGGCTTCGCAGTGCTAAATGTGCGTCATCTCTTCAGTTTCGTTCGTCGGTACCTAACAATCGATGGTTCTATTTGAGTGTTATTGCAACTTGCAAGCAGCATTCACCTGTTATTCGGTGAAAAGTTAGTGTTATATTTGTCTCTCATTACAAATAGAATCGTTCAATAGTGCTAGAAGACAATACACATGCGTGCTTACATTGCAATCCGTGAGACGAAGTGATGTTAATTTTGGAAGAGTATTCTGTGTTTTTGATCTTTCACTGTAGATTCTTAGTATAAAATCGGTTTATAAAATTACCTCAGTGACGCACTGTATTTATTAATAATCATTAAATACTATAATTATTGTCTAAACGAAGCTCGATGCGATCTAAAGCTGTTCATTCATCATTCAAGAGCTTATGTGACATTTAAATTTAGGCTACTGCAATCTAATGACCAGTGCAGTGTTACGACTGTAAATCGATTGTCGTCTAGTAACTCCTAGTCGTGTCATCAGTCATAGTATCCAAAATGTAAATGCCGCATAAAAAGCGTCCTACACGGGGCAGCCTTATCAGCCAATTTCGTGCCAATCTCGTCTGTGATTGTGACACGAAATTGGCCAATCAGGCTGCCCCGTGTAGGACGTTTTTAGGCTGGTGTTTCAGAATAGAGGTCGATTTTAGTTGGTAACTTTTGAAACATTCCAATGGCCACTGGCCACTGAGTACACTAAAATAAATCAAAAATTTTACACTGAAGCTTAAAGTTCAAGACTTCATGTTAAGGCAACATTTGTAGTCATTTCGGTCTACAGTAGTAGTACAGTACGGCTGTCTGTAATGTCATAAAAACTTGCGTTTAGTGCCAATGTAAAACGTTACTGATTTGAGCTAGCAGCAAATAAAGTATAGATCAATATCTCCTCAAATCTGAATATCAGCCATTTTTCCGCTTCTCAATTACGAGTAACAACCGACATATCAATACATTCAATGGAGCTTCGATCAGACCGGTCACGTGTGAGCCGCAAGAACAGCACTCACCTTGGGCCTGCGCGTGCTCGGGGGAGGCGGCGCGGTCGACGGCGTCATGCGCGGCCGCAGCCGCTGCCGCAGCCGCTTCCGCCTCCTCACGCTCCCGGCGCTCCCGCTCCGCTGCCTCCGCCGCTTCTTGTCGGCGACGCATCTCTTTCACTTCGAACTGCAATGAAGTATTTTGTTGTAGATGTTGACATGTGTATATGATGAGTCAAATCATGTAGCAGATCGATTTTGTTAGGACAAGTTAGAATGCAGCTCATTAGTCATCTGGAATTGATATTTTCATTTTAAAAAATTACAGGAAATTGATTTATTGTTCCAACTTGGTTCCAACGATCACGAGGTCCGTAGGCTTTCCAATGTTAAATTAAGATTTATTGTTTCTTAATTTATGTACGAAAACCACAAGTTTTGTTGTAAAATCAGATACTTTATATTGCTTAAATACATATTTAACTCGAAGCTCGAGCTAAATTAATAGTCTTGGAACTACAGCATTGTTAAATAAATAGTATCGATACGTCACATTCAATAAAAGCTTAAACAAGCTCAAACATAATCATGCCAAGCGCATGCACTAAACCAACACCACACTTACACTATCCAAATAGTTAAAGTACCATGCACCATCCGGGAACAAAATAGAACGCGTCTGGGACAAGAGAAGGAGGGAGGAGTTTAAAGGAATCGTCTTCACCTCTTTACCCAATTCGTTTACTGCTCTGTTGCTACTAGTGAGTCCCGGTAAAGACAACACTGCAATATCGCTCTTAGAATCTGATTCGGACGACTTACTCTTGCGTGAAAATTTTCTGATTATTCGTTTTAAACTTCCAGATTTAGAGGAACCAGAACTGTTGTTTCTCAATAAGGTAACGTTAGGATATACATGTAGATAGGATAATCTCTCCCACAGAATGAAATCTATGCAGGAGAGACTGACGTTTGGCTTCTCGCAATCTATAGTATACTCAAAGAAAACCGAACTGTATATTTCTGGAGACAGTGGTGATTTCAGTGGCGATGTAGGAGCGCTACTTAGTTCTGATATTGTTGACAGTGTGTTGTTTGTTACTGTCGACCACAGGAACGAATCGTTTTTGTTCATCTCTTCTATTGACTTTCTTCTATATCTCTCAGGGACCGTATATTTTCCACTATTTTTGACGATTTCATCGACAACTTGAGCCACAGGAGGTTCGTTCGTGGGATTGGACATGTTTAAGGGAGGCAAATAAGGTTTAGCACGCGTGACGGGTGTGGTGTGACAGACGAAGGTGCTTTCGTCACATTTATCCCACGGTTGTGCACTAGGCCACAGTGTCGTGTCACGACGTTCAAGCTAGTCATGGAGCAGAAAGAAATGTAAGTATTAGAAAAGAAAGAAAACCTACCATTAGAAAACTACGACAGTATTTACAAAATATTGAATGGACAATATTATATTTATGATTAGTAATATAAAATATTCTAAAATTGAATTCGAAGGTATAAAATAATCAAGCAGAATAGAAAATGTTTGACACAGCTGCGTCCCGTCGACGAAGTACTTTGCTTCGCAAATGCCAATCTTATATGACACTGTCTCAATACCTTATAATAAACGATATATAACACACTCTTCACTGTCCAAGTTACGTATTATGAAGAGTGAAGAGCCACTTCGTGGAACGGAACCAGATGTTCATCTAGTCAATGCGTATTGTTACAACAATTAGGCACATGACAGGTATGCGGTTTCCACGCCCGAACCCTGCTCAACTTCAGCTTCCCCTATAATGGGCAGCGCGGGGTGTTGAGCTGGAGGGTACGGGTATTCCTACCATGTGCCTAATTGATTTGGTTGAGAAGTATTTCCATTTAGCAACTAACTTTCACGATGCCTTAAAATGAAACAAAAACAACACAATGCGTATGTACATTACACCAAACACGGCAACAGTTCCAAATGCCCCCCAAAAACTTGATCTTGAAACCTTACCGTAGTAAGTCTTTGCAGTGCACTGAATCTGTCCTCTTGTGCTGCGGCTGACTTTTCGAACGCTTCGTGCTTCTTGATGAGACTTTCCACCTCGTCTATGGTGTGTCCAAGCTCTTGAGACATGAGGTACGGCTCCTGGGCTATCAGCCAGGCCTCGGCGACCGCCGCGTCGCGAGCAAACTGGTATACCTCCAGAACTGAGGGAGTGATGATGGTGGCGTGTAAATTGGTATTATCGGTATTTTAATAAGTCAAACCTAGATAAATAGAGTAGACCTCATGCCAAGGTGGTGGTCAATTTTGATATCAATGTCAATCAACAATTAAGATAAGATTTAAGAAGTTATGATTTTGAAAGCTACTTAAACGTAGTGAAACTTAGTGAAGGGAATTGTTTCAGTACTTATTATTTAATACTACAAAACTTTGCAATGATTAAATTAGGAACTGAGAAAGAAACATCGCTTTGGGCCTATCAGCAAAAAATTAATTTCATCTTTGAAGCACTATTCGCACAGCCATAACAAATAGTTGATCACAATCTATGTGACAACAACGCTGAAAACCCCCAGCATGTCGCAATAACGTTTATACGTTAACTTTTGGGTTCATTATTATTGTATAATACAATTCATTTCCATTATATTCTAATGCTAATGAAGCCAAAGAGGTATAACAGGATCGTAACAGGCGGCGACTGATAGTATCTGCCTATAGGGGTATGCCTAACGCGTAAGTTAAACCTAAACAAACTTACTGAGCTGCAGATTTTCCCACCGCTCCTCCCAGCGTCGCAGCAGAGCGTTGCGCTGGTTTGTCAGCTGCAGAAGTTTCTCCTTGATGTCTCCGCTGGCGTAGTGCTGCCTGGAGAGCAGCTCCTTGCCGAGGGATATGCACGCGGTGAAGTTGTCCTCGCGCGTGTCGATCTCCGCCTTCAGAGACTGGTGGTTGTTCATCAGGAGCTCTACTCCGCTAACGTCCCTGTATAAGGAAGTTGGTAGAAGATGTATTAAAATAGAGCTGTTAAAATTCAAAAAATTATGCAATATCCAGGCTTTTTTCTTGGCGGGATAGCAATAGTCCATTTAGTGCTTCTGAAACATTTCCCTTAGGATTAACATATCAATTTATTGCTCCTACATTATTTTAACATACTCTATAGTTCCGGATATAAAACATGTTTTTTAAAGGGGCAATATATGATTATGAATTACCCTTGGGAGAAATGTTTAAGGAGCAATAGATGCGACTAACCGGCAATATTGGTCGACAGACAAAGTGATGCATATTTCCGCAAGACCTACCTTGGTTTCTCTCCGGTGTTCATCTGACGAACAACGTCGTCCATCCAGAGAGTCAGGTTCCTCACTTGGTTCAAGAACCGGTACAAGTCATCGGCGTCTTCCAACTTGGCCTTCCTAGCTGCGCAGGCGGCTTGCAGAGCGGCCCACGCTTCGGCAACTTCCGCCTCTCGTCGGGTTATTTCGGCGGCCTTGTCGCCCGCGTATGAAGCGCCGAGACGAGCGCATTCAGCGCCGATTGCTTCAACCTTCAAAATAAACATTTACACTTGAATGTTTTCTTAAAATATTGTCACAGAATATTTGAAATATATATCATGAACTGAAACATTTAAAAAGGTCTTCTCGTATGTCGACATGGTCGCGGGGAAATGCTAAGTCACATCCAATCATTGATTACTCATAAAAATATCATTATTCATATTGCTATAAGTTAGACAGCTGATCGCCGCGATTGCTTTAGAACCGACGAGTAACACAAAATTCATTTTATCCCAGAAGGATATAAGACTACTTTTATACCGATCGAACAAGTAGTTCCCGTGGGATATTTTTTGGAAAAATTTGAATTTATGTAATTTGAAAATAATTCGCGGGCAAAAGCTAGTCTGTAATCAATATTTATTTAATGGTCGCCTACAATAGTGTATGTAATATACAATACCTGTTGCTGCAACGTGCTTAGATCTTGCATGAAGTTGTGATGCTTGCGTTGCAGCGTGCCCACGCTGATGGCGTCCCTTCCTAGCTCGTCGCTCACGCCGCGCGCCTTCTCGTTCACGCGCTGCAGCGTGTCCTTGCAGTCGTGGAAGTACTTGTGCAGCTCGCGGGACGCCGCCAGCATCTGACATATGTAATACAGTCGATCGTCACATATACAATAAATAATGGCCAACGATTAGGATACTACAGACTTTACATCGATTCTTATGTTTTCATTTTTTGATAACATGTTGTCCAGCTAAATGACTTCTATACTTTTCATACTAGACTTCTATAGGCTTAGATATTGCGTTGTGACTTTTCAAATCTATGCTTAGAATAAGGAAGACCAACGATTAACCAAGAGATCGACAATTGTAGGTACTAATCTGGAATGTATTTTCACAGTAGACTTAAAATCACTTTGACATACACACATAATTCCAAACTGTGGCCTGCAGAGCGTTCCCGTGCGTGCATTACAGCTCCGCCATAGATCAACACATCGGAATTTCTAGGGGGGATTTGCCACAATCTCCCACCGCCCTTGGAAGGCGGAATGGTGAAGAATAAGTTGTTTACAATATATAGGTAGGTGCTGCTGCTAATATCTAGCTTTTCTTCATTTCTTCCCTTGGTCGCTTTTTACGAAACCCACGACATGGGGTGGTCGTATTCTGGAGTGAAGACGACAAAGCTCCCTGACGCACATGATGTTTAAAAGCATTGTGGATGTCAACTACGTACTGTCCACTGTGTTATAGTAGATATAATAATCAACAATCTCACCTGTGTCCTTGTCTCAATGAGCTCTAGCAAGTCCTGCCATGTTTCCTTGAGGTATATATAGGTAGGTGCTGCTGCTAATATCTAGCTTTTCTTCATTTCTTCCCTTGGTCGCTTTTTACGAAACCCACGACATGGGGTGGTCGTATTCTGGAGTGAAGACGACAAAGCTCCCTGACGCACATGATGTTTAAAAGCATTGTGGATGTCAACTACGTACTGTCCACTGTGTTATAGTAGATATAATAATCAACAATCTCACCTGTGTCCTTGTCTCAATGAGCTCTAGCAAGTCCTGCCATGTTTCCTTGAGCCCCTCCTTCCACTGCGCGATGGTTGCGTTGTCCGAGTGACCCATAGCGATCATCTGGTCCGCGATACGCTCCGCTGTAGCCACACGCTCTGACCCAACCGCCTGAGTTTCTCGAGCGAACTCTTTGAATCTTTCCCATAAGAGCTAAAACAAAAACATGATGATTTTAGCATGATTAGATAAATTTAAACTATCAGAACGGATATTGGATCTGCCTATTCACTCTATCCTTGAAGACATCAAGATTTTAGCACTCGGGAAACAAGAAATCCGTCAAGGAATTCCACCCCCATATCAGTGCGCATGATAAACGAAGTTGCGAAATTCTTTGTGCGATACAATGGGAAATTATATTGAACTGATGTGGTTTTTTTTCCATAGGACTAACAGACGGTTACTGATTCACCGTCAAAACGAAACACAGAAGCGGGAAGGGAATTCAACCCCTCAGCCGCGCGTATGGTAAATGAAGAAGCGAAACGCTTTGTCCGAAGCAGCGGATTATCAAGTAACTAAGTAGCCTTTCCGTTCTTGTGATGGAAAAAGAGATCAACCATGATAAGAATTTAAAAGCAAACTCTCCGAAACGAAGCTCGTGAGACCAAAAGGCTGGTTATTTTACGATAGTAATTCGAGGTTTTAAGCTATTAAAAAGTGTTTTAAATCCAGGTGTGGATATGTCACTGTAAACAGAATGCAACTCACGGTGACATGATCGTAGTCCTGTCCCAGCTCTTGTGAACTGGCGACCAGTTCCCGCTCCGTGATCCATTGCTCCAGATCGTCCACTTCGCGGGACAGTTGGAAGAGACGCAGGGCCTCGTCTAGCTTGGCGCGACGCTCGCCAGCCAAGTCCTTTAGGCCAGCGTAAAGCTTATCTACTTGAGATTGCTTCACTGATATTTGTTCACTGGAATACAAGACATCAATAGTAAATAAAGCAATGATTTTTTTAAATGACGATGGTTCATCTGTAAGAAATCAAACATAGTGTGATTCAACATTCATACTATCATACTTTTTATATCAGTTCGACCGATGACTATTAAAAACTTACAACTTTTATTTAGATTAAAAGTTAAAACTCAATTTTTGTTGGTAACAAATAGTGTCGTTGTTAATTATACTAATCTTCCGGTATGATTGCAAATATGATGGGTATACTTAGAAACTCGAGCACTGTAGTTTGCAAAATTGGTTCAGACGTTTAAGCTGTGAAAAGATAACGGCCAGGAAACAGACAGTTACTATTGCATGTATTATTTATTATTATGTATAATTCATGATCGGTTGACTGGATGATTAATTTGTGTACCAACTTTTAAAAATATCAGTTACCTCAAAGGATGGTCCTCGCTAGTCAACTGCCGGACAGTTTCACCGAGTTGCCTGATAGTCTGAGCATAATCATCGACGGCTTGCTCCAATATCTCGTGTTTCTTCATCAGATTCTGTGCGGAGATCTCATCCTTGCCACGGTCTTCCACCATCATGTATAGTTCTTGCTCGCTCATCCATGCCTCGGCTTCGTTCGCGTCGAAAAGATATTGGTGAGCCTTCTCCCATTGAGCCAGGTTGTTCTTACGTTGTTCGATGGCCTCTGATAAACAATATAAATGCATTAGAAAATAATATTTACTCTTTCGAATATGGAACATATAGATTTTTTTTATTTATTAATCAAACATAAATTTTTACAAAATTGGCTTAAAGTGTACTTAATCCTAGAAAAGGTTTGTCTGTACACCATGTGACTCGTCTATTGTACTAAAATTAGCTAAAATTACCGTTCAGCCGTTCAGTATATTGTTATAAATGGATGGAAAGTTAGCAGCGTACCTTTTAGTTCTCGCCATCTCACGGTGAGCTCCTCGATGAGTCTCTTGAACTCGGGGGAATCTTCGTGTCCCTCGTCAATCAACTTCTGACCATTGGAGATGACAGTCAAGATCCTCGGCTCGTGGTTGTCCGTCTCCGTCTTCAGCGACTGGTTCTTCTTCTCGAGCATTTGTACATTGAACAGGGAGTTGCCGTAGTCGGTGCTAGTCGCCAGGGGCATCTTGTCGTGGATCCAAAGTTTCTCATCCTCAATGTCGCGGCGGAACTGGAATGCTTCCTTCTTCTTCGAAAGATGACGCTGTCGCTCCAGAAGCGGCGCCTTGAGCTGCTCGAATCTTTGTTCCACAGACTTCTTCTTCTCCTTGATCTCATCCATTTTGTCGGGCACGGTCTTCTGCAAGTATTCCGCTTGAGTTTCGAGTTCCGTGACCTGTTTCGCTTTGACAGCCATCTGAGTCTCGATCATCTGTTGCTTCTGCATTAGAATGTTGACAGATGCCAGATCAGTGCCTGTGTCGGTGTTCTCTATTTGTTTTTCAAGTTCATTCATCCACGAATCTATATCATCGCAAGTTTGGTGTAGGAGGACCTCGCGGTTGGCGTCGAACAAACGCGTTCCCTTCTCCTTGGTGGTTGTTTGAAGATTTTCGAATTGGTCCTGAAGTTCGTGCATTTTAGGTGAGATAACTTCAACAAATTCGGGTTTCTGCTTCATGAGATCCTCTGCAGCGTTCTGTACGGCGAATAGACGTTCTTTATTAGCCGCGATTTCGGCTTCGAAAGCCTGGTGACGGGTCCACTTGGAGTGGATGGTCTTCGCTGAACGGTATGTGTCGTCTTGTGCAGTCACGTTTTTCTCTTGCACCCATTCGCTGAGTTCGTCGCAATCCTGCAAGAACTGGTGCAGCTGGAGTTGGTCCTGCAACTTCTCCATTTGCTGCAGCGCCTTCTCCCTGTTGGCGTTACGCCTTTGCTCGATGTTTTCCGCCTTTCGTTGTATCTTGTCAGCGTCGAAATGCCTTTCCTCAACGAGTCTGTTCGCGAACTGAACGACCGAGTTGATTTTGTCGTCGTTTGCCTCCATAGTCGTTAGGAAAGCCTCGTGTTCCTTGATCATATTCTCGGCTTGCTCCAAGTTTGTAGGTGGCTCGGTCTTAGCTAACCTGTAGGGAGGACAGGCGATTGAATTATGATTATATTCAGAACAATACCAATCAATTTAAGTAGCGCCTAAGAACAGTGTGTCATAATTCAAATGCAGTAAACGTTGTCCCGTCGAATGTGTGACGCTTTACTTCATGTGAGCTATGATACACATTTTTTTGCACCTTTGGTTCAAAAGAACCTTGATACAGTAGTTATATAATCTTTATGGCAGGTATAATGACCTGTGTTCCTGGTGTGCAAGCAGGACCTCCGCCTGCCTGGCGTCACGCTGCAGAAGCTGCAGCTCCAAGCTCTGGGCCAACAGCTGCTGTCTGTTCTCCCACATCTGCTGCAGCTCGGCCCACCCCTCGCGAAGTGCCTTCAGACGCTCGCGGAGGAACATGTACTGCGGGTCGTCTTGAGTTGACGGCTCCTAAAAATAGGCCTCTTTTGTAACTGTTTACCCACAAATTGTAATTCGAATGATTATTCTATATACGAGTTGCATTTAGCATCACATTGGCATCCGCTGGAATAAGAGTAGTTTTAAGTAGTTAGTCTCAAATTTAAATCAATGGCATTAACAGAATCAATTTGAACTGTTTAGATTCAAACAAACATTCATTTTATTAAAGCTATTTTAACCACAACTATACAATAGTTAATCAAGATCAAAGAAACAACAGTTTCTTTACTCGTATAGGAAACTTTTCCAAAAACGCATCCTTTTCCAATCTCGATTTGAAAATACATTCAAAAGATAATGAGGAAATAAAAGAAGCTAAAAGTAGTCTTATATAGGCCCAGAAAACTTTATTCAACACATTCATTTATATTTGAAACGATGTTTATGAATTCAGCGGTCGACCACACAAGTTTTATTACATGTAATAAGTACAACTACATTTCAGTATTTCTTTGCTTTCAGGTCCACTGCCAAATTTATTATATTTTACGTTTTTGTATCTTTACCACCTTTACCTTTGTCTTTATTATCTTTAGGTTTCTCCACAATTTTTAATTTCTTTTTCTCTTCGGCTGTAAGAGGTCTGGTAGGCGACGGCGGTCGCGGCATCTTCGTGAAGACCTTAAACGCGTCATAGATAAACCATTGCATGCCGGCGATACTTCCGATCATAATGATGCGCGCGAGCAGTCCGCGCCATATCCCCACCATGCCGACTTCACTGATGATGTCGGAAATGGAAGAAGTCGGGTCCCTGTTCAGCTTGGACACAATAGTGTCAGCGGGATGTGAGACGATGGCGCACAGCACCCCCGCTATGTACCCTGCAGTGAACGTAACGACCAATTGTTCAGACTTGGTGCAGTCCTCGCGGCGCTTAGGCACCAAGTTCTCGTAGATGTACTCGAGCGTTCTTTCGAAAGAAGCAAACTTCACCATCGTATACGGTATCTGTCGACACCACAGCGGCGGCAGACCGCGGTAGAACACCCCTATACCCTCAGTGTTGTACATGTGCGGCATAACGACCCTCATTTGCGACGGATAGGTCGGCGTAGTTTGTATCCGCACTTTGCAAGCTTCAAACGGCGCCAGACCGATATCAGCCAAGAACTCGCCAGATGCCGCGGCCGACAGGTACAGATAAGTGCGTTTGTAGTATGCAGTGTCTTCGTCTACTAGAGTAGCGAATTTATATTTGAAGTACTCGTAGCCGGAGAATCTGAAGCCACCTTGTATCGAGTATCCTAATAGCGTTGGCGCCCATCCTCGGACGATATTTCGTGCACCACCTTCTTTGAAACACAGTAAGAGTCCTCCGAGCAGAGAGCGATACTTGCAAGGGTCTATCTGCATGCGACACTTGACCAGGTCTATAGGCGTCACCAGCGCGTGCGTGAGCCCGCACGCGAGCATGCCGCCGATCAGACATTGTGCGTAGAACTGGCTGCTGTAGATCGCACACGACTCCTCCGGCGGTTTATCAGACATGGCCACATTACTGTCGACTTCTTACTAACTTCAGTGAAGTAACGCGATTTTTATAGCAATATTAGTAATATATCACTATAATTTGTCTTTGCATTGCCTTGTTTGTAACTATTTTAATTGATTTAATATAAAAACTAGTTTTATGTTTACATTATAAATTTAAGACATTGAAAGCAGATTTGGCAGATTTACAATTAATGACAATGTCAGGTGTCAGAGAAAAGTTTAGACTCTTTGATAGACTTCAAGTTGTGATTAAAGAGTTAATATAAAAACATGAAGAAGTACCAAACTTTTTCGACGAAAATATGGAAATTATTATCATAGAAATGATAAATACAAACGAGAAATGCATTTTGATCACAAGATAAAAAATTAAATATAAAGTACGTATTATTTAAAATATCCAGTAAAATGTGTTATTGTTGTAGCTCAAACTACACCGCGGGATTGGATCCATGCCGCGGGCATTGGAATTCGCCAAATTTTCAAAACATTTGACAAAACCGTTCGCTTTCAGACGCGTATTTCAGTAAATTGTATACCATGTATTTACATATTTTTTTTAAGTTGGTACGATATTGTGATAATTTGTTAGATTATATGACAAGTACTTACGGCAGTGATCTTCTCTCCATACTCCATCATCTTGGCGAACTCGTCGCGATAATTGTCGATCTCTTCCTTGATGGTCTGGTGCTGAGAGAGCAACTTCTCCGCCTCCGGTAGGCTGGACGGAGTGTCTGTGATAATAAAACAAGTTAACACAATTTTATATTGTTAAATAATCGTCTCTAGGACTAATGTACAACTGTTGAAGTTATGAAGAGCACAATTTTTTAAAAGATTACAGAATTTGGTTCTAATAAACAGCTTACGCTTGGCCTTTATTTCAGCTAATGTAAAGTGATGTTAGCGTCGTCGAAAAGGATGCTGACCCAGAAGCGTTAAGTCAATGAAACGTGTCAATACACAACAGTGCTATAAGCACTGATGTTTAAAGGCAGACCTGTGAGCATTATATTCTTTGAGGCAGACTAAGGCAGCATGGCGTCATCACATATGCGAACCATTCAGACATTATATTCTAAACTTACTGAATATTCCGTCAAATTTAACAGTCAAAGCTTAATTCAGGCCAGTAAAGCAAAGTATTTTTTATCCACAATGGATTTATCATTTAACTTTCCTCTCACAGGATGGTATAGTAAGCGTGCTCACCCAGAAGCCTTATTAGAATGATCTGTTTACCTTCTGAAGCGACATCTGTCTGTGTCTTGGTGAGCCACGCCTGGAAGTGGTCCACGGAGCGCAGGAAACGATGCAGGTCTCCGGCCTCTTCCAGTTTCGCGTCGCGCTCCTTGAGCTGTGGGTATACAAGTTATATTAAGACGTGCATTAGACAATATTAGTTTATCCGTACTATGTATTCCAAGTCAAAATGATTATTATTATTTCAATTGGTTATCGATTGTAGCAATTGATTTATCGCCAGTTTGATCATATAATGTATGAAAAGCTCTCAAAAGTCTACCTATGCTTATTACAATATACATTATTTAATTGAATCATAATCACATTCATCGATTTGTTTGTTGCAGTTTGTAATCTACATCCCCTCCCTCCTCGTCTCATGTTAGTATTAGGTTTTTAAATTTGAATTACAAGTTCGTTTGTTCGTTTTCTTACTAGGTAGAGGACACTGTAAACATCACTTTCCCCAACATTGGTGACATGCCGAGTGGATTCGACTTTACAATAGAACAGTTTCCGTTGTTACGATACCAAGGGAATGTTTCGTGACACGAGCAGCACCCACCTGTCTGTATTTCACTGACGTCTCACTGCGTTCACCAAACTAAACACCTACAAGTGATTGTGGCAAAATTACTGAAAAGCAAGGTCATGCTTCGTGGTAATAACTAGCGGTAGATTTTTCTCTACGTGATAAAATCCAGAATAAGGAAATTCCGTAGACGAACTAATGTCACCGGCATAGCTCGACGAGTCAGTGAGCTAAGTGACGTAAAGGTAGCGGGAAGTCGCTGGATGCATGTGTCTCGGGACAGGTCATCGTGGCATACCATGGAGGAGGCCTGGACATAGGCCTTGGACGTTTCCGGGCTGATGATGATGATTTTCGTTGTGTTCTTACCATCTGCGTGAGTTGGTCCCAGTTCTCCGTGATCTGCTCTACGCGCTCCCTGATGAGCTTGGCTTCTTCAGGGTGCGTGTCCTCTATGGCGTTGGCCTCACTCTCCAGCGAGGAGATACGCGCCTGGATAGCAGCGAGGTCTCGCTCCATGCCGGACAGACGTCGTTGCAGCGTCATCACACCTGGCGGCACAAGCTCATTGTTGAATACAGTCGGTCAAATGAGAGTCCACCTTGTAAATATACTTCTGATCAGAAAAACCTATGAAAATTTAATTTGAATTTAGAACATTAACAATAGGATTTGAAAACGTCATATTATTCACTATTAAACGACATTTGACATATATTCCTAAATATACACATTTTTCTGATAATCCTTACAAAACATAAACTTGCAAGTTGTTTCGATATTTCTGATGAGTAGTTATAGTAGTAGCTAGTATAAATCCCGTGAAAAAAAAAATTATCCAAAATGCCGTAGCCAAAAATCTAGTACGTCATCGATAGATTATAAGAATTAGGACCCAAGTAACTATATCTATCTACCCTTTCTAAGATCATTGAATTGACATATACATTCTCTGTCGAAAATTGTATATGAAAATTAAGCGATGGCTCCATTTTGTTATTACTTTTCGGAAAAATAGCTATTATTGAATACTTAACCTTCAGTACAACAACAAAAAACATTTCAGTTATCAAAAACAGGGGCCCTAGGTCCAAAATACGTGCAAATGTAGCTACTGTCATCTCCTTTTATCACACGAACTGACGTCATTAAAATGACGAATATCCAGTATCGATATAATTGTTCAACTTGAAATAATCTTTCAAAAGGTACTAGTACTGTAGATTGTATATCTTTTACCGTAGCAAACGTAAGAGAGAAGTGCACGCTGACGGGTCCGTTCGAGATCCCGCCATGTCGTAAGTCAGACTCAAACTCGATAAGACAAATAAGTCTGATGTATTGTCTGCAAGTGTTCGCACTGTACTGCACAAGTGCACGTCTCGCGGTTACATGGTATGTGTGTGGGAGTTATTCGCAGTCTGCTCACCATTAAGATCCATCTCGAGGTTGTCTGTTTGCTGCAGGATCCTCTTCTTGTCCTCGATCCAGGAGACGGTCTCGCGGCACTCGATGTGGAACGTCTGCACGCCCTGAGCAGACTTCAGCTCGTCCTTCTTGGCTTCAGCCTAACATAAAACAACATTTATCATCTTACCGACAGTACATAAACAAGATCTTTTATATAACACCTGGTTTCAATACGGACACCTAATAGGCAAGTAGGTATTTTATGAAACGTAATTTTTATGATTTAAAGCTTTGGTATTCAGACTTCGACGAACGATCCTAAAAAATTCAGGAACACTCCTAGAACTGTGCCAGGATATTGGCCTCGCTAAGTACAGGCGATCGATTGATTGCAATAATCAGCTGATTCCACTTGTACTCACGGAAAATGGCCGATGTTACTTACACAACACTGCCTGCTCCTTCGTCGCGTACATTCATTTTGCCCTAAAATTGACTACAGCGACTTTAACATACTACAACATTATAAAGGTTTCTCATCGAGCAATCATTGACGGCGCGTATATGAATTGTTCACCTTATCCCTGAGCGCGCTCCATGCGGTGTTGAGGTCGGTTTGCCGGTCCTGTATGCGCGGCGCCTGCGGATGCTCCACGTGTATGAGTTGCCTGGCCAGCTGGTTCACGACCGCCACGCGAGACGCGTTCGCGTTCATCTCCTTGTCGAAGCCGTCGTATCTGGTGAAATTGTGACTCATTATTAGTATTACATTCCTTTACATGATGGTAGTTACTAAATTGACAATAAAATAGAAATATAATTTTACTGAATACTAAAGGCATTTCATATTTTTGTAATGAATGAAGACCCCATAATCACTACTAAGGATGTTATACTTAGCGGTCATCTTTATTGCAATCAAGCGTAGTCGCATAAGATGATTTCTATCCTACTTTACACTAAAGTCTCGAAGGGCTCTACACTGTGTCCCTATACAAACCAATCAAATGACAAGACACTTCTAGAAACATAGTGACACAAGAAATTACAAAGCTACATGATAGCAAAATTTATAAACCTTTTATATCAAAGGCCTTTAAAAATCTTCTTTCCTCGAATTGCCTTCCTCTACTTGAAATCAATAACTGCCGTAATTTATGTTATATATTACTATGTAATCGAGGTTCTTGCTCACAACGCATCGGTCGCTGGGACTAGGCTGATGGTCCAGGAGCCATAGGTGATGTCTCAAGAACTGGGACACACCATCGACGAGGTGGAAGGTATCATCAAGACGTGTCCGAGATATCCGCCACGTCACAAGAGAACATAACTGTTGAATCACCTGTGCTTCATTATTTCCACGTCGTCTATGTCCTTGGGGGGCAGCATGGTGTCTAGCATCCTGTTCTTCTCCTCGATCCACTGGTCGGCCGCATCAGCCTCGGCTAGCAACTTGAACAGCGACAGCGCGTCGAGCAAGCGTTGCTTGCGCAGGCGCGCCAGCTCGGCCAGCTCCCCGTGACGCGCGTCGATGGCGGCCAGACGCTCCCGAACTTCCGTGCTGTTCGCATCTTCGGGGCTCAGCTCGCTGGCCTGTGTTCAATTATGCAATCAGAACATTTAACAGTCTTATTTACGTGTAACTGAAGGAACCGATTCACTTTTAATCAATCAATACGTAAATTGGACTATTAATCTAGACATCGCAGGTTCGATTCTCAAGAGGGGTGCCAATTGTTTCTCTGTTTGCTTGGAGGCTTTCTACCACCATGTTACCTAAGTCTGCCACCAAACAGCAGTGTTAATAACACTGTTGTGTTCCGGTGCGATAGGAGCGCCTCATTAGCTTGAGGCTTCTGGGTGCGCACGTTTACAATCCAACGCCCTTATCCTCACCAACAGGTGATATGAAGGTCAAGTGCAAACCTATTATATATATAAAATAAAAATAGTAGGGCACTTTTCTATGCCCGTCTGGCTAACTGCTACAATGTTTAAGTCTGTCGCCAAACATCAGTTTTCATAGCACTGTTATATTGCGGCCATGAAAGATATCATAGCCAGCGCCTCATCAACTAGGGGACTTCTGGCTGAGCACGCTTCTCTCATACGGTATTATCGTCACTCAACATCAACATATAGTTGTCACGTGTATGCATAGAAAAGCATTTGCTGAAAATGCTGTCGAATATGACATTTTAACCAGGCAGAGGGCAGAAGCATATATTCAAGTATTGCGCATTATGTATTTCAATGTGAACTCGGATCTCACCTGTTGTTTGAGCTGCTGAATGACGTTGGCATAGTTCTTGAGCTCGTCGGTGACATCTTTGTGTTTCTTCAGCAGGCTCTGTACTTGAGCTTCGTCTACACCAGTGTCTTCCGATGACACCAGCCTGTTGGTACACATATATTAGTTTTTACAAGACTACAATGTACAGTTCTTAGGGAATGTAACTAAAAAAGAGAACACAAAACCCTGCCTCGGTGAATTCAGTCTCGCTGAGCTGAGTATCCGGTATGCGTTGTTTCATTCGATGTGTCGATACATATTATTATTTGTCAAGATTATGGTCAAGTATTTATTGTCATACGACAATTTAGCCTATGAAACTAGCTTATTTGAGAAGTGAATTTGTAAAGATAAAACTAGAGTAACAATAAGTTTTATTTAAACCCTCCTTTTTAACCCCCGACTCAAGAAGCGGGGTGTTATAAGCTTGACGCCTATGTCTGTGTATGTTTGTCTATCTGCCTGTGACATCGTAGCTCTCGAACGGACGGAACGATTTTGATGCAGTTTTTTACGTGAAATAAAGTATCCTTACGGTGGTTCCTAGCTATATTTGGTAAGAAATCGACTCAGCAGTTTGAAGAGTATTGGATATCGATAAGCATTTTCGTCGCCAAATGGAAAGATTTTTTTCTGATTATTGCGTACGGTGTTTTTTTAAATTTTAATTTAATTCACTTGTTACTTTAGGAAGAGTGCCAAAAAGTTTGACTGCCCCTGCATGTTATAATGCGTAATATAAAGAAAATTATATTGTGATTTCTTATACTAAGCAAAGTAACTTTACAGTATACGTAGAGTTACATTGAATGTATAATACCTGAGCGTGTCCAACATCCAGTTGTCGATGTCGTCGGCATCAGCGAACAACTGGTGGTAGCGCACCGCAGCATCGAGACGGTTCTTGCGTAGCGACACCAGGTCCAACAGGTGGTTCCATTGGGACAGAATGTCACGTAGACGATCCTAAACAGAAATAATGTTGAAAGTTTTCAATCATATAAACTTAACAAAATTGAATAACTTTGAACTCTTGAAATCGATTTTTTGACGACATCAGCGAGTTTTTATAATATAACGGTTTTCTACGACATCATAATCGAGAAAATTCTGAAGTGATTTTTTCACGTTTCTTGGAATTGAATCTCGAAATGGCTTTCGAATTAGACCTATTAAAAGCCTCGTGGATGGACAGGTTAGATCTATTAAGTCGGCTTATGTGCAGTAGTGTCAGGTGTTGGTGACGTCACGTTACCTGGATCCTGTCGGCACCGAAGTGTCCCTGAGAGATGAGTTCGTCCCCAACTCCCGCGACGCTCATCAGCTGAGGCTCGTGAGCTTGAACGTCCGCGTCCAACGCGCGGTTCTTGGATATCAGCAGGTACACTGAAATAAAACAAATATGTCAGCACATATAGACATAGGATAACTATATCATAAGCTGAGATAGGCCTTTTGCTTTAGTATATATTTAGTTTATAAATCTCTGTTCTTTCCTCTAACAAAGTAATAAATTTATTTTTCTTTCTTTATAACGGGATAATAATTAACGCGTTCAAAAAGAACTAAAAACCAACTTCCACTGCCTTAAAAATGAGGTAGAATTATCTGGGTACACATTTGGTTCTGTTGATTTTCTCACAAAACGCTCAATCAATTACGATAAAATTAATATCGTACCACCTCTGAAATATACCCCCCCCCCCCCCCAATTTGGCATAGTTATTGCGTAACATACATACAAAAAACATACAATCGAAAGACAGCACCTCATTAGCTTAGGGCTTACCATCCAACAGCCTTATCATCACTTGCCATCAGGCGAGATGAAGGCCAAGTTCAAACCCATCATACATTTTTTGTATTTACCTGTGGTGAGGTCGTGTCCAATGTCATCAACGGAGACGATCTGCTCCTTCTCCTTGATCCAGTTCTCTTCGTCCGCCATGTCCCAGTAGAACTGCCACAGCTTGCGGCTGTCTTCCAGACGCTTCCTGTTCGGATTAGGACAAACATTATAACTCTATTTATTACCCGACTACGGCGTATCCAAATGGAGGGTTCCGATTTTAGCAATCTTTGTATGTGTGAATGTTCGTTCCCTTATATCTCCTAAGCCATATCTGGATGCTTATCAGTAGCTATTGGCCTTTAGTTTTTTACTCTATATACTGAATGTTAGCTGTAAACCACCCAAATATAATAAAATAAACTAGACAGTCTATTTTGACAAATAAGGTATCATTGGAAGCGTCGTTCTGCACGTTATAGGGTATGTGACGTTACATATAATGGCGGATTGAAATTGAAAATTAAAATAACGTCTTCAACAGCCTATATACGTCCCCACTGCAGGGGCTCAGACCTACTCTCCTACAGAGATTGGCTGACATCACATGCCTGTTCAAGACATGCAGGTTTCCTCACGATGTCTTCCTTCACCGTTAAGCAATCGGATAATGTATTTGAATTGTAAAACAACTCATAGGTACACGGCTGGATTCGAACCCGAAACCCTCAGATTGAGAGTCCGCGCCTTATCCAATGCGCCACCGACGCTTTTTATAAACGGAAAATAACGTGTTTGGTATCAAATCACAGTATGTGTACATTCCAAAAATATATATCTATGGTACATACAATTATGTACGTATGTACATCTAATATACACCATTACAAAAATATGTACTCACTTTTGTGCAAGTTTGAGTTCCGAAAACTTTCACCACATCAAAAAGACTAAACCTTACGCAGTGGTGTAGGTTGGCTACGAACCAGTCTGTTTTAGGGTAAAATGTTGCTTCGGTGTTCACTTCTATGTAAATTTCATATAGTTTTTGACGGTACCTGCGCTCTACGGCGAGATGCACCAGTTCTGCGTACGCATTCTCCAGCTGCTGTATGCGCTCGACGGTGATGGCAGGGTCGCATGGTCGGTACCCGCCTTCCTCTTGCTCCAAGAACCGCTGAGATTGGCCAACTACCACCTGACACACAATACACTCGGTTTAAACAAGGTATAAACTAACAAGACCAACATATAATACACATACACCCCGTTTGGAAGACTGAAGCTCATGTTCAGATGTAACGGATAAACTATAATTTACAACTAATTGATTCTGTACAAATGCGTTTAAAAAGAACTGGTAGCCGACTTCAATTGCCCTAACACTCTACTTTTCGGATGACCAATTTAAGATTTATATCGTTTTCTCATGGATGTCATTGTCAGAACTGGACCAAATTTGACTGCCTGGGCAGGGACTGGACGAAATTTGTGGCAAATGGGACCACACGGAAAGTAGCAGCTTTCAAATAAAAAAAGAAGCATCCAAATCGGTTCACATAGTAAAAAGTTCTGAGGTAAAAAACCACTTAAAAACATACCAATCAAATTGAGAACCTCCTCCTATATTGAAGTCGGTTAAAAACTAAATATATATGCGTTATCAAAAATAATATTTGTCCACCTACGACTACACAAGTGCCGACATCGATAAGAAATCTAAGGAAGGAGTTAATGACTTCTCATACTAATAGGTTAAATCAATATACTCGTAAAAATCTTCTGACGAAGTTGAATGAAAACAAAAGCATGTACATAGCCGGTCTGTCTTTGTACAGCCCTGTGGCTGTCCGTTGTTGATCATAGGATATCTCAAGACGCTCTTCTGAACCTCTGTATCAATCACGTCCGGCTACTTGACACAACTCGTCTAAGCTCAGATTTCGAGAAATTTAATTCAAGAGTCAAACTGGCAGGGCACTGTTGCCACAGAATTAAAGTAGTAACGTTCAGACCAGATGTTCACCACCCCCCGCCGATCCTCGATTTAAGGGAATAGAAACCGATATCACGACATTTCTATAAAGTGTACGGCCTAGTCTCTTGCGAGATTTTCACGCTTCTCGATCCAAACAAAATACTAATGTGGTAAATACGAAGTCACGGGCAGAACCTAATAAGGCATGTATAAACCATGCATACCTTGACCCGCTCGCCCAGCACGTTGATGTCAGCCTCCACGAGCGCGTGCTTCTGCAGCAAGTCCTCGACGCCCATCAGGTGCTTGCCGTAGTCGTCCGTCAGGAGACGCATCTTGATCTCCTCCATAGAGTCCAGGATGTACAGCATTTCCTGGTGGGTAAAATATCGTGTGAGAAGGAGATACCAGTGACAGCATAAACTTAACCTATTATCATTTATATTGTACGTGTGAGATTCTTAAATCACCAATCAGATAAAGAGAGTTGATCAGATTTCCATCAGAAATCACTGAATTATCCTGAGTAATTAAACAAACTATCCTCAAAGTGCATCACTATCCGTCTGAGAGCGACAATACTCCAGGCGTCAAGGTAAAAACATGTTTAATTAAAATTTACAAAACTAAGACCACCTTTGTATATTGCATGGGGCAAACCAGACCTTAATCTCACCCGATGTGGACGATTAAAGGATGCTCACACATACGTCTAAAGTTAAAGGGCCTATGTGACTAGAACAGTTCCTTCCGCCAAAAATAATATGTATTGTGAACCACACTAGACAATATTCTAGTGATAAATTTTATCACAGAACGGAATATTGTGAAGTGTGAAAATGTGGAAAAAAATATTATGTTACTTTTTAAAATTCACCTATTCTGTGGAAGACTTGCTTTCTCACCAACACGACCCGCGTATCTAATTCGTCTAACCGAGTGATATCACACTGTTTATTTGTGTACACATCGCTTATTGACTGTCTCGAGGATGTATATAAATAAACAATTGTATCGACGACAGATTTCATTAGCTTCCACGAAATTAGACTCTTTAATGAGAGGAAATGTCTAGAAATTTCATGCCGTGTGGTCTAGGCTTTAGAATAGTGCCACCATATTTCTTCACGTGGATGTCGTTAAAGGCGACCATCACCTTAACATCTTACTGCGACTGCCAAGCGTGGTGATTATGACAAATCCCCTCATGGTAATGTTCAACATGGCTATCTATGAGGGAGGCTCATGTCCAGCAGCTGATTAGCTACTATGTTAACCTTTCGCCAAACTGCAGTGGTAATAGCACAGTTGTGTTCACGTATGAAAGGTATCAGAGGCAGCGGAGACTTCTTGTGCATGCTTTTTCATCCAACAGCCTTACCGTCACTTCCATCAGATGAGATTACGACCAAGTCCAAACCCATTATCATGAACATTTCTCCTCATTACACGAAGCACAAATGTTTTCTCTCTAAGTAACATTTTACAACTACAAACAATGTGCAATAAATTCAGAGTGATCACCTGGAAGTTTTGCTGCAGTTGCAGAGACAGCTCCAGCCTGGACCGCCGCGCGCGCAGCAGCTCCAGCAGGTACGCCCAGAGGCGCAGCACGTTGTCGCGGCGGGCGCACACGCGCTCCATGTCGTGGTACCTGCGAGGAGTGACATTTAATACATAAAACAATATAGAAATACTGTAAAAATATACAATTGTCTGGCCTTTACAATACTAAAATTATAAAATGTAATTATGTATAGGGCTGGCGGACAAACAATTATAATCGTTTTAATTGTTTAATTTTATCAAATTCTTATCTTTTTTACATTTTCTCGTTTTTTCTACCACGTCGTCAGTCGTCGTCACTTGTTTTCTTCTGTCATTTATGGTATCTTTAACTCGTCTAAAAACTGTCATGCTTTCATCCTTCTTCAATACTTCTTTTCATTCATCCCACACTCGGCCTTCTTGCATCATGCCAGTCCTCAGACATCCATCCATATTTCATTCAAATTTTAAACATTTCGTAATACACAAAAATTTCTTACCAAACACTTAAAATTTTGTAGAAATCAAGATGTCAATATTGTTACCTCTCAACCTGCAACTCGGAGCACACAGCAACGACGGCCTGGACCCTCTCTTCATAAGCGAAGATATCAGTCTCGATGGCTTCATGCTTCTTAGCAGCGGCTTCCACCGCAGCCAGGTCGAAACCGAAGTTGTCCTGGCTCACCAAACGCTGGTTCTCTGAGAGCCAAGTCTCACGCATCTGAGCCTTGCGGTTGAATCTGACGATTTTACACATAAGTTAATTACATTATTCTTCAACAAAGCTATTTCAGCAACGGCCGATATAGAAACACGCACATTTCAGAACATTACATGTTGTGTGATGTTAAGATAGAAGTAGTTAATGCGAAAATAACTGATCATAAACTCCAAAAGTAAGTTAACGCCAACACAAATACATGCATGCAAAATAATAGAATACGTACAGAGAGAGGGGGGTGTATTCCTAATAGGGATCTCTTCTAAACAATATTATCATGGGAGAAGTTTCAACATAAAACTCGTTTACACAATTTTAATAAATATCATTTTAGATTCGTTGAATACAAATTATACAAAGTATTAAAAAAAAAGAAGTAACAATCAGAAATGGCGAATTATTTATTTTTGAATATTTTTTATTTATTGAAGACCTAGATGAGACCTCCTGACGTCAACTGGCAGTTGATAGCAGCATTAACTGTAAAGGATTTAGTACTTGTATGAGAGCTATGAATAGGGACATTCCGAGTGCAGGTGTCTGTTTATATAAATCCAAATTCATCACAGATTTTTTTAAATATCACGTTAATAATATGCTGCAGTGCTAATGTGTGCAGGGTTAGTATTAAAAATAAGAATTTCATATTTTTTATTATGGTTGCATGGGATCGGCTTTGCCTGATGTCTGTTTTTATTTTTAGCGGCTTACGGCATCAAAATGCATCCCATCATCCATAGTGCCGGTAAAACTGTCGGAAGAACACTAAAACGCCCAAGTGATTTTTAAAAGGTTACATTTTTTATCGGAACCCTAAAAATAATTGAAGGATAACTTTTTTACTGTATACTGACGTCCTCTGCCACTTTATCAATCAGCCAGAAAGATAAAAAGAATTTTTAAAGTGTGTGTTTCTCTTCTGACGGGTAGCGGACCGTTAACAGATACCAAAAGCCTTTGTATCTAGTATTCAGCCAATACTATTTGAAATTTTAACATTGGAATTATCCTTAAATTTCCTTTTTCAAATGTATGTACTCACCTAGCAGCCAGTTGCTCCAATTTCTCCTGTCTGATGAGCTCCTCCCTCAACGCCAGCTCCCGTTCGTGCTCTGCTTTCTCTAGCCTCTCCCAGGCACGGTTGATGTCGTGGATCATCTTGCCCTCACGCGGGGTGTATGGCTTCTGGTTGGCGGCGCGCATGCGCGATTGCAACGTAAAGAGCAGAACTTCCAAGTTGCCTTTCTCAACGAACCTGTTGGCGGTTGTAAAAATTGATATCAAATATATTTTTTTGATCCAATAGATAACGGCCTCCGTAGCGCAGTTGGCGGATTGTTACACTCAGACGCACAAAACAGGCGGCAGATCCCGGGTTCGAGTCCCGATGAGATCAATAATATTTTAGTGGTTTCGGCAAATCGACGCGCATCGGATGCCATACATTAATTTTCTTCATATCTGAATCTCTCTATAAACCTGTTGCTGCTCCCTTTAAAACTGATCAGTCTTACATGCGTAGGTAATACAGGAATACTTACTTAGGCGGCTTCTCAACTGTTCGGTAGTTGGAGAATTGTAGCAACTGTTGGCGTACTCCCTCCAACGAGTTGGCGAATGTCCTGTCGCCGAGGGCTTCGATTGTATGTTCGATCCATTGCAAGAGGTCACTGCAGGGGAAAAAAACATTCTAAATTAAAAGGTGAAAGGGAAACATAGCAAGACCGCCTAGTTTGTCGTCAGTTCTGAACAACTCGGTATACCTATATAAAAATCGGCCAAGTGCGAGTTGGAATCGCGCAACAAGGGTTTCAAACCATGGAAAGAAACTTACAGACATTATTACCAACAAATAAGGCTGATTTTCGCGACTGCATAACTAAGTTTGTCAAGGTTTTTTTAATGATTTTTCAAAAACTATTCTAGACAGAGACTTCGCTTAGATTTTCCTGTAATATTTACAGTTCTCTCTGTTGTGATTATTTCAGATTTTGACTTTTGAATCTTCGGAGATAGGATAGAGATCGAGGATTGCGTGGTTCCAAGAACCTCAACTGAGTTTCCGATTTCGTTTGCATACATACTTGATACATACTACAATATGTATGCAATCCGAAACAAACTTGAGAACTAGGTGTTCTGTTCTAAATTTTTAGGGTTCCGTACCCAAAGGGTAAAACGGGACCCTATTACTAAGACTCCGCTGTCCGTCCGTCCGTCAGTCTGTCTGTCTGTCCTTCTGTCTGTCACAAGTCTGTATCTCATGAACCATGATAGACAGTTTAAATTTTTAATGTATTTCTGTTGCCGCTAAAACAACAAATACTAAAAAAAACAGAATAAAATAAATATGTAACGGGGCTCCCATACAACAGTGATTTTTTGCTCGTTTTTGCTCGGTATTGATAACCGCAACTGGTAGACGCTTGAAATATTCACAGAATATCGAGTTATTATTATTCACTTTAAAAATAATTTTTTTCTAATGTTTTATAACGTTTGTTAGGATAATGGTACGGAAACTTTCGTACGCGAGTCCGCCTCGCACTTGGCCGTTTTTTTAATATACACAAACGCAAATTTTTATTTAAATAACAGTTTTTCGCCTGTGTTTATGGTCTCACCTGGTAAGTGACTCGTACTCTTGCATCATTTTCTCGTTCTCCATGGCGATGCCGACCACCTTGCCGATCCTCTTGCCCTGCACCGTCTCCTGCTTCATCTTGCTGAAGTAATGGTAGTACGTCACCACATATGTGATGATAGACTTCTCGTCGGGATGGTCGACAGCAATGTCTAAAACATGTCAACCGACAGTTACATGTTTGCACAACCAAAGTAGGCTTCACAATGTCGTATGTAATCCTTACTAATATTATAAATGCGAAATTGAGTTTGTTTGTTTCCCGTCGTTACTGAGGGTCACAATGACATGATTTTTGTATAGGTATAGTTGAAAGGCCGGAGAAGGCATAAGCAACCTTTTATACCGATTAAACGAGTAGTTCCCGTGGGACAATTTCTGAAGTCCGCGCGGATGAAGTCGCGGGCAAAATATATGAATGTTTAGTTAAGTAAAGGCTACAATTACAAGACTATCATACTGCAATCCACACAACATCTAAATTAAAAGGTAACTTGACCTTGACTAAAACAATAATTTCCCCACATCATGTCCTGCATTTGACCCTGGAAGAAAATTAAACTCGTGTTCTCCCGAGAAATTCGATTGAGTAGGAAAATGCGAGATGAATTAGTTCATATCATACCTTCAGCGTCCAAAAGCTTAGTAAGTCCTAGTTTCTCCTCGGCGACGTTGAAGGCATTGTTCAGATTATGTATTGGGTTACTCCGGTGCAGTTTCTCGAACTGTATCAAGTCGGGCCGGTGCTTGTGGATGATGGCGTTGAAAGCCAACCCGTCACGCCAAGAGGTCGTGAAGTTGCGGACATTTACGTTGTTATATCCGGCCGTTTTCATTTGACACCACAATAGCAAGGCGTCTTTGGCAGATTTCGTTTCTTTATTGTCGGTCTCTTCGATTGTAATGTCTTGGATCTGAAAGAAAACACAATATTTGAAACAAAAAATATAAGTAAGAATATAGGATATACTTTTTTCCCTATCCTTTAAGTGATTCATGTGATTTTGTATAAAATGTGTTTTAGACATAAAAACATCTAAAACCTACACGGAAGCCGAATAGAGTGTCGTGGTCCACCGGGGCCAAACACTTACTGCGACCTTTACAGCTTTATTGTGACCCCTATGTGTTTAAAGCACTTCCCCGAGGCCCACTCCAATAATATATCAGACGATATCTCTAGGAGTAGATACCATAATATCGTCTGGTGTGACGATATGGCCTCTAAGGTATTTTGTCTTCTGTGTCGTAGAGCATCGCAGTGACAGAGGATGTGGATGAGGCCTCTTCCCTCGTCGTTCTCCACGTCCTGTTGAAGCGTTACAAGCAACACCATCTTATTAAACGTTTACAAACCTGGAACCTCAAGATGATAGTCCAGATGAGACCCAGGTTGAGCCTGGGGTTGCCGTCCACGATGTCATGGGAGCCCATGTTCTCCAGATGCACGCGCTGTTCCCGCAGGAACTGCAGCGCTTTGTCAACGTTCTCCAGGCAATGGATACGCATCTTGCCCTTCGTCGGTCGAGGCTGCAAACAACAGTCACATGTTTGTTTTATGTATGATGGGTTTACACTCGGCCTTCATCTCGCCTGATGGTAAGAGACGATAAGGCCGTTAGATGGTAAGCGTGCGCTACCATAAGCCTCAAGCTAATGATGCGAAGGCTCTGCTACCTTTCATACCGGAACACAACAGTGCTTTTTAGAGGCAGACTATAAAATCAAAATCGAAAAATAGGGTTTTGTTCAAAGGTGGAAAGAAATATTCAGTTGCATAAGTCCTATTTAGCCATAATCAATCATAGTCCTATTTAGCATGCAAAATTGTTTAAGACTAACTTATGCTATATATTTTTATCATTAATTTGTGTATCGATTTCACCGTATTATCGATGGTTTTTTTATCGGAGCTATAATCAAAATCTTAAGAATTCGTCTATAGAGTAGAACGTCACAACAAATCGTGATGAAACTTGGCAAGTAGGTAGCGTGGGGCATGGAAAGGATATAGGCAACTTTTTACTTCGGCACATTCAGAGGTTCCCGTGGGATAATTTTCAGTCCTCGCAAAATCGCGGGCAAAAATACATATAGCAGTCATAACTAACCAGTCTCTCTCCAGAGAGCACCTCTAGCAGTTTGATCAACATCTTCCCGTCGCGCATGTCCACGTACAGGTCCCCGATGCGGCACCCCACACGCACCAAGTGTGAGTTCACCCATTTTTGAAACGTTTTCTTCTGTACGCTCTCTCGTTCGTCTGTAAAGAACAAGATTTATAGATCAGATTGTATGTTTGCCTTTATGATAAAAACCTTTCCACCGTTCCCTTGATGCCTCGAAAAAGAGTACATTTAAATGGAAACCGTTTCGTATTGCTTTTTATAAGGCGATTTGGGTGAAGTATAAACAGAATTATATAATATGCAGTAGGGGACGATATAGAGTAGTTTAATCAAGCAGGTGTACAACGTTGGTCAAAAAGTCACAAATATTTTAATTCATACAATTATAAATCCTTACAGGAAAACGCCATGTAATCAAATACCGGCTTCTTGTCCTAACCAGCATATTGTATGCTTACTGTAAAATTATTAATTTTTTTACTATATATCTGGATTTGACGTCCAGTCCAAAGTGTGCTAGTATTTTAGGGGACATTGTGACACCTAATGGTTTCTCCTAAAATACTAACTTCATTTTAACAAAATTACAGACAAAATATTAAACATAATTTGACGAAATGACACGCATAAGACCGACCTGTCAACCCGTTAATAAAATGTACATAATATACACTCATTTCACACGAATACAATCAGCTATTAATAGTTATTAAAGGAAAAATAAATAGGGAATGTTAACACAATAACCGCCAGTGTGGTCGACCGCGTCGTGGCGACCAGATCGCGGGCGTGGCGGCTGGTATCTTGGAGCTGAACCCGTCCGCCGGCCGCAGAGACATTGGCACAAGTCCTCAGGACACACACTGCGTATTGTATTCCGTAATCAATACACAGGTAAGGTAATACTTGGATCAGGTTACCATTCGCTTCGCACGCTTTAGACCGGAATGGTTGGTACAAAAATACGAGTATGACAAGTTATCTAATTTATTTGTGAGCAAGGAAATATTAGCGAACCTCGAACGAAAGACGAGTGCCTATGTAGCGTGCGTCTACAAATGCCTGCCGAGCAAATCTCCTCATACAAAGACCGATGCTGATATGGCGATCAGCGAGGAAAGGTCATGTCCATCAGTGGACGTATGCGCAGTCAAATGAAGAATGTAAGGAGGATACCTATTTAACCGTAGGCGTTTTCTAACCAATGGTAAGGAAATATTGAGCATATAAAGTTAACTATCGAGGAGATATATGATGGAGGATCATGATCAGCAGTGTTTTCTGGTGGTGTAAGACAACCATAATATCTAGGGATGGTTTTGATATCTAGGGAGGAAATAGACCCATTTTAGATTAACGAAACGTATATTGTTCATATACTGTTCTGAGCGACCTCAGAATAATCCGCTTTACTAAAAATATATAAATATCAGTAAAAGGTTAGGTAAAATTAATCGATTAGATCCTGGTAAATGTTTATTAAATAACCGCCTCACTTCAGCGACTCTTCAAAAACTAAAATTATTCAACAGAAAATTGAAACACTTTTCCTTCCTACAGTACAAATCACTTTATTTCCTTTACACTATTTGCTCATATTATGTTAGATCCTTCAATCCACTAACGAGTTAGATAATAATTTATTCATCAAAATTTCAATTATTTTTTGCTGGGTGCTGCTTTTGCCAATAAGTTGAGTAAAATTAAAGACGAATTTAGAAATAACATATCTATAAATCTAAGCATACCTACAATATAATATGTAAACATATTAAAATCTTAATTAAGGAGAAAAAAGATAAACAAACATTCTCTACTAACTTGCCAATATACAATGATAAAAAGTGTCTACCAGTATGAATAAAAAGTTTCTATCAGAACCAGGGGTTTTACTCTACACTTGTATATATTTATATTTCTTCATTCTTTCATTAATATTTATTTAAATAAGTTATGAATCTATTATATTTTAAAGAGGTTGTTTCAAAATTTTGTTGTAAATAAACACCTCTCTCTCTCTCTCTCCCTCAAAAATAGATACAAACATATGAGCAGTCAAAATGACAACAACAAACCTCTTAGCTCGCTCACAACTTTGTCATAATAGACTTCCAAGCCGGGCACTTCTATATCAACCCCTCTCTTGATGAGGTCGTAGCACTCTGAGGTACTCATCACTTCACTGAATGTTCACTCATTTCCAACACTGAGTACTGACTGAGGGCTCAGTCACCAAGTACGAATTATTGTAAGTACGAAATACCGGGAAGAATTAGAGCGACAAAATCCAACAGCCCATACAGGGATATTCGATACCAACGCGCCAGTTGTCGTCAACCAAATGATCCGGTACTATTTTATAAATTAGAAACACCTTTAGCGATCAAAGATTACTTAAATTATATAGGGCATTAAGTTAATCACTTCAGTTCATTAATAAGATGACTAGACTTGTTAAATAGACAAAAAATGACAAAGTAGTTGAGAAAAATATCGTCAGTGTCAACGTTAAACTGAGTTAGTGGGACTTGAGATTTATCTCGAACTTTTATTGTTATCAGTCTTGCAACATTGATAAGGCGAGCGGTCAGAATCGCGATTATATTTAACTGATTACAACTTCAACGTGAATAATTTTTATAATGGTATATTTGTAGTATTCAACAAATATACAAATGTTATTAATTTAAAATAGTTTCGTTATACAATATATTTCATGATCAATAAAAATATGTATTTATTAACACAGACTGGAGTATACCCATCATTTTGCGAAAAAATTCGTATTTACAAAAAAGATGTTTCAAATTCGATCTGCATTTGTACACTATTTAAAAATCAAATAATAATTTAAATATGTATAGAAAACTACTAAAATTACATTTTCTCATTTCTTTTATTTGTACAAAATCTTTCTTTTTTTACTAAGTGACAGCGTCATTTTATTGACGGCATCTTTGTTTTCAACTTTGTCTTTCTTGTTCCGTGCGTTTTATGTTTTTGTACAAATAAACTAAACCTTACATAAATGTTACCTAAATCACTTTTATTTGATAATGGCCTTTTAAAATTACAAGTGTACAAGACCAGGCCTTGGCACCATACATTCGCGGAACGTGTCATTTCATAGATAATTTTATTCGTTTATGATCTTAAGGAAATGTATGTCAGTTTTCTATCATTTACACTCCTCGACAACGGCATAATTTTATTAATATGAATATATAAAAATGCTACTGGTTGTTGTTTGATTATTTTCAGTTTGTATGGTATTTGAGATATCAATAGATACGTCAGATAGTAGCAAAGATCTCTTAAATCAGTATTTGTTTGTTAACGTGAAAGTTCCATATATAATGGTTCGTACTCAAAATGTAGTCGTTCTCGAGATAGTTAACCAAACCTATAGACAATTCTGAAATACAGTTATAGCACCAAAGTTTCAAGATCAAAGGTTGTCGACCACTGGGATTCCACGGGGAAAAAGGAAACTGTGGTTATTACAAATGACTGATAAAATGTATGATGCAACTAAAATACAATACCATTTACAGGATCACAATCTTTGGCATATTATTATGCTTGTATTCGTACAAAATGTATACATTAATGAGATAATTATTCATTCACATATTGTACTTCGATACAAGATCAATTTTGAGGATGTTAAGAATATGATCCGTTTCGATATTAAATAATTTCATTGGGACTTCTTTATTCATTATTATTTATATAGATTTAAGATTTTAGACTGGTAATTTATATATTACGAATAAACTATAACTATGGCTAGTGACAGTATGAAACTAAAGTGTTAGTATGAAGCTAAAGTTTGAGTAGTTTAACACGCTGACTGACCTGCAAGAGCCTTAATTCTCGATCGTTCGAAGAGCCTCGACGACGAGTTGCCGCCATCGTACTCGAAGTCGTCAATGATCTCCTGCCCGTGGCCGATGGACGGGTCCCAGCGGGACACCGATATGTCGGTCGTCATCGCGACCCACTCACGCGCACCACGCCACGCTCAGTCAGATCTAGCAAACAATTACAAAGGTACGTTACACAATATATTATTGAAAACACATACTTAATTATACTAATCACACACAAATATATTCTTAATATGGATGTCAAATTATTTACCTAAATATGTGACCTAGGGAAAAACGACGAATGCCGGTGGAATAATTATTTGATCATAGTTTTGGTTGGTGGTAAGGATTTTTTCTACTTAACTACCGAAATACCATAGCAAGTGTTTCATTGGTACCTACAGGCAGAGATAAGGCTTCAGGTAAGCACGCTTTCTACCTCTTGATCGTTATTTACCATCAAATTAGAAGAATAAAGATAAAAAGCCGTGAAGAACACCTACTACTTGGGAGCAAGTATGACCATGGCCCAATCCTCCCGAAGACGATTTGAAAAGAATGTTAATAGTCCCGTGCACTTATGTTGGCATTACGAGGGGCATACCGAAATGATCGGGAATATAAAACAATACATACAGGAAATAACTAAATTTATTTTTATTGCTTTTCGAAGTATTCTCCGTTGCAGTTAATGCACTTTTGCATTCGTTCGAACCAATTATTATAGCAGCAATTCCAGTCCGAAGTTGACATGGTCAAAATCGTCGATTTGTATGCTTCCACTGCTTCTTCTGGACCTTGAAACCGCTGACCACGCAATAAATCTTTGATTCTAGGGAATGTAAAGTAATCATTGGGACTCAGATCAGGGCTGTATGGAGGATGATCCATTAATTCAACGTTTTCCTGCTTCAAAAACTCGCTTGTTTTCTGAGCGGTGTGAGAGCTCGCATTATCGTGATGGAGGATTATGCGTCGTTTCGGGTTACCTCTACGGAGTTCGGATATCATCTGTGGCAAACAAACCGTTGTATACCAATCAGCGGTAACCGTTCTCCGTTCCTCTAAGGGAACTGTGACTACATGTCCTGTTTTCGCGACAAACGAAGCGACCATTTTCTTCGATACGCTGCGAGAGCGGACAACTTTTGTTGGCTTGATCTCACCTGCGAAGACCCAGACAGCCGACTGATGCTTTCTTTCTGGCTCATATGAATAGATCCATGATTCATCACCAGAGACAATGTTATAAACTGCTTTTGACTTTCCTCCGTTGAAGCGTTGCAGAGTAGACCGGCACCAATTGACACGAGCCGCCTTTTGCTCTTCGGACAAATTATGGGGCACCCAGCGGGAAACTAGCTTTCTCACTCCCAGTTCACCATGTAAAACAGTTTGTATCGCAGTCATACCTATCCCTAAAGTAGCCCGAATCTGCTCATATGTAATATGTCGGTCATCCTGTATCATTCGGCGCACAACAGCGACATTTTCTGGTGTAACCGCTGTTTTTGGCCGGCCTGTGGAAGGTACGGTGCCAAGAGAAGCACGTCCACGCCGGAATTCAGAATACCAGCGATATATTGTCGTCTGGCTAGGCGCTTCACTCTTGTATATAGATATAAGCTCAGCGAGACATTGTCCCTGAGATAATCCTCGTCGAAAGTTGTAAAAAATTATGGCACGGAAACTTTCTCTTGTAAGCTCCATTTTTTTATCGACCTATCAATTTCAAACTGATATTGTTCTTAAAAAAAAATTTTTTTTTTAATTCTGTCAATTGTATTCGATTTTCAACTAACCAGTGTTTATTCATCAAAAAGAGTTTTTAATCTAATTAAATCGAAAGTACTCGATTACCGATCTTTTCGGTATGCCCCTCGTATCAAGCTTTAACTAACGAGCTAGAGGTTGAAAAATATCAAATTTGCTAATGGATCCCGCATACAATAGGATAGCGGTTTACAATTATTTTTGTAAGTGACTTCGATCATCAAAATCAGCTGCAGAAGTCCACTATTGGACATGAGGCTTTCCCGTAGATCGCCACTTTTGACATTCTATGAGGGAATTGCCATAATCGCCACGCTTGTAAAGCGGATTGGAGATCGCTGCAAGATGTTATAAAGGCTGTTACCAATCTCATCTTATACCACACGGCATACAACTTTGATCATATGATGAACGCATTCACTGACAAAATCATAGATAATTAACCGAACAAGATTAAATTAATAGTATGAAAAATAGAAATCCATATTACCTTGTACGTAAAATGACACTAATCAACTTTGAAATTAATTTTTTTTAAACTTAATCAAGTTAAAAAATTAAGGCACGAAGCCATTTTGTACTGAACGACGCGACGCGACGCGAGAAGCCAAACCTAAATTAACAATCGCCTCGGATTTTGCACAGGTAATTAAAAACCACAGACAGTGAAACTAATTTATAATTACTTCATTCACAGAGCACTGCAAATATTACACAAAAATCCTCAACAGAACTGCATTATGGTTGTATCAAATGGTATTATTGTTCACACAAGTGACATCATTGGCTGTGATAAGATAAGATAGCCGATTTTTTCAAGAGAGCTATCGCCACACCTTGGTCGTTTTTAAGTCAACACGAATAGGAATGATTACAAAAGTATATTCCTGGCTCAACGAACACTTTCCTTATTGACGTTTGCATAATGTTACACGTTAGGTGACACTAATTCAAAATTTTAACAAATCAAAAGCCAGTGTGACAAACGTACAAAAATATCAGTATCTTTAAAGTATTTTACAAAAAATCACCGTTTCCATGCCATATTGTATTCATAAAGATATAGAAATCAAGATCATAGACATGGGGGTTAAAAGTTAGATTAAATGCACTACGGCAGATACAGTCGCGGACTGACAGCTGAGTCACCGGCTAATGTGTCTGAGCCCTGACTAAACATAATGTAAGACGAGGATTGATTAGGTGATTTTACTATAATACGTGTTACTATCTCTATACAGTGAAGAATCGCTGTCAGTATGTCAAGGTCTGACTCTCAGCTTAGAATAAGGTCAAAGAGTCAAAGCCTTTCATCGGGTGTGAAAGCCTATCAACGTAATAAAATAACCGGCAGAATGTCAAGCTACCTATTTACCTAAGACATACCAGATTGTTATGTGGGAGGGCCATGTTTGCGAAAGCTTTTAAATAGCACATTTATTTTGACGTCATAGATCGTGCCACCTCTAGGTATCGATAAAGGATTATGTGGAGAAATGTTGTGACTATCGTAAAATACCTAATTGATAGTCAACTCTTCGCTTGTAGTAGTTGTCTCTGGATTTCAGTTCAGTTAATAAGTTGTATAATTAATGTATCCATCAGATTCAACAGCAGTTTTTTACACAAGTATCTAAAAGGAATGCCGAACGAAAGGAAAGTCCGACGCGGTGGCAGCTGACGACGATGATCTAAAATGACCTGATAAAATAACAGATCCATAAAGAACTCCTAACCTAGATCTACATCCTAGCGTTTAGATACATGTCAGTAACTCTATTTACGTTTTGCTAATTGTCCTCCTTCACATTTAGCAATTTGCACTCATTAACACGTGTCTGCTATAAGTTGTATCTTTACAGGATATCTTTATTACCTTTTCGTTATTATAAAGGCCAATAAAAATCTTCAAATTATACTTGAGAATAGAGAGTCTTTTTCTTTTTTGACCATCATCGTCATCACCTGGTGTGAATGAAATATACGATTCACTACAGTTGAATTTAATGTGTTAAAATGTCATACTAGATGGCAAATAATTGTCTGTTTGTCACTGACCTTCTACCATAATAGGCAGAATTCTATGACGAAGGTCTTTTGACCGAAACATAATAGAAGCAGCCGGTGAACAGGTATCTAGCTAAACTCAAGGTAACATTGTATTTTAGATTATAGCCTGAGAAAACATTAACATGAATCACTTTTTATCTTTTAAACACTCAAAACGAAAAACGTTAGCAATCATCACTTTTTACAGCAAACTAAGACAATAGAATATTATCGTGTGAGAAATCTCGCCACAACCCAGTGACATTGAATATATAGAATTTTAATACGCATAGACAGCTTTATTAACCGGATATATAAAAAGAATCACCATCGACAGCTGCGGAAGTTCTGCTGGATATGTGTCCCTCGTGGATACCAAAAAGTTAACTCATCGATTGCACAAACTGCAGTTTCAATTAATTTTCTTATGCGCACGGTAAAATGCGTAACAACCGGACTGAACCAGCTCGTACAAGAACGAGATGACCAAAGTCTTGTGTACGAAACATTCGTATCAGGCATCGGACAATACGTTAGTGTTTTAAAATGGCGAAAATTTCTAAGAAATCACTACAAATTGTAGCGCTAACACTAGCAGCAAATACGCAACGATACTTAGAAATCAGCTTCTCACTTTCCATAATAACGGTCACGATCCACGAATCAAATTTACATAGCAATACGATTATATTCAAAACTCTACGGTACCCGACTTGTGATGTATGTAGGACGATAATATAGGTTTAGAGACCGAAAAACCAAAAGTCTATATATTAATAAGATTACAAATCACGTATAATTAGTACATAACTAATTAATTATCCATGTTCTTAAAATTACCCTTAACTACAACAAAATATTGAACAAATTATTGTTTTACGTGACTAAGTTATACAGATATCTTGACAAAGCGGAGGCAAATCTGAACATTATTTCTCAATATTCTTAAATCTCAGATTGTCTCGAAGGAGATCGGTCACAATTTCAGCTTTCCCTCAGTTATAAGTACCTAAATGTATTTACAAAGTCAGGGGCACGATTTGTGTCATAAATATTAAAGAAAATATAGGAATCTCAGTCTGGCTCCTATAGTTAGACCATTTATACATCATTTAAATCTCCTATGTATAGTTTTTAAGATAGGTTGTCAACCAACTAAGGGTTAAGAATTAAAGATGCAAAAACGCTTATGGTTTTACGTAGTCATTACGTACATTATATTTACATCTAATGTGGTTAGTTCAAACTGAATAGTGGCATATTCGTATAGTACATTAATTGTTTGAATAGCAGTGTAATGGCGACACATCTGTATAATTAACAAATGTCTGGATATATAATATGCACGACATAAACTACAGGTTACGGTCATACCAACGACAGCAAGAAATTTATGTTAACACCTACCATGAATCAAATCATCCAAGTAGAAGGAGTAACGCCGAGCAAGTCTACCAACCCACTAGCTGGTACAAGTAATATCCGAATACGCAACGCGGACGTTGACCTCTTAGCAGACATGGGGCGTCGACGATACCGTAGAGACCGACATGGCACGGTGTTTTAATAAAACAAATTATAGTACTCCTTTGCTTAAAGTCGTTTGTGTAAATCACTATAGATTCAAGACACATATCAAGGCAACGAAAACTAATCTTTAGATATATAAAGGCTTCAAAAATTCTCTATGAACGAAGAGTAAGGATCTACCCGTATCAGAATATCCAAACCGATGATATTTTGTTTAACATGAAAACTTATGGAAAGGGGAGTCTCGAGTCCCCTTCAAATCCCCCATGCGTAAAACGATGGCATATGTATCGGCTTCAACAATCTACAAAAGAACTTTATTAGACAGGTACTTTAGGCGAAATAGTCTCAAACAGCATAATTTCCTATACAAAGCAATCTTTAGCCGTTTGCAATCATTTGAATCTATAAAGAGTTGAGAAAAAAATATTACAAATCATTTATACCTTACACGTACAAAATCATGCTGCTAGAGATAAAGGTTATCAAAGGCTTTTATTGTCCCTAGTATGTCCCTAGCACTCCCCCTATCATTTGCCGCGTCTAGCAAACGACTAGACGTCACGCTATCTCCATTAGGGGGACATAACGCCTGCTGTCATACATAATGAGACCTGGCCGTGACGCGAGCCTGTTTAGATTCAGGACGGATATCCTCATTCCTGTCGCACGACTATGCCCGAATACTTGAAGGTTAACTAACGTACTTGTAAATGTTTCGTTTATTCATTTAACACAGATCAACGCTTGATCACAATATGGCTCGGCGATAAATGAAGATGTGGTCGATGTCTCAAGTTAAGTCTCAAATTAACTGAAAATTTTGCTTGATGGAAAAGCATTAACCAAATTTCAGGCGAAGAAGACCAAACCCAAAAACGTGTCCAAAAACTTCAATGGTTTGGAAAACAAGTAACAGTTTGAAGGTATTTAACGCTGGAGCCGCATGATTTACGATAGCGTGGAGATTACTCCATGGAATTGGCGTATACCAAAACCCAAAATCTCACGTCAACATGAAGAGGCGGAGCTTCTATTGATCTAATAACAATAAATCTAGCGGAGTACTAGTCCGCGCCATTAAACTACATCAGATACAATCCGAACTCTCAGAAGATAAAGAATAGCTAGGAAAAAATAAATAGACAGTCAAAGCTCTATGTAGATCGTGCATTTCGTCACGACTCCGAAACTTGTTACAAAAGCGTCGACCGATAACAAGTATGAAAACAGTGTTCGGTTTTAAAACTACATCTTCTCTAAAATAAACATTTTAATGAACAACAAAATGAAAGTAACGTAGTAAAGCGAGCTGTTACTTTTATTACGGGTACTTTACGTGTACGTTACATAAAAGCTGAATAAAACCCGTTACATTTCGAGCTTCATCAGTGAGTACATTGCTATGACTACGAATCGCAACTGGCTTTGGGATGCAAGAATAAACACGGCGGAAGTGTTATCAACTTTTTCCTTACTACGGGATTCAAATGAACATCTGCTAGCCAATGGTTTAGACCAAATTCGTTTTCAGTGATGTTTTTAATTGAATAACGTCGATGGTTAAAAGGATTCATTCTCAAAATTTTAGTGATCAAGATAGTAAATTTACTATTAACAATATTTAGCTTCTCAAGTCAACAGACTGAAGACAAAAAATGTAAAATGTATGTCAATAATCAAATCCAGAATTTGAGTACAGAAAATATGAAATCCCAAGTCTACGTCGACCGAGGTCGAAGTCAACGAACGAAAGCACGTTTGGCATTGCGCCTCAATTTTACGAAACGCTAGATAAAAACCGACAAAACCAGAACCATTAAGACTCGGTAATTACTCTGACAAAAGGCTGGAAACGTCAAAAGTCATTAGCACCACTGACTGTGGAGGCGATAAAATAGTCCATAGTAAAACGACAGGTGCTTGCTTTAGTATTCCCATTCAGTTCAGTCATAGGAACAGGATGCATAGTGATTCCTATCACGCTACGCCCATTGAGAGTCATGAATATTCTGTGTTTCATCAGAAGTGGGTTCATTGTGAAGTGTGCTGTGTAACAGTACATTTTACAACCGGCGATGTAATATTCAAAGCGTGGCCGGCGGCGGCCGAACACGACCGTACACCTGCTAACTAATGCTGCACCGCCACCGCATTTGCCTTTTTGTTTGTTTTTTTAATGAACCTAAGGTATTCAGTTGCACAGTTCTCGGTAGACTTGTTTAGGAGCGTTTTCGTTGTATGTACATATTTTGTTGCAGCTACAAAATTACTTAGAATTGTTACGACAATACCAGGTCTGGGAGTTTAAAAAATAATTTTTAATAACTTTATATGTGAATATTTATTTTTAGCTATCTTTTATTTTTTAATTGTATAAATAAACTGTTGCATTTATTTAAATCTTTGACTTGACTTGAATAGTATATTCTAGCAATAAAAACTAGCAAATAATTACGAATCTAACAAGGATACCCCGGAAAGAACCTTTCCCAAATATATGTGGATAAAAATGGGGCTTACTTGTAATGTTGTGTTGTGTGTCGTTGATCACGAATTCACAGTATCGAAGCAAGTCATACAAAATCTAGACAGGCGGCACGTTTTCCAGCTTCCGAGTGACATCACGGCCTCTAAATATAGAGCCATTAGGTCAGCAGAAGTGGCGAGATGAACGTTAAGATCCGACGATTTGTATTTGATTTTTCCTGCGCTTTTATCGTCATTTTATCGACTATCATTCAGTTTCATTAGGGATATTATACCACCCACGATTGAGTGCGGTTATGGCGTTAAGGAATAGAATGGCTTGAGATGCGAGATTAATGGGAAATTGATTTCCTTTCCAGTGACTAAATTTATGCCGTGTGGTCCCGGTTTTATAATTCATTCCACGCCATCCATCCCATGATTATGAGAACCCCCTACCCGGAAACCCCATTTATCTTAAATGTATACTTATGTAACTGATGGTAATGAATTAAATTAAATCGATCCAAAGTACAATGTCCATTTACTAAAATTGGGTTTTCCTAAAATCGACAGTTGTCTACAGTTTTCATAGCCTGATAATCGCTACGGTGGCTGAGTCATAGCAGCTCCTTCCTAGAGCGAGAGAAGAGTGGCTTAGACCCACTTTAAATAATAAGTAGGCCACAGTACCTTGGTTTCAATCTGGCCTAACAAATTATTGACTACCTACCTCTTATTTGCTGTACACACTATTTACCTAGACGTACTGAACTTACAGTCAAAATTTTCGAAAAGAATTGGCTTATTCTTGGAAGCTAATGATAATACTAAGGTATTGTTACGCTTATCTAAGGAATCAAGCAAATAATAGTATATACAAGAGCTAGCAACACTCGCCTGGAGTGAAGCGGACGAAGTAACAGGCACTTCCCATGCTGGCGCGGACGAATCCATTAACCCAAATATAGAACCGCGCCCGAACCGACGACTCGCGTGCGTTTAACAACTAAACCATAAAATAAATTCTTTTCTACACTGCGTATTACGTAATTGACATGCTGATTTTATACCGTAAGAGAAAAAATTCAATCTGTTCTACGGATAAGATTTTTGAGCGAAATAATCTAAAGACAGCGGACGTACAACTTCCTCGTCTTATGCGAGCGAGCATCCGATTCGTTTCTTCCTGTAATCTACTTGCTAGACTGTTAAATGAATTTATGATAACCAACAACGTCAGAACTACATCACGTACTACAGAACTAAAAACACTTGAAGAGAACTAAACATTGACCTCTCTAGATTACATTTTTATAGATCTCTACAACTCCCAACACACAATAACAAGTTTTAAACCAGCAATTAGCTATGGTATAAGCGATCGTAAAGTATCAAAACCATCAAGCAACGACTCGTTGAAATGAAGGCCTGTGGCGATCGCCCCCAGCCCACGCCTAATTAGCTGTCGTAATCAGAAACATTCCCAACACCACCATGCACAGCTGCGGTATAAATAATAAACAGAACAACGCGATCGCTGACACGAAACATGATGCTTTGCGGCAGAAACAAAGCCTAGGGATATCCGGTCCATATAGCGGAATTGACGGGAAATTTTAGAAAGCACCGTCCTGACGTCGGTATTCTTAGTTCGTTGCATTTACATCAAGCTTTTAAAATGGCAAAATTACTTTTGAGGGGTGATTTTCATTACACTTGGCGCCGACAAAGGGAGTTGACTTTGCTCGTTCAATTAGATTGTTGAGCTATTCATAATCGGCTACATAAGTCTATTGTTGGACATCTTCCTCCCTCATAGATAACTACATTGGACTTTCTATAGCTGGATTTTCCGTATTCACTAGGCTAGACAGGAGGATTGGTGATCGCAGTAAGATGTTGTTGTTACATCGGTAGATGGCTGCTGTCCATCTTGCCTTTTACAACAGTTTTGAGGTTCTAATACTCTTCCGCAAAACCTTAGTAAAGAAAACGGATTGAAGAGGCTTAGTGTAAAGCCGCCCAGTATATAGAGTACAGACCGTGCTAGTGTACTTGTGAACTGATCTAAGAGCCTTCTTGTGATTGATTATACAAATGTGTAAATTATAATAACGACAAAGTACTTTATCGTAGTAAAATAGAAGAAAGGTGCCACATTAAACCAATGTAAGATGAGCAGCAGTACCAGTTACGTGTACCCGCCACCCCAGCTTGGTGGCTTAGCCCTAACGCCACTGACCGGTGATTGGATATACAGTTTACATACAGCCATATTTATAATATGTATTTACATTTTTCCTGTGCTTCATCGCTGCGTGCTCAGCGTTAAGGTACATTGTTTAAACACAACACAATCCTTATTTTTAGCTTCTCACGTACATTGTGCTCAGTTTTGAGATTGCTCGAAACGAGGCCAATGATTTCAACGTTTTACGATCCGGTCGCAAGTTTATGTCTACGGTAAATGGACGACGCGAGGCGTTTTACGAGTTTTTCCCAGACTTTCCCAGCTCTAATCAAGACGATAACGATTTAGTTATAAGCTTATTGTTGGTATAGTTCAAATGATAAGAAAATCCTTTAGTCTATTCTCATCTAGCGAAACTTATGAAAGCCATCAATGTATCCGTCGAATTCTCTAGAGAACAGACGCCCCAGGTCGGACGCTACTTACGAGTACAACAAACAACCATATCATACAACATATATGGTGAAAGTATCATTTCCGTGCAATAGGAAAATCTAGCTCAATATTAGGACATAGCTTTGAACAATGAAACTTTTCAAGATAAAGATTTTATCTGCTTTGAACATGGTTCGTCAGAAAATTCAAATTACTCACATACCACCTACAAAGAAATACAAATATTTTGAATGGTTACAAGAGATAGGGCATTGCGGCAAATGGTAGTAATATACTAGATGAAGTTGATGTCTCACTCTTAGATCGATGAGGGCGTACATTATATTCATGTTCTGTTCAAATATGTCTTAATCTTCCAATTGGTTTGACAAACAGGTCGTCATCCATTTAAATAGAAACCTCCGTCATATTATGGTTGCACCACGACTCAAATGCCGCACCGGGTGAGATAGAAGTCAATGAGTCTAGCGCGTAGGTGGCGCTCGGCACTGAACTTTGTAGGAGGATGCGCCTCATTCGTTGCCAACCACGTTTCCGACGATAGTGATACTGACGTGATCGTGGCGCCTGACACTAACACGTTTGGCTACACACAAGAATTTTATACATTTTGAATAACGACGTGTAACAGTCTAACCGCATAATGACACAAAAGCCCACTAATATCCGACGTTACGTTAATATCAAGTGACACTACATTCTCCGACGTTCTGTATGATAGAGGTCAGAGCCTCAGTGGTTCAGTTGTTTTGTTTGGGACCGGACTACAATAGTAATATTAATAATAAAAGCTTTGCCCCTGGACTTTTATGTTTACATCCCCGGCCCGACTACTGGCTAAGGTTCAACAGTTCGGTTTGACGTCATATCATAACCGAATCAATGACACTAGGCCGTGATAGATGATTTATAATTTTGAAATACGTACTGTTCAGTCATCGCTCTACGTTCCTTGTTCTGTACGCTGGATTGATTGTATTGTAAACAGTGCTAAACGAGTGACGCAAACGCTATTTGTATTGCCTGTACGGTACGCCTCACGGCCGGCATATCGTCTGATGTCGCTTGACCGATATTACTTATTGTTCTACATCAACTCTGGCGTCAAACCTCAAACGGGAACTCATGCAGAACTGATTATGCCGAGAAATATTCGTGACGGTCAAGTGAAGCGTAAAGACATAAAAGTGTGCGTATCGAGTTGGCAACGTTACCGGTATCTGGAAGACTGGTGACTCATGAAATCAATTCGTAGCTTTCTATCTATTTGGGGTTTGTCGGTCTACGGGATCGTAGTTTTGATGTGATCGTAGTCTGCATCGGTATGACATAAGCGTGGTGACGTCAGCGGGCGTCGGCAACTGTCGAAGGCCAGCGTTTTGTTTGTGTGCGAGAGACCGGTTCGTCGGAGGCACATGCATCGAGCCACACACTGTAGCACGCGATATATTGTATTGTATCTCGAGACATCAGACTGTGCAAACACAACTTCACCGTGCGCATGTGCACTCGATTAGAATGCAAGCCCGTTCACAAATGTAGTCTTCCCTAATTTGCACTTTCATCCCATAAAAAGGGATCGAACTCGCCTTTATTCTGACGACGCCTGACCCAAAACGACGTGATTTAATAAAAGAGCCCTCCATAAAGGAAAATCTCCCAGGGCGATATTGAAATGAGTTTTTCTCCGTAGGGGGCGCCATATGCAACGGCCACGCCTACATGCAATGTCCGACATCTTTTGCCTTGATAGAGCGATGACGGCACACTTATTCAGGTCAATAAAACGCGACGGCTGTAAAATTATAAATAAGCAGCAAGTAGTCGTTGCATTTTACGATAGAGTGAAGACGGACGGGAATAAAGAATATAACTAATACACTATTTTAGTGCTTACGTTTTATGTAAGTCAATGAAATTTTAAATTCAAATAATTTTTGCGATATTAACACGGGTTCATCGCAGTCTTTAGTTAAGATCCATTTTAGGGCGTAATCTGCAAAATGCCAATCACTTAAATGAAATAAAAGAGCTCAATCAAAAGAGCTGCCAAGTAACGCTCATTAACAAACGTATAACAAAATCTGGTATGCACATGGAACGCAAAATACAAGCAAACGTAGACTAAACGGTCAATGATTTCTTTCGCCTGCAGAGTTTGATAATTTGCCAACCAGAAAATCGTATTCAACAGAATAGCTACACCCAATTTCTTAACATTTCACTCCGCGTGAAACACTAGCTGTTTTTAAACAGAAATCTGAGCTCAACGGTACAAAGTACCAACCAATCAATACTAATTTAACAAAATGGAGGCGGTGGAGGGCAAATCACTCAAGTATCAGATTACGAAAGACTTCATCATCACAGCTACGGTTAGAGCAACAAAACTTTAATGTTCTCAACAACTAAAGGCGGAATTTTTACGATCCGGAACAAAATGTAACTGTAATTAGTTAATTGCTTTTTAAATTAAAATACACTTTAGTATCTAAGATATTTCAAGACAGAGAGGAAAACAAAGTGAAAGTCAAACCTTTATTTTCAAACACAAATCATTACGTCAAAAGTAAAACAATGCTACTGGTAGAAAATGGGTTAACTTTGCGACAGACGGTTCGTGTTAATAACACACTATGAATTATTAACTAGCCATAGTTTCGCTGTGGAACTGTGCGCGTGAGCATTGAGCATCACTTTCCACAGTAATAAATAAATATTTCTGTCGGAGAAAGCAAGGGCTTGCGAGGTTTTGAGTTCACACGCCAGTGTTACAAGCGAAACATTGACTTTTGGGAGAAAATTATGACAAGTAATTTTTGCAATAAAATTTAAGCCCCAGATGTTTCCTTAAATATTGTAACAATTATGGAACTTAGGTGTTAAACAGGAACTTGTTACTAATCGTTTTGGTTTAAATTGTTTTGCCATTGTCACTCATGCTTAATCCTAATCATGATTCAAATAGATTTATAATATTCAAAGTCCGATCCAAATCCTTTAATATATAACTTAATATCTCAGTGGCAAAAATAACAATTAAAACAGATTGGGATTAAGCAAAGTAGGTGGCATCCAGATGAGCATCGTTTTCCAGGAACTGAGATAAAGGATGAAGAATGAACCATTGTTTCGCTCTAGGAAGCTCAAGTGTAGCCAGCGTATTCCGCGAATGACCTCTAAAGCCATGTTGTTTTACGCTAATGAGGCAATCATATAGAATAAATAATTGTTAGAGAAGCAAAACAAGGGACAAATCATCATTGAAGGCTACTGCATAGGGAACAAGAGACAATTCCATTTGTAACTGAAGGCACGACACCAAGTATACGTAAATCTTTCAAAGCTTGAGATAATGTCTTATTGTTTTCTGAAAGTTGGAAAGTGAATGCAATTAATGACCGTAGAAAGTTCCAAACGGATATTACACGGAAAGCTTCAGCTAAAGTTATATTTTCATTTCGCGAGGAAACTGAAATAGCTACAAATTATGAATCAAGGGAAAGCGTCATATCGGCAGTTGCTTTTAAAAAAGATGTGCTAGAATGATTCACGCTAGTTTTGCCTTTTACTATCATAATCTATCAAATTATAGGACTGGAAATACAAATGTCTCTTTGATCATTTTAGAAAGCGTAATAATAAAACTATGTGATGCAAGTAAAGCTACGGTCGAACACTAGTGACTGCTAGATAACAAATTGGTAGAATCACTGTTGTAATAATTCAGGAAGCAGAGGGCTTCGTGGATTGGCTGATTTGATTGTTGCAAATTGATGCCCAACTACCGGTAAATTGTCTATAGCACAGCTCTATGAGGTCTGCTTTTTATGGGACTATTTGATAACGTTTATACGTTAGTAAATTATATATCGCCAAATCGTATTGATATATTTGCTGTTGTAAATTGAAGTCAAAACAATTTTGATATTTTTTTATTAAAAAAACATGATGTTACGTAATGACAATGACGAAATTTTTTCTTAAGCTTGTTACCTAAATAAAGTACAGCATAAACATTGCAAGACTAAAATTTGACATAACCTTTACTTTATAAACTGGGTTCATTCATGCAAGAATCAATATACAGAAATACAAAACATTGGTAGAATTTACAGTTCATAATGTTTAGCCTATTTGAGATATCAAAGTTGTATCAAAGACAGACAAAGAACGGTTATGCTGCAGAACTACAAAATGAATAAATTATCCAATTTGAAAAACCAATTTTATAATAAGCTGATTAAATCAATGCTACATATCTATCGTAGTTGCATCATATTCTAGATGCACCCTAATATTCCCGTGTCTTAGAAAACCTATCGAACCTTTGTCGATGAGACAAACTCTATTCTTTTGATTAGCAAACCAAACCTACTCCACTGACATTGTGCACAAAACTAAAAAAGAAATCAGAAATGTCGAGGCATGCGCAGTTGCCGTGGACACAAACAAGCACACTGGTACATACAAGTGTTATATAGGTTTTATGTATATAGAAAGCGGTAGTTAAGTTACGTGAGTCGGCCAGTGCAAGACATAACACTGGATCTGAGTTCATTGACATGGGTAGAGCGGGATTCAGGACTCCACAGACGGAATAATATAAGTTAACCGCCATTTTGTAAGATCCTTTAATCACGCGATTTTCGTTAGACATGCCCATAAAAATAGTCTAGCTAGAACATTATTTACTTTAAACCTTTGGAATGGTTACAAGTTTACAACCTGTAAAAACACGTACTTCATCCGAGTTTTTATGACGCGAATAGGCGATGTTTTCGAAATAGATGTAAAAACAAGGATCTCTCATAATAATAATAAACATAGCGAAGTAGGCAAGTTTCGGTGAATATTATGGTCAGTGTATCGATTTTAAAAGGGGAAAAGTACAAATACTTTAAATAGCATTCAAATAAACCAGTCAATTAATACGTTAACGTGAACGTAAAATGACAATGCACCAATGAGTCTACATATCATTACAATATAATAAACATGTCTAAGAGCTAAATCTGCACAATCTGAGCGCTGGTATAATCTAATTTCTAATCTCTAAAATACTCTACTGTCTAGTTTGAATTCCTTGCAAGTTTCTACCTTGTTCGTTTCTCCATACATCGGTGTAGCACTCTTCCGACAATAGTTCATTGTTAATAATGGAGTTGGAAAGGCTTTCGACTCCGTGCCCCACTGTTAGTACAATTAACGCCTTGATTGCCCAACCGTGAAAGGGCCTCGAGAACGTTGCCCATTCATTCATGCTTATATTCAAGTTCCCCCAAAATTTGTAACAATGCTCTAGAATTTTCTCTTGCACGGCAAATAAGCACTTACATTTTGATAAACACGATTTTAGAGTACCATTGTACTATATTATCTATTTTATTATTTTCAGTTGTACTAAATTGATTTCAAGAAATAAACATGAAATAAAATCTGGTTGAGTTCTACTACTCGATTTTATTACAACTCTTTTCTTGGCGGACTACTTCAGTGATAATTCTCTACGGTTAAATCATACATAGTCTCCGACATTTTCAACATAATTATATTTTGTTTGTGATCAGATACTATTTATTACGATAGAAATAACGTAAGTATTATCCTACCTCATAATCCCGAGTTAATACAAACAGCATTCACAGTTATATACATATAGGTATACAGTTATTCATGTATATTGGAGTAAGTCTTGGCTAAAACTTTAATGTCCCCTAAAAATTAACATTGCGTAACAATAACTGGGAATCGCAGAGCCCGTACAATGCGTCAATATTTGAATCGAATATGTATGTTATGCATCATAAAGTCAAAGTTCTAGGGAAAAAATGTTGTCAAACAGTTTAGTTGGTTTTAGAAAAGACGTATTTTCTGACTGATGAAAGTTCCAGAGTCAAGCAGTAGCGTCGGTTTAAGTACCACATAAATTTTACTGCAACCATCAAACCGTCTTACCAAGCGTGGTGATAGTGGCAAATCTCTCGAAGAAACTCGTGTTATCTGTAAAGCATACTTATGAATGCTTATGATTAGCGGCATTTTCCGGCTGATAGACAAAAAAATTGTAAACGCATTGCTACTGAAAACAGAGGCATTCCGCGACTCCGAAAACAGAAAAGACCCATTCTAGCTAACAACGGGAACGTCTGTAGAAAATAATTGCTAGGTTAGATGACCGATCGCCACGTGCCGAAATGGCAGGAGCTTTACGTGACCAAATATTTCTGTAATAGCTGTAGGAATACCGTAAAATAAAACTGGTAGCAAATGATTTTGAGTTGAATGACATGGAAATAAAACAACTCTGTCTGAAGTATAGCACGAGTTCTATAGCGATAAATAATATGTATTATGTAAGTAACCGAGAACTGCTAAGAATAAATTGATGAATTTTTCTTTTGGATTTGTTTCATTCAGTTACATTTGGCTAAAGCCCACGATATTCCGAATACTTTGAGATGTTCCTTTTCTTACAGTTCTTGCATCACTCATATATCAAATCATCGATTACATCGCGGAAATACCTACAGTTGAAAACCTTTTAACAGTGCACGACTCAATTCTGTTGGTTTGGTACACACTAAAATTAGATGTCTATAAACAGTTCTGTCGAATTCCACAACGACGATGCTGTTCCAATCGTAAGGGAAAATTCCTATCAAAGGCTAAACTAAAAGATTCCTTGCATTCCCAATTTAATTTACATGTTTACATACATTATTGTAATAATGACTAATTATATTTTTTTCTGAAGTGTTTGTGCTTATTATATTACGCATGCGTGTCAGAGAACGTTTAGTGTACCTACCACTCTCAGATTTCGATGCTTTTTTTATTGAATGATAGGTTTGTACTTGGCTTTAACCTCACCTGATGATAAGTGACGGTAAGGCCGTTGGATAGTAAATCCCAGTCCCAGAATTATCAATTTAATGTGACGCGGACTCTGATGTCTTACATACCGGTACACAAGAGTGCTATTAACACTACTGTTTGGTGGAAAGTAGTGATGCAACGAATACCACTTTTACGAATACGAATACGAATAATGACTTTAATATTCGGCGAATACGAATACGAATAAATGAAAATGTTATAAGCAAAGCAATAAAAAACCATATCCAATCAACGTAGAATGTAGAGCTTTATTCAGTAATTAAAATTCACATTAGACAAATTTTTATTTAAAAAACAAAGTTTCTGTAAAGTGTTGGGCTGCAGACGGTTTTGTCGGTTTGAATATTTCCAGCTGTAGAAAAAATTCGTTCTGAGGCCACACTGGATGGTTTAATCGAAAAAAAAATTCTGCGCATATTTTTTTAAAATTGGGAATGTGTTCGGATACACAAACGAAAGTTTAAATTCATTAATCGAGTAGGTTCGACGTTCCGATTGCTAACCATGCTATTTCAAAAGTAGAAAAGTAGCTTTACGAATATCATCACGATATTTGGCGAATACGAATATTCGTTAATAAGTTGATATTCGGCGAATACGAATATTCCTATTCGTATTCGTTGCATCACTAGTGGTAAGGTAAACTTAGGTAACACGGTTACCGAGTGGTAGGTATCAGGCGGACATAGATAATGCCCTACCACCAATCAATATATATTGTTACTCATTTAAGGCATATTGCTTTTCAGGTGCCTCTTCAATGTCTACATTCTACTAATAGTCTTGCTAGATAGACATGTATGCCGAGACATTGTTTTAAAAAGTCAAAATATCCAAATACCTTACTCCTTATTAACCTTTACATGCATGCGTAAAAACAGCGCAAGCCCTTGAGAGGAAGAGTGGACGGTCTAAGCGCCATACTGAAAGCAAGGGGCTCCAAAGTGACAAATATGAAAAACAATTTTCAGCAAAAAAGAAAACTTTGACGGCGCGTTTTGAGAAGCGTGAATATAAAATAAACTGTAAATATTATGATGTAAAACGTCGACCGAAAGGTGTTAGTAAATATATAATCTATCTGTAAGAATATTAAAAACTAAGACAAGTATCCAGTATCCATACAACAACAACAACAAATTTGGTGATATGATTAGATTTTTCATAGAGCGATAGATATCATTATATCATCTATAGTTTATAACTTAGTCTAAGGACAGAGAAAATCGTGTTATTGTGGTACTCACAATTATGTCAGAACTACAGATATTGCTTCATATTAATATAGCCGAGGCACATGTTATATTTCTCATAACATGATACATACCTGCAACAAAGATAAAACATTATTAGCTTATCAATATCGAATTTTTTAAGAAGGGATATACATATATTTGATTAGATTTATGCAACACACTTTTAATTTTTTGGTATCGGTATACTATTTTATTCTATTCTATGATATATCTATGTATGTCGCAAATAAACTGTGTTAATAGCACTGTGGTATTCCGGTTGCGGAAGTTACCTCAATAACGTGAGGTGTCTGAATATGCACCTTCTATTATCGTCACTTGCGGTCAGGTGATATGAAGGACAAATGCAACCCCATTGTAAAACGAGAAACTTATTAGCCGTAATATTAAAATATATTTTTTAATATATTTCCTTAATTGTACTTAACCTATAGTGCATAATTTTAGGAATATACTCATCAAGTCATTCGTTCTTCATCGTTCATTCGACACCATACACGATATTTTAGGTAGTTTGATTTTATGTGATGTCATATATGTCGCATTACCCGCGGAGGAGCACGACGCTTCCAATGATACCTCATTCGTCAAAATACGACCAGCGGCTTAGGAGATATGTATGAGGGAACAAATGATCACAGATACGTACACGTCCATCCATCCATAAAAAAGTTGCTAAATGATAACCTTCCTTTTGACTTCGTTGTAGTCGAGTAAAAAGCATTAATCAAAAAATCGTGTCAGAAATTAATAGAGATATTGAACGTTGATAAAGTTCATTGATTCTAACACAATCGACTCGGTTTCGATTTCATAGGCGACACACTCGAGTTATGTCAGAGCTCGACAAGTACGAGGGGTCAATTAAGAGGTCATGCGACAAACTGACGGAGATAACTGTATAACCAAACCTCCTTATTGCTTGATAAGGAGATCGAATTTCATGAGCGTTCACAGAGACAAATCCAGGGTCGACAATCATCGAATTAAAGGATTGTTTACGGATGTCAAAATCAGTGTAACTGTAAGCAAAGTACAATACGAAATGTTGAGGATTAAGGGCAAAGTTTTTGAAAATTATTTGTGTTTATATAGGAGAGCACCCGACACCCTACAGCGTTATCGTTACATCTGGAGTGTTCGTGGAGTTCCCAGTGTGAGTTTCAGTGGATGGAAATTGCACATAAAAATTCCGTCTTACAAAAAACAGGTAAGATGGAGTCAAAATGCATTTTTAAACTTATCGTCGCTACAGTATCAGGGGACGAAGGCAGTAACATATGTTAATATTCTAAGATTATATGTATAATTCAGACTGAAATAACTTGAAAGAGAAAAGTTCGGAATCAACCTTCGTCAAAAACACCGCTAGTGTACAACACAATTTCAAAGTTAACATTTAGAGTATTTTTAAAATACGTAAATATAGCGGTGAATGGGCCGTTTTCTCACGATTTTGCTACCTAGTTGGACCAGTCGTCAAGTGCGCCATTGCGCAAAGTGCATAAAGGTTACAATTTTAGGTCACTCCACGCGAACTAACCGATTGCTACCAGACTTTTATCGTAAATACACGCGTAATTACGTTAGATACAGATAGTTGTAGGTACAATATCACATGATATAGCGAATCGAAGTTACGAAACAAATTCGCTTTTTATACGTGAAATATTCGTTGTATCTGGACCGTGACCGATTGTAGTACAGATTTAGCTACTTGACGCCCACGTCGAGATCAAAACATCAACACGTAGAAATGTATCGATACGCGCTAGATAATGGTATAAAACGGTGAATTGGTAACAGGTTAAACAAAATTGTTTCAAATAATATTTGATTTGGTGCCTATAGCCCTTGAAGGTCCGAAGTAATATCAGGAATACTTAAAAAATATTGTAAATTTAACTATGTATACGTAACTACAACCTGGAATGGAAATACAAGAATATATATATAAATTGCCTCCCTATATATATAAAAAAGTTCACAGCTACATTTCTATGAGATACGTCACATTTCTTATCTCTCGACCCTTATCGAAATCCGTTTTATCGAAACTCGAACCTAACTGACAATAATCCGATAATAGGTACGTAGGATTTGTGTTACTTTCCCATTTAAAAATACATCTAGAATTCCTCATAGATTACGACATTCCTACAACAGACAAAAATCCGTACTGCCACGAATGGTCGCGCAATGTGAACAGGTCGCGGTGACATCACCTATTATTTTTTGTCATTAGCACATTGCCAGTGGGGCTGTGTGTTATCTACTTGACTGACTGACTCATTGTAGCTCTAGAGTAGCAGAGTAGCTCTTATATCATGAATTTTAATGATAGATTCGATGTTAAGCAGACGGGTGTGGTTCCAATCACGGTATGGACAGCAATTGAGATGGTTTACGTGTGTAACAAAGTACTAATATTGAAACTGTATAAAAATGCTTGTCTATTTTTGGCTCTAGAATATAATCAACTTTTGTTTTCCCGTGGCTGGCGTAAAAATATATACAACTATGGAAAAATTGTAAGAAATGCAACCTCTGCCCCACTCAAATCTTACTGAGATCACTCACCAACTCGACACCCAAGCATTTGTGCTGTGACTGATTTTATCGGCATATTCTGTAATGGTGATCCCATTCGTTCTATCTGTTAGGTAAAATCATGTTAAGCAGTGGTCTTGTTTGTGCAACTTTTATCGATACTTAATATTATAAATGCGAAAGTGTATGTTTGTTTGTCGTTCCTTTACGTCAGAATAGATTTAGTATGACTTGATTTTATAAAAGGATAATTGAAGGGACGGAAGAAGACATAGGGTAACTTTTCTCTTAATAATAATAAATTATTCTGGCACACTGCCATATTTACACATACACACAAAAATAAAATATGATTGTAAACTTAGGGCTAGATTAAGTGACTGGCTCGTGGTAATTCCGCCACACTTCCATGATAGGGCTTCTCGGCCACTCGGCGACGCTTTGTATGAGCAGACTTATTAATTATATTTAATAATTAAAAAAGATTAATTGATCAAGCAGTTTCAGTGGGATAATTACTGAAGTCCACGCAGGAGAAATCGCTTACTTGATTGCTAAGTTGCTCTAATACAGCTCTACGTTTACATTCAATCAAGCTTCTGCATAAGTCCGCTGTTGGACGTGAACCTCATTCATAGATCGTCACGTCAGACTTTCCACGAGAGGATTTGCTTTAATATATTCTAAAGTCGAGAGCAAACGTCATTTACAAGACTCCCAGAAAACCAGAGCTTTCTATGCCTTGTCTGATAAGTGAAAACGAAACTCTTTGTAAACGAGTAACGCAGAAGAAATTTCGAGTACTTATCAAGTAGTCTATCTTTGGTCAGAAATGACACCACTGATATTAAAGTGTAGGCCGGATACAGTCATACTCGTAACTAAAAAATATGTTTATTGTTTATTGCACATAATAATAATTACAAAGTCAATTATAACTTAAATTGTACAATTAGAGAGGCCTATCTCTATCAAGAGATTTCTCCCGGCAGTCACACTGGAGCTTTCAAAAAATAAATATACTGTCCATAATGTTCGTGATGAAAACCTATCCTCCATCATTAGAATCTAAATTAACGTTTGATATAGTAACTCCTAATTGCTTGTAACACTCTAGCATATGTAGTTAAGAATACTTTTATTTAACAAAGATTTGAATTAGGAAATGATATATAACGCAATCGGTACAGCTGCGTGATATCAGCCCAAGAGTTAAAACAATTCACAGCGCTGCATTAAATGGGTGTTGGTTTAATTTTTAGAGCCTTGGGAACTGTGCTTCATTGGCATCGATGCAACAATGGCTCCGTTTTTAGGGCAGTATATGGACATTCCATCTTATCGGCAATTCTTGAAATGGTTCAGTTCACTTGTTGTTGAGATTTTGACACAAAATTCCTCTTCAGTTTTGTGTGTTTGGAAAATGAATTCAAAACAATACTGAGAAACATTCACTCTAAATTGTTTGCCATAAAATAAGCAAGTACTACATAATACAAGTGTCTCTTACGAACACAATACAGACTACGACAAAACAATAGGTTTGCACCTTGAGAATGTTTGACGAGATAGTGAATACATTCAAAATAATAATGTTATTATTATTGGGAGTTTTTTTTATGCTCCTAATCGCCTGCATCAATAAAGCAATATGGATTTTAACAAACAACTAAAGATATTTTCCTACATTCAATAGTCGTTGTCCATAAAGGACTAGCATAAAATATACATTGTAGACAATCCAAATCCTTTGATCAACCCACATAAAAGGATGGCCCCGGAGAACAGTAAGTCTTTAGATTAACCACTTCAAAACGTCTTCGTCCGCATTACGGTTTGATTTACAGTCGCTCATTCGTGCCACGTTCGATCTAAAGATAGTGACTACATTATACATCATAAATATCGGAATCGGAACGTCCAATATCTGACAGTTCATACCTTCTGACCTCGATGACGACACGACAGCAGGGGAGGGCGGGGCGTCTGCAAATAGCGACCGGTTTGGGAGTGTGTTTAGACTGGACACAGGACTGGACCAACGTTTCAGACCGAGGTCATAAGGCCCCAAGAACAATTTCGTCCAATTACTCGAGCTAATTACGATCTCAAATGTTTTCAAGGGATCAGAGTTGTGTTTATTGCCTCTAAGGCACTGAGTTTCTGTGTTTTTCTGTGATCTTCATAAAGAAATACACTACATTTCTTATGAAACGATATGTGGTTTCATTAATCCAGAAAAACAACAAAATTAGGTCGAGGTACGGCCGTTCAAAGCCGGTCTCCGAATGCTGCATATCATAACTGCTACATTCAAATACGTGCCAAAACATAGTGAACTGTTGTCGCACCGGGCGTTACACTCCCCAACAAACTTCCTATTTAAAACCTGTCATGACATCACCCTTCAAACGTGGATTATTGATCCCACGGGGGAACACCGGAACCTTAAACTACTCTCAATGAATGTTACATATGAGTGCAACACATACCAATGTCAAGCGAAGACTATCTCATGTCCAAAGATCCGATAAAACTCACTGCACTATTTCAACTATGCACACAATACGAGAGTCAAACGGCGCTGGTTTGTCTGTAGACGGGCGCACCGCGGCACGGATTCCACCGACTACGGTACACAGTGAGGCCGCAATATCGATCGCGCTCCTGGCGCCGCCGAGCCGCATATCCCTAGTGCACGCAGGCCCCTCCCCTACAACGACCGGCCACCCTACGACAAACACCCCTGTACACGGGAATTAATAACGTGACTTGGTTAATAAATATTTTTTGATACGTCTCAGGTTACTTTTGACGTATTGCTGTGGCAGGGACTCATCAATATTTACTAATGAATACTTCCTATTAAGTGACGATAACGTCGTAGACTGACAGCATGTTACTCAGAAGTTTTTGCGAGGTACTGGCTTAGTTAACTTTGTTTGCTTCTGGATGAGAGCCTTTTTCAATGCACTTCATTCCTTTCCTATCATTTTCCCGCTTTTTCGGCTTGTAAAGGGTCATCGGTATATCTTTTATAGGGCAGTTTCAGCAGCACTTCGCTGGTTACCTAGGCTACTACCATATTATTTCTCTGCGGCCAAACAACATTGTCAATAGCACGTAAATGTTGTATTCCAACAATGAAAGATAACCCAGACAGTGCCTAGTCAACGTGAGGTTTCTAGGAGAGTCCATTGTGTATAAAGAAATACACACTCGACTGTGAAAAATTACAGAGGTAATACAAACCCACTCCTATAAATTACATGGCAAAGCTGCCCAAAATACTGGAAACACCGAAATCTCCCCCTCTCAAGGCGACCTTGTTAAAAGCGCCACGCAGACCCCATTACCCCAGTGGAGGTCGGAGGAACTCTCTTAACATGATTATGTGATATAGTATGAATGTAAACATATTATGAGTGGGTATATCATTGAACTCTACCCCACTAACATTATTAGAGAGTGATTGAAGATGTAGATATGATGTTCACTTGTTCCATTTCTGTTTTCTTCTATGTTATATATAACAAAGACAACTAGGTACATATCAGGTATCCCTATTATATATTCAGAAGAGACCCAGATTAACTTTGTTTGTGGGCACATACATTATGGCAACGTCCCTGAGATTGTGCGATACTGTGGCATTACTGGAGACACGTATTTGAAATAACTGACAAGTAAACAGAGAATTGGAGTGCTAACCAAATGAATGTTACTAGTTTATGGACTTTGCAGATGCGACAATGATTGTTTGCTATTCATTCAGTCACGTTATATCAGGGTTCATAAAAATACCGATATTATGTCATGTTGTTATATATAAATAAAAAGTACACAGTTAAAAGAACACTTCAAGTTTGATTATTTGACGTTTTTTTCTTTGCTCAATTTAAATTTAGAATAGTAACAGTAACATAAAACTGAATAATGTTTGCTACTAGTACTTCTGCCCGCTACTTCGTCTGTATTTAATTGAGATCGGATCAGGACTTTTAACATAAAAAGCTAACAAAGAAATACAGGGACAAAATTACTCTCGAACAGTGTGTCTATATCCACATAAATATCAACTGATATGTATTTATCGTGCTTCCCTTTGCAAACGCGCAAGTAAAGACAGTGTTGTCGTCGATAGACACATTTCACTAACGATAACGACAGTCTCACCTAGTATGTACCAGGTAGCTTTGGAACCACAACAAATTCAAAGGAGGGCCCAGAAGGCAAAAGCATTTGTTAAATTTCTGCACGACTTTCTATAAGAACACCCAATTATAATGCAGGCGCTGGTTGATGCCTGGTCACGTATTTTGATCAGAATTTACCCATTCATCAGTGGCATACCGGTGAGGAGTCGTGTTACCGGTGATCTAATCGGCCAAGCGACAGGGACACTGCTTTCATTTATTGAATGAACTTGATGACAGGAGAACACGCGCCCGCCACAGAACATGTAAAATTTGTCGCGGTATTGCTTGTACGTAACTAGTACGTTACGACATAATACTTTCCCCCCGCTTTTCCTTCTCAGAACACACATCATATATGTACATCTTATGAAATTAGCTTTAAAGCTAAAGCTATCTAGTTACGACGTTGTAAACATCTTCGAGCATAAATCGTATAAAACACATTGCACCGTATATATCACAATATCTTCTTGCTATTGACAGCGAGGAAATTGTTAGACTTTTCACCCCAACTGTACGGAGTTTTTCAAAGGACATCAAAGACCCCTAGCACAATATCAGATGTGGAAAACTACCACATGAGATGTTGTGAGCTTTGCACGCGTGGCGCCTCAGGCACATTAGTTCCTTCAAAGGGTCTTTGCTAGACTACAGACTCTAATATGTATATCAAAAACCTACTGTTCTCTCTACAGTGTAAGCTGCAAAGATAAAACATCATTGACAGACAGTTTCTTGATTGCAGTTGCTGATATAAAGGAAGACACTGTTGCTCATCTGTTGATTTTGCCCTTGGGCACTTTTATTCTAAAGACGAGACCACACTTTAAATGTAAACTATTGTAACGGCCATTCATTTTAATCAATTATTATTTAGAACACTATTATAGATAAAGCATTTTAAAGAGTTTATTTTTATCTGTCAGCATTCCAATGCAGTCAAAAAAAATCTTCCAAATCAATCATAAGATAATTACTGGTTTAAAGATTCAAATAAAATATTCTTTAAATTGATTCATCTTAACATAATGTTTAAAGTACCTTTTGTACATAAACATAATAAAATAACACATCAAACTTTCCATGTGCTGATTAGCCATGCTTGTTCATGCTAACCATGGTGGTGGGCATATTGGTAATCACAATAAGGTGTTGACATGGATCATAAGTAAGTGCTTTGAAAACTTAGTCGCTTTTTACGACACCCATACCATGATACCATACCGTGATCATATCCAAAATCACTTTTCAGTATTCATAGTAATTTTAGATAATCTTTACAGATTTTTTTAAAATCAGTAATATGAAATAACTTTAACATTCCCAGTTGTGACAGGAGGCTGTGCTCTTACAGCTCCAATAATTGTTCTCTATTATATGGTAACTCACAGACTGGAGGCCCATTGTGTAACCCTTACATGTAAGCATTGAAAGCATCATAGACCATTCTCTAAGATATTTAGTTCCAGACATAGGCCTTTGAACGGCCCCTGAAGAGAATGATGTTGGTCCCTTCATTCATGTTAATAAGCTATTCTTATGTTTATGAATAAGCTATTGTTTTATTATTGTTAGTCATAGTCAAGGACTGTGTTCATTTTAAGACATTTATATTTTAATTTATACACAGTCAAAGATATTAGATTTACATGTCAATATTTTAAATTATATTTGTTAGTAAACTTAACCTAGATTAGTAATAAAATTAAACCTACAACCTAAAGAAATACGTAACCTAACCTAACTAGCGTGGATCTGGTCCCGATCCAAAGGTCCCCATCACACTTGCCGCGTTGCCACGTTGGATGGCAATGGAGATCCTTTGGACCAGGAAAGATCCCGATCGAGGATCAGAGCCCCTCTCCCTCAGGCGGCGTCCCAATTCGTGGACAAACACCTTTGCCTCTAAACACCACGGTCCCCCCGTCTCGACAGCAACCGGAACAAATTCGTACGTCGGTTCCAAGGCCGCATATTTGGCATGTTTGAGCCTAGCGGCAGTTTCGGCCGCAGCACCAGCCGCTCGCGCTGTAGAGCTCAGGTGGGACGGAGCGAAAGTGCTCACACACGTCGCGTCCCACAACAGGCTAAGACTAGATGAACCATATTTTGTACTATTTGACAAAAGCCTCGCCTCGTCCAAAATACCTCAGCATCTAAAGACAAAAGTCTTTAATCAGTGTGTGTTGTCTGTGATGTGATGACATACGGAACCCAAAAGTGGTCTTTTACTGTTGGCCGAATAAACAAGCTCAGAGTCACTCAGCGAGCAATGGAATAAGTTATGCTCGGAGTTCCTCTATCTGATAAAATCCAGAGTGAGGAAATCCATAGACGAACTAAGGTCGCCGACATAGCTCGACGAGTCAGTGAGCTGAATTGGCAATGGGCAGGCCACATCGCTCGAAGAACCGATAGCCGGTGGCGAGAAAAGTTCTCGAGTGGCGACCACGTACCGAGAAACGTCTACCGGGCCGTCCCCCTACTAGGTGGACCGACGACCTGCTTAAGGTCGCGGGGAGTCGCTAGATACAGGTTGCTCGGGACCGGTCGATGTGGCGTGCTATGAACAAGTGTGTTAGGTGTCAGGAACTGAATAAGAATCTCGCCTAGAAGTTACCTGACTGGGTATAATTGAATTATTTAATAAAGTCCTGGCAAATGTGGCTTTAGATTAGATACACTTTGTAGGTTTTGAATAAAGGCAACTAAGGGAATATTCCACAGAATAGGCAAGGCAGCCATCACAGTGAGTCCTGTAACCAGGAAATCCAATCCTGCAAACTGATGAATTTTGTATGACATGTAGAACTGCAAGACTGAAAATGATGTGCCAGTATGTGATTTATAACAAAGTATTCGCTATGTTGCACCCTGGGATACCCCTTTGTGCTAGTTGTTGTATATATATGTGTATGTTGTTTTACTAGAGCCTAGAGACCTATTTTCATGTGGATTAAATATTTAAAAGTTAAAAATTAAGAACATGAAAATGCCTCCACTTAAACAAAATAAGGGTAGTGTTCTGTTGGAAATTGCTATTTGGCTAAATAAAAACATCAATATATTAACTGTTTCAGCTGTCTGTCTGACTCATAAAAAAATTTTTCCATGACATTAGTGAAAGAGTTCACTCACTAGTTACAATTTATATTGGTTTATAATCAACCATGATGACCCAAGAACATAAGAATCAAACTTCCGTTAAATGCTGAGCCGATACAAAGTATATCAAACTCATGCTACTAGAGAAAAATAGTATTTACATATATTTATGTGATTTTAGTTGCAGTCTATTTTGTCAAACTGTTCCTCTTGTTTACCAAGTGAAACAACACGTTCTGACTAGTTTTTAGGGATCCACTCCGACAGAGTGTCCAACAGGACCTTAATACTAAGCTGCTGTTCACTTTAAATATTGTAGGATGGTATGGAACCCTTCATGTGAGAGTTTCACACACACTTGATAGATCGGTAATTAATTTTATTTCCATCACTTAAATATTACTTGTAATGCTTACGTTTCTAACTTAGATATATTATAATACCTGTATTAACATCAATTATTGTTAATGTAATAATAATAAATTAGAATAAGACGAAAAATGGCTCTGTCTCTACTGCATGCTGATTTTCAGACCTCACCCATATGTATCACTTTTAGTTTTGACCAACTTCAAAAATGGAGTAGGTTCTCAATTTGACAGGTATGTTTTTGTTTGTTTGTTACCTCAGAACTTTTGACTGGGTAAACCGATTTGAATGATTCTTTTTATATTTGAAAGGAGGTGCTTCTAGTGGTGGTCCAGTGGTCCTGTGGTCCCATTTCAATTTGGTCAGTTCTGACAATGGCATCCATAAGAAAACGATATAAATCTTAAATTTGCCTTAGTAAAAGTAGACTTTTAGGGCAATTGAAGTCGGTATCCATTTCTTTCTGAACACATTTACTTGTATTTGTTGAGGTCCCTTTGTGTTAACTTTTTAAAAGTTAATCTATAGGTACTATACTATACATATAACAATAAAACCAAGTAAAGGATGTTTTTAAGATAACAGATATGTTATGTGCATTACCCATCATCTAGCTGCTTAGCAACATTAACAGTACAGAGTCACGCCCCACTAGCTGGCTGCCTGATAACACACCGGCAGACTGATAATGTAAATGTTACTCACACCTGTGTTTACACATACAGACCTACAATTGTATAATAATTTATTGTTATGTAACATACCTGCAAAATTATGATTGGGTTTTGATCATTTAAAGAAATGAGTTTATTTTATATATATTCTCATTTCTGATTTACATTAGTTGCAGATAATGCTTGATGATGAAATGTGAAAACTTGGTAGTTCTAATGGTCATATTTACTTCAAATATTTAGCAGCTATCAGCTTTATTTTAAGGACTATGATCCAACTTTGAAGGTACAGTATCTCTACAATAAGCTAATTAATTATATTTTGATACACAAAAAAGAGTTCTGAGAAATACATATGAATATTTGCTGACATGACATTTATAAATTTATATTATTTAAAAAATTCATATCTTGAGCCACAGTATTTTTTACAGGAAATTAATTTATAATACCTAATCAATGTACTCAATAACATTACTGTGGAATTTTAGACAACAAATTCACAGTCACAAATAAAGACCATAGTCCTACTATTACTACATTAATTCCATGGTGCCGCGGCAAAGTAAATAGGTTAAGACTCCGAGCAAACAAAAAAATCGAAAAATATAAGATAATAGCGGCGCGGCATCGGCAGTGAAATTCGGGGAGTCCTACATTTGAAGCCTTCAATGAAAAATTACTGCATATTGCATATATTATAAATAAACACTTACGTACCTTCTAATGTAAATCCAAAATGCTATTCCTGAACTGTATTACACATAAATTAGTCGGCACACAAAAATATCACACTCAATGTCCAATCAAAGTACCAAACTGGATTTCACAGCACAAACACTTCAAATACAGTCTTAGACCCGGCTTTTAACATTAAAAACATAACATGCACACTAATACTACACGAATCTAACTAGAAATTGCTAGTTTTCATTTAAATTTGTTTAATTTCATCCGTGAATCCGAGTACGAGCACGGAGAATCGAAGGCGAGGCTAACGAAGAAAAATTGTCCATCGCGAACGAAAGCATCACCCACCTACCTCGCCCATGTCAAAGATTACGGCATCGGTGCTAGAAACATTTTATGCCTACTAGGAATGTCATAATTTTTTATTATATTTTCTTTTACCAAATATTGTGTTGTAATTTAGTAACGTCAAATCCAGCAGGCAGATATATGCATTCATTGGCATGGCATAAATTAAATAGCCTTTTAAACTAAAGTTAACATAATATTTTTGTCGTATCCTTTACTAAAAACACACAAACAAACAAACATCCTCTCACCCTAAACGCATATACTGTCTCCGTTCCGTCGCGGGTAAAAATAAATTTTAGTCAAGTTTTATGACGTAAAACTTAACTTAAAATTAATTACTAATTTCTAGATAAAATATTTCTTGAATTTAAAATGTTTATTCATTTATATAACACTGGAACTGTCTTGGGCATAGAGTTGAATATTAAATTTTGTCGAAAAGCATAAAATTTTCTTAATTTGTTTTGGATTTGATTTTGCCAGACCACTATCATTTTATTTACTGAAAACTGACGCTATGAAGTATTATAACCAAGCTCCAGCAAAGAAGATTACATTCTTACAGATAGTTCATAATCTATGAGCAGGATGACATCATTACGAACCGTAGTGATGTGCTTGTTGCGTGTTGCGATAAGTTGTCTATGGGCTAAGAAATCGATTTATTGAATTAAATGAAATCATTATGTATCGATTCACACATCGTCTACTTTTACTTTTTGCTTAGGGTGTTCCCACCGCTCCCATTGATAGCTTAGGTTTAATTTTATGAAATCTATCCAGTTATATTTTGTTTAGATTTAGTCCATTTGCCATAATCAAGGAGGTTGTATATAAAATATATATGTGTATCAGAACAGCTAACTGACAATGATTTTTTGAAGAAAATATGGTCTGAGTGAGACTAACTTTGTTTCCACTCTGTCCCTTTCGCACAATTGCCTCGTCAAAAATTTGTTTTATCCTTAGAGAGACGCACAAAGATTTAGAGCGTGGAGACAAAGTCAGTCTCACTCAGCCCATTTTTTCTTTAAGAAATGTTTAACAATCAGCTCTCCTGATATATATATTATATGTATATGCAACCTCCTTGACCATAACATAGCAATCGGAACCGCAAGAGCAATGTCAATCATTGAAATATTTTTGTGTGGTATCGATTTCATCGCAAATCTTTGTTTGCGTTGCGTTTTGTTTATGCAAGTTGTGTGACATTACAAGATTTTTTGTAGTAACATCCCTTAAGTTAAGCAGAGACAATAAAGACTTTTGGCTTTGGCAGATAAGATACACAGGCAGATGCACAGACTAATATATATGTACCGGCAGTACACTGAGACAGTAAGGCAGATGTGTGTATTGAATCAGCTGTAACGGAGACCTCTGATTGGTCGAGAGGGAAGTTGCTGTTTTTGCATTAAACAACCGAGTTTGTTGCTGTATTTGCTACCAACCTGAACTTTAAATTACGTTTTTGTATGGGAAATTGCTGGTTTTGAAGGGATCTAATAAGTTCCATCGATAAAGATGGCGTTGAAGTGTTAGTTAGCATATAAAGTTGCCATTCTGAAAAAAATGGAAGTTGCTGTTTATATGACTCATATATTAGTCTGTGTTTTGTATAATCGAAAAAGTAGGTTAGCTATTGGGTAGGTTGGCTATACTGCTAGCACCTTATGTGACTACAGCAATATTTTTAAATCCTTTTACTTTCTTTTCACCGTAGAGTAGGACAATAAGGTTCTCATTACTGTCAGTATTAGTCTAACGGATTTAGAAGTATTGACCATTCTTAATATGCTTAAGTTGATCTTTAATTCTACAAAAGATTAACGTCGTAACTGGACATGTTTTGACCGATTAGTTGTAAAAGCAGGCTCAGCCAATCAGAGCTTGTTATTTTGTAACGTATGTAAGGTTTCTGTTATTTTTTAAATAATTTATTTCAATTTGTCTGTGGCAACACTGTAGAAGTCGAGCTATCAAATTTGAAACGGCAGTTGAGACTCAGTATAAAACAGAGCGATGACTCACACTTTTTGTTCAGTTGGTTATAGCCAGAGATAAGGCATAGTAAGAATAGATTGCTAACTCCATATAAAATTTTCAATAGTACAAAATGTTCCGCTAGATGGCGATAGTAGATAGCAAGTAGCTCGTTAGGAATAAAATTTGTCTGAAATTGACGAAATATCGAATTATACTGTTCCAGTTCATTATATTTATTTATTTTGAATGTAAAAATACCAAACTTTCCTAACATTACTCACGAAAAGACAAAATTTTTAATGAGGTGTATATTGAATATTTTAATTCATTGCACACGATTGAACAGACCTGACTTTAGTAAGCTGTAAAAGCATGCATTTATCCGGAATTCCGGTAGATGGCATACATTTGTAACGTTCACTACACAGTATTGCTAGACTATTAAAATAATAAAACTATTACGAATTTTCAAGCCGTCGTAGATACAAAAATTCAAATAAATAAATCCCAAAGTATATTAACGTAAGATTTAATAAATCTCTTATTTTGAGTGTGCTGCCTTTAGGGTGTGAAAATATAAGGCTCCCATTTCTAAGCATATTTAATATATTTGGGAACGTTTTTTCTTTCATTGCTATGGCAACAACGGTTATATCTGTCACTTCTGTCAGAGTGAACGAGAGTGCGGCAACAGTCCCGTGACCTTGAATCGATGTACGGAGCTGCACCTACCGGCTAAGGTTGAGAAACACGTTAAATTATTATTGTGTGAATTTTGATGTCTTTTATATTTAAAAAAAGGGACCAGAAAAAATGATTAGCTCTAGGTCATGATTTATATATAATTGTAATATATTAACCTAATATACAGTTGGCTAGGGTAATCAAAAGTTTAAATCATCACAATAATATGTTTGTAAATATTATTTATTGGTATTTATGGTCAGTTGAGCATTCTTCTCAATAATCAACTTTTAAACTACAAGGGAAAAAATCTACATGAGGAATGAACATAATCTTAAATATTAAAAATCAGTCTTTTCGAATTGAGTGTGAGCGGGGTTCGCGAGAGGCCCTACGAGGCGACCGATGCCGCGCCGCCGCCCCCACCCGCCCCGCATACGTTTGCCCGATCCGCGTTTGCAGAGACAGCGTCGTGGGGTTCTCCTTTCCCGCGCTTTTTTACGTGTATTGTATGAAGCTTTGTTGTGCGCTTGTATGAAGTTGCCGCACTCTCGTTCACTCTGCTTCTGTTGCGTTGCGCTTGCGATTATTTACGGCTTGTGTTTTCTTTCCGTGTATTTCTTTTTTTGTGACTGTGACAGTTAAGCATTTCACACATAATGTATTTCTGTTGCCGCTGTAACAACACATACTAAGAATAAAATGAATATTGAAGGGGGCTCCCACACAACAAACGTGTTATGTACTCGATATTGATAACGGCATCTTGAAATATTCACAGAGTATTTAGTTATATATTCACTTTAAAAATAAATAATTAAATTAAAAAAATAAGGTGTTCTCATGTAATAGACATGCTTTTGTCGTTTTTTATAGATAATGGTACGGAACCCTTCGTGTGCGAGTCCGACTCGCACTTGGCCGGTTGATTTGCATCGAACATTGTACAACATACGTATTGTACGTTGTTCTAAAGTAATCATACTGGACGTGCAAGCAGACGTCAGAAACCAATCAGAAACTAACAAATAGACGCGCATAGTGGTCTTTTGAAGTTGCATTTTATCCAAATTTTTTTTGTAGTATACATTGTACCTATATTGAAAAGGGAGGAAAAATTGGTGTAATTGCAACAAGACACCGTAACCAATACTTACATAGCCAATGCATCATTACGTCATGTAGCGAAATTTTGAAATCTTTCGCTTGACAAGTTTACACTTTTACATAGCTAGGTACTGGATAGGCGAAAATGGGACGAGGTGCGGGGGGAAGCGCATCCCAGCGAGGTCCGCAGATATTTCCGAAGGGTTGTACGACTGTACGTCTCCCATCACACACACCTCTATGCCATACTGTACTTATACACACAAATACATCCAACGGGTGCCATCAACTGTTCAATAGATGGCGCTAGGTATATCATACTTCAGCTAATATAGTAGCGACATCTAATATAATAAGTCGAACTACGAGGTACCGGCGACAATAATAAGTTTTAAGCGTGTTTTGAACTAATGTATGAAGTTAGCAATCTGTCTTACTCTCCCTTATCTGTGGTTATAGCGAGCAGGACCGAAACGTTGTGCCGGTGGTTCGACAATAAATTTAGATTTGTATAGTGCTAATAAGTTTTGTGAAGTGTTGCTGTTGAAAGTTTGAACAATATAAGTTTCTATATTCGCTGTTGGTTGTTATTTCTGAGATCGTTCCTGACACGTATCATACTTGAAAAATATGAAATACGAACCGTGTTGGGCGTAGATAAGTATGTTATTATGACTAGGTAGATGCGACTCACTATAGATAAGTATAATATATCGTGTGAAAGATTCGCTTCTCAATGATAGATGATGATATGGTTCGAATTTCTCGAAACTCAGCGACAGAAGGGAGGTACGGGAAGGGGGGGGGGGGGGGGGGGTATGGTCCTTTTTTAAACCGTTTCAGTATAAAGGGATCTACATAACATGTTCTGAAGCTTCTTTTTAACCAGATAATTAAATAGAAATCGAAAAGACTTGTTTCATCTATAGAGAAAGTTATACAATATTACAAACAAAACAAAAGTTTGCTGTATATAAAACATTTTTTATTTACTTAACTTGTTGTGCATGTCACACATTTATTACCATAAATCACAGTTTGCTGATTTGTTGAACATTTTCGTTTCTGAACTTACTATGCCTGATAACATATTCTTTAGCTTGGATCATTATGGGATCGCATTGGTCAAATTCCTTACTCTTTCCAGACAATATTCAGTTTACTTCTGTGCACAAATTATCAATATTGAAATTTACTCCTCTGTTGAGCAGAAATTCAATTACTTTTTGCCGATGTTCCACAAAAGTTATAAGTTCAAAGCTCAAAATGCATGTCGCCACAAATTTTATATAGTTCCGAATGCCTTCCTTGTGCGAAATTGTTTGATTAAATATGTTCCCGATTAACAACAAACCATAGTAAGTCTTTACTGGGTGAATGTAGGGCTGACTTTTCTTCATATATTCTCAGTTTTGTATATTTATTATATTCTTCCTCACCTTCACTTTCTAAGTCATGTTTACATGTTTGACGATTTTTGTATACCTTTTTTAAGTATTTTTATCAACCACCTTACATTACAAAGGCTGAAGCTGCACTTTTTTCCACGTCATTTCACTCTCGGCTTTCAGTCAATTCGTTGGCGTCAATAGGGAATATGCATGAATTTTTTTTATGTCTTACATTAATCATTTACATCTTTATAACATAGAAAAAAATATAAATAGGCTTGAAAATAGTCAAGTTATTTTTTAACGTGAAATTTAAAACATTGAATAAATTTGAGCCGTTCAAACGCCACCATTTTGCGCGCGCTTATGATGACGTCATTGGTCATGTCCTGTTTGTTTACTGTAGTAGCGTTTCAGTTACTTAATACTTATTTTCAGTTTCAATTGCTAAACAAATCATGGAAGAAGTTAAAAAACCTTCTTACAAGTATTGTATGGTACCGAAATGTTATATATGTATGGTACGAAACTACCATTATTACACCAGATAAAGTGTTTTTTTCGTATTCCACGCGATGCAAAATTACGAAAACAATGGTGTAAGATGTTAATATTAAAATAGGTATAATGATATAGACGTAAATTAGGAGTTTAGGAACAATTTTAAAGACAAATGGTTATGTATAGGTTATGTTTTGTTGTATTATTTAAACGAGAACAAAAATATATGTTATTTACTAATATATACCATGTAACATAATAATTACCTTGCAGCTTTCACTCCTTTCATCTCTGCGCTCGTAAAATCGAGATTTGATGCATAAAATGCTGACATCATAAATGCATCTATTTTCGGTAGATTATCCGATTGTGCTTTGACAAAACCAGTTTCTGTCATAGTCTTAGATTGACTACAAATTAATTATTCACAAAGTAACTACACAGAAATACAGTTTTAAACAGTTTTTCTCACAAACACTATTAACACAGTATGAATATCGACGCCGATAGATGCAAGACGGAACCATTGACGTCACATTTCGTTTCGACCAATACTGACGCGTTGTGTAAGTTTGAATTTCCCTCCCATATTTTTACTTTTTATATAATATTTTCTGGGTTTAAATAATAACTAAATAAAAAAATACATTTGAAGTATAATGTAAAGACAATAAAGAATCTAGAAAAAAATATTCGAAACTATTATGTCGATATTTAAATACTCCGCGTCCAGCTCAACAATTTTTGGTAGCCGAGTATTGACTTGATATGTTAATAAAAAACTTGAGAGGTGTCAAGGGACACCCGGATGGAACGAAGTTCCTTTCGATTAATTAGTGAAGGAATTGTAATAAAATTTTTCAAATTTTCAATAAGGTTAGAATGGATTTTTAACATTATATTTTAAATATGGTTTTGTAGGTTTTTTCATTAGATTTTTTATGTACGTGATACGTTTTGTTTTTAGCGACATCTGTCATTGAGTAGCGGCAACTAATCAGAGCCATCTGTCGTCACATAGCTGTACTGTTGGTATCGTCTTACTACTACGTACGTCGTACTAACAGATGACGCTAACTTACTATAGCAAAAAAGTGTCGTGACAACTTTTCGTAAGAATTTTTTCCGTCTAGTCCCCTTTCACAACGCGCGATAAGGAACTTCGTTAAATTTCAAAAATCTTCGTAAATTTAAAGATTGGAGGCAGTATGTGTTGTCGGCCTCACAATTTTCACCTACTGATTTCGGCGACACGACGTTGTTTACAATGAGGACATTGTATGACGTTTCAAAAGAAACCGCACTAGGCATTACATTCCTTCCAGCATGGGATCTGATGGCTCCAAAAAAGTTTTCTAGTGGATCTTGATTAAAATTTCGCAGAAGAAGGGAATTTAATCCAACTGTTTTTTTTTTTTTTTTTTTATAGAAGATAGACCAACACTTGACCTCAATCTCACCTGATGGTAAGTGACGATGAGGTCGACGATGTTACGTGTTGGTCTAGAAGGTGCCTATTTACTCTTCTTTTGAAGATTCCCAAGTTGTAGCTGTCGGGGAACACGGAAACCGGTAGTGCATTCCATATTTTTGCTGTACGCACGATAAATGTGGAAGCGAAACGCTTGGTGCGAGCTGTAGGAATATCCACAGTGTACGGGTGAAGGTCTGCCGTTCTTCTGTTTGACCGGTACTTGAACGGCGAAGGTGGAATCAACAAAAATAGCAACTGTTCTCCAAAAAATCGAGATGTTTAAAATAGATCTTATGGTTTTCATCCAGCTAGTAATTGACGGAACGGTACCCCTACTTCATTGTATTGAGTATAGTTAAACATTTTTGTCACAATTTGGT